>JASVEL010005246.1:0-59277 GCA_032618575.1 Nicotiana noctiflora
AAAAGCCAAATCTAAACTTGAGACTGGCCAAGTTTTTAATAGTTTAAATATAACAATAAAGCAGGCTAGTCCTGCAATTAGCTTAAAAATGAAATAAAGTCTTTAATTAACAGAAAATAAAGCAAAAATGGTTAAAATTGAAATAGTTCTTTAAGTCAAATTGGCCAGTCCTTAAATACTAATGCAAGGACTGGCCCGTAGTTAAATAAGGTTAAAAATGCTGAAAACCTGACCTAGGTAGGTCGGGTAATTCAGGTATGTCCTTAGGGGCATAAAGGGAACTTAAAATGGTAAAATGGTAGATTAAATAAAGCATATAGGGACATAGGAGACATTTGTGCTCCTGATTTCTGCAATTTTGCAGAGATTTAAGGGTATAATGGTCTCACTAAAAAGGGAAATCAGTAAAAATCAATAACAAGTAGGGACACTTTGGTAAAAGCTTCAAAATAGAATAAAAAAGAACCTTCCAGCACATGCTGGAAGGGATCTTGTAACTGAATTGGTGTGTAAAGTGTAGATTTAGTAAGTTTTAAGGGGAGGGAACTAGGATTAACCCATATTCTTCCCCCCCCAAGAATTCTGCCAATCTATACCTATAAATACCCTCTTCTAAGACTGATTAAGGGCTGGTTTTTCAATAGAAAAATTCAGAGTACAATACACTAGCAATAGAGAATAGTTTTTCTGCAATTTTCGAGTAAGAATTACTGTCTGAGTTGTTTGTTTGGGGCGATTTCTACTCGACTTTCTTCTGGGTCTCATATCTGCTGTTTGTTGTGTTGTGTTGCTCACTTGGAATTCCATCCTACACTGTTGCTCTTGCTTGTTGAGTCTGTTGCTGTTGCTTACTCCTACCCCCCTAGAACTCATTGATCTCCTTTTGCTGAATCAGGTACATAACCTGTTTGAAGTAATGTGATGCTGAATTTTGGATGAAATGAAGTTAAAAATTAAACTCATTACTGTCATTTTGTATTTCTTTCTTATTTTTGATTAACAGTCTAGTATAGTTTAGATCTGTAATTTTTTAATTGTAATATGGTATGTATAAGTAGAAAACCAAACAAAAACAATGTAATAGATAGAATGATAGTAGTAGTGTAGTCGTAGATAGTATATCACCTAGTTAAGGTAGATAAAACTCTTAATACAAGCTAATTAACTATAGTCTAGATCGTTAGTAACTCTCACATCAGTAACATAAAAACACTCACATAGTTAATTAGATTTGTGAATCAGTATATAGATACAAACAAGTTCAGAAGGAGAAGAACAGTTAGAAGAAAGAACAAATCATTTGCAACTGGGTCTGTGACACTGAATGAGTGCAAATCGTAGTAAAACCAGTAATACAATCATGTACATATCATTAAATCACTTAGTCTTAGATAATCAGATTTGTCGTAGTAAATAATTAAACTGTTTACTTAGATAATGCCTTACATAATTAAACTGCTTTTCTCATGATTTCTTAATTAAGTAACTTCAGTATTGGTATAAGTCAGAAAACAAAAGTGTAGAAGTAGTCGATTCTCATATGCATCAACTGTCGTGGTTTAAAGTCAACATTAATCGTTTTGTATAGTATTCTCCCCTTTGGTGAATAAAGAATAGTTTGATTTCATTTCTTAATTCTGTATTTTTGCTTTATTATGAGTTTTTCATTTCTATTTTCAATGTTATTACTTCGATCTGGTTTGGGCCTAATACGCAACACGGGCCTGAATTATAGTATGAAACTAAGTGGGCTGTTGAACGAAAGCCTGAAGACAGTTTGGGTCTCTATGACCCGGACAGATCCAGCAATCTATTAAAATAGGTACAGAGGCCCAGGTCCAATAATGGCAATAACATTGGCCTGGGGTCCAATTCTGAAATGGTAGTGCATTACAAACAATTAAGGAAAAACCATAATAGAAAATATAGTGAAACAATAAGATCGGACTATAAAAATTAATCGGGACGAGCCTCACGTGACACCAAATAGTGGAGGCCCCTATAGTAATAAAGTAAAAAATGTAAATAGAATCGGGAAAGCTAATAGTAAATTTCATAGCTTCTCCCAAAAGACTTAAAAGCCGCTAGACATTATTAGGCACGATTCGACATACTTTCCTCAAATACGAGTGTGCACTTGGTGCGACTCAAATCCCAAATCCCGGCGAAGCCGAAATGTACTAAAGGACACAGGCGTACTAGTTGCGGTGTGACTCGAAGTACATTTTTGCAACGTCGTAATCCTTTAAAAATATTAAAAGTGAAAACACACACATATTGTTTAAAATTAACAACAAGTCAAATGAGATTGAGAACGACGGTTGAGCGGCCATGCTAAAACTACGGAATTCGGGAGTGCCTAACACCTTCTCCCGGGTTAACAGAGTTCCTTATCCAGGTCTTTGTTTCGCGGACTGTAATAACAGAGTCAACTTTCTCGGATTCGGGATTAACCGGTGACTTGGGACACCATTATCTTCCCCAGTGGCGACTCTGAAAATTAAATAAAATCCCGAACCGATTGTCCTTTATGTGGAAAAACTCCTTCCTCTTTGTTGTTATATCCTTCTTGGGTATTTGAATACTAAGGTATACCCTACGTATCTTTCCAAACGAATCGGTACAAAGCCCCTGGGGTAGTAAAAAGGGAGGTGTGACAGCTCTGGCGACTCTGCTGGGGACTACCAACCCAGAACTTCGGTTTCAGGGTTTAAGAACTCGAGCTCCTTAGAATCACCGTCCTCGATATTATTTGACTTTTTTATATGCTTTAAGCAACATGCTACGTGTTTTACTGCTTTGATATTATATGGATTGTATATAAATTGTGCCAAAAACCCTTCTCTTCTTCACCCCCGGAGATGTGCTTACTAGTTGAGACTCCCCTTTCTGTTAAGTCACACCTAAACTAAGAAACAGAGGCCGGATAAGTTACAAAGCCGATTGACTTCGTGAATCACCGGTACGTAGCCCCCTCCTCGATTCGAGTTGTCCGCTCGGTTACACGGTCTAGCACTCTATGAAACTAAGATGTTGAACATAGGTCTAGGGCGATTATTTGCATCATATCTGACTTAGGGGACTCAACACAGGGGTTGGGTCCGTCTAGCACAGGTGACCCGGCAATTAAAAACCGAACATATTATATGTTGCATTTTATTGCCCTTGATCGTTATGTGGACCGGCAAAATTCCCGAGGATAGAAAAGAGTATCCAATAAAAAAAAGAGAAATAAGAACTAGTGATAAAAGTGCAGTCGGAAAATTTAAAAATTTAAAGAAAAAAATGGCTCTGTTGTTGAAATAATTGGTCAACTAATTTGACCGAACTACGCAGGTTTGATTCTCACCATTAGGCGGGATACGTAGGCAACCTTTGAATGGGTTGTAACGACCCGGCCCGTTGTTACGGGAATTACCACCCCGTTACCTTGCAATTACATATCTTATGCTTTTATATCAGTATTAGAGTATATCGGGTGAGTTAGGAGTGATTTGAATTGAAAATGAAGCAAATAGTATGTTTGAAGGAAGCTTGAATATAGGAAGTCAACCAAGAGTTGACTATTGAGTTAGAGTGCTCGGAACCGGATTCTGATGATTCGACTAGTTTCGAGGGATCATTTATGACTTAGGAGAGCAATCAAAATTTAATTCGGAGGTCCGGTGTAGTTTTAGGCTTGAATTGGCGAAGGTTGAATTTTGGCGAAAACTGGATGGTAGGTGATATTTTGATCCGGGGGTCAGAATGGAATTCCGACAATTTCTGTAGCTTCGTTATGTGATTTTGGATATGTCCGCAAATTTTCAGGTCATTCGGACATCGTTTGATCGGGTTTTGGATTGAATGTTAGTTTTGAAAGTTTTGAAGAAACTTAGGCTTGAATCCGTGAGTTAATGGTGATTTTGATGTTTAGTATGGTGTTTTTATGGTTGGGACAAGTCCGTATCATGTTTTGGAGTGCGTTGGTGGTTTTCGTTGGGGTCCCGGGGGGCCTCGGGATGATTTCGGACCATGAACCGGGCATTTGGACTTGGCAAAAATCTGCAGAAAAACTGCAGGTTCTGTCCAGGCATTTAAGCCTTCGCGTTCGCGTGGCATGGGCCGCATTCGCGAAGGTCAGACGGATCATGCATCGCGTTCGCGGTCGGAGTGTCGCGTTCGCGTAGGCCAAGGTTGTTGAGCATCGCGATCGCGTTCCTGGGGTCGCGTTCGCGTAGGTTCGTGGGAGTGTGCTTCGCGTTCGCGGGAGGTGTATCGCGAACGCGTAGAAGGAATTCGGGCAGCTGGGAGTTGAACATCGCGAACGCGTGGTTGGCGTCGCGTTCGCGAAGGGTAGCTGGAAGTTGAGCATCGCGAACGCGTGGTAGGCGTCGCGTTTGCGAAGAGTAAGAGGGAATTTTTCATCGCGAACGCGTGGGAGCTCACGCGAACGCGTAGAACAAAATATTCTGGCAGTGAATTTATATCACAGAACAGAGGGCTTACGGGTTTACACCCCCAAAACACAATTTTGAGCCCTAGTGAGAAGAAAACTCGAGGAAATCACTGAGAAGTCATCGGGTATTCGTCCGAGGTAAGATTCTTGACTCAAAAACATCATTTTATGGTAGAATTAACATCAATCGTCATGAAATTGGGTTGAAATCTTGAAGAAATGTGGCCTAGATATTGAAAACGGGATTTTGAGTTTTGGGAGGCCATTTGAACTCCGATTTTGATAAATTTTATATGCACGGACTTGTGGCGAGATGAGGGTCGCGTTGGTACTAATTTCGGATTTTTCCGAGCAGTGGGCCCGGGGTCGGGTTTTACCAACTTAGTGTATTTATGCGAATTTCATGTAAATTGAAATGGGTTATGATTCTTTGACCCGTATTTGATATAATTATTATGGTTTGACTAGATTCTACGCACGAGGGAGCTAAATTCAAAGGAAAAGGCATCGCGGACGAGTCTACGACCGGCTAGAGGTGAGTAGTTTGTGTATATGGTAGCCTGAGGGTTCGAAACCCCGGCTTAGCACATTGTGACGCTAGTAGGGCGTGGCTCGCCCACCGTGGCAGGTGCGGGATTGATTGTGACTGGGGATCGAGACTTGGTCCATCCCGGATGTGAATAATATGTTGTTAGTGTTAGAAATACATTGTATTTGATATATTTGTGGGCTGTAAGCCTTGTTTGGGGCCTTGTGCCGACCTGTAGTGTCCTTAGAGGACAATATTTATATGATAACTATATTTGCTTAAATCACTGATCTCAGTCTTGGAAATTGAAATCCCCTTTTGAAATGCTAAGTCACCGGCTTTTGCAAAATTTAATAAAGTTAAAGTATTTTTCATAAAATATGAATTGGAAATTGGAATTAAGAAAAATGAATTGTTTTGTGACTTATTGCTTATTGTGGACTGAGCATGGGATCGGGCTGCATGCCGCAGTGGTTGATATGAGGATCGGGCCGCACGCCGCAGCAGTATTGCGCTTGGGCTGTAGGAGCCCCTCCGGAGTCTGTACACACCCCCAGTGAGCGCCGTCGATGTTAAATTGGATCGGGCTACACGCCGTAGCGGTTATGTGCATTGCATTGCATCTTTATTTGTTAAATTACTCTGTGGTAGCTGAATTGTACTGTTGATGCTAGTTCGTAGGAGATTCAGACTGTAGTGTAGCTTCATATTGTGGTATTTTGTGGATTTCTTACTTTCAGCTACTTGTATATATTTATTACTCACCGAGTACTTAGTACTCACCCTACTCCCTGTACCTTTGTGTGCAGATTCAGGTACACAGGAGGGATAGACGAGCACTCCAGCTTTTGCAGTATCATATCGAGTTGCTGAGGTAGCTGCCTACGTTCGTAGAACCTAGCTTCTCCTTTCCTTTCCAGTTGTTATTTGTATTTTGTATTCGGATTTGAGTATTTCTATACAGTACTCTCTATTCCTGTTGGGTTTTGCTAGAGGCTCTAGACTTGTGACTCCAGATCTTTAGGAGTGTCAGTATTTCGTTCATTATTATTATTATTGGAGTTCTTAAACTCATATATTCTTCTTGGGTTGTCCATTTGGGACCGGTATTAGATGAAATCAGTAATTGTTGGTCTGGCTGGCCTAGCTTGATTGTTGGGCGCCATCACGATCGGATTTGGGTCGTGACAAGTTGGTATCAGAGCTCTAGGTTATTAGGACTCGCGAGTCATGAGCCGGTTTAGTAGGCTTTCGCGGATTGGTACGTAGACGTCCGTATCTATCCTCGGAGGGCTACAGAAACTTTAGGAAAAACCTCATTTTCTTGGATTCATATCGTACGAATTATGTTGCCATGAAATTAAATTTTTCCATATTCTATTCTCTCGCAGATGGCGAGAACACGAGCTAACCGGACGTGGCGGACGACCACCATTCGCACCCACAGGCCGTGGTCGTGGTAGAGGTAGGCGAGCAGCACACAGCACATGCCGACCCACCGACCGACTCGTACTCGTGGTCGATTCCCGCACTAGTGGCCCGTGCTCAAGACCGTATTCCGACGGCAAACGCTCCGCAACTCGGAGTTCGGGCACCGGCAGAGTGCCCATCGTGATACCGGGTCTTTAGGAGACCTTGGCTCGGATCTTATCAGCAGTATGCACTAGCTTGGCTCGGGTAGTTGCAGCTACTACCGCAGCATCTTCTTCACAGGCAAGGGAGGGAATCAGACCCCGTGGCTCACACACCCGAGCCGGCAGTTCAGGGTTTACAGGCCTCTGGGTTATATGGTTCCAACTATGCCCGACGATGAGCAGTGTCGTTTGGAGAGATTTGAGAGGCTACAGCCTCCGACATTCGATGGTGCCGAGGGCAAGGACGCCCGTGGTTTTCTTGACGGATGTCGGCCGATGCCTCGCACCGCGGGTATTCTGGAGTCCGGTGGTGTTTCATTCACCACTTTTTAGTTCACGGGTGCAGCATTCCGGTGGTGGGAGGATTTCGAGAGGCGTAGGCCCGTCGGGGCAGTGCCCCTCACTTGGCAGCAGCTTCTCCACGGTATTTTTGGAGAAGTACGTGCCTCGGCCTCGCAGAGAGGAGCCGCAACGCCGGCTCGAGTGGTTGAAGCGAGTGAGATATGATGGTTAATCAATACGAGACGAGATTCACACAATCGGCCCGTCATGCCACGTGGATGGTTCCTACGGACCGAGAGAGGATTCGGAGATTTATCGATGGCCTTATTTATCCCATCCGTATTTTGATGACCAGGGAGAGAGTTTCGGCAGTTACCTTTGAGGAGGTGGTTGATGCTGCCCGTCACATTGAGACAGATCGCCGCACAGAGCGGGAGGAGAGAGAGGCTAAGAGGCCTCGTGGTACTGGCAGCTACAGTGGTGCTCCGTCTTGGGGTCAACCTCAACATAGCAGGGGTCGTTCTTTTAGGTCTCATCAGTCTGGACGAGCAGAGTCTAGTGGGGTTTCATCAGATCGTGGTCGTCAGGGTTATCAGGGTCAGCAGAGCCGTCAGCAGAGTCAGCCTGCACTGAGTGCTCTTCCAGCTCAGAGCTCTGCTCATGCTTCCTCAGCATAGGGTTCATCTGTAGCGAGGGGTCCTCAGCAGCCCCTTCTTCCATCTTCGAGCCGTTGTTTTGAGTGCGGTGATTTGGGCCATATCAGGAGAGAGTGTCCTCAGTGGCTTCGTAAGCGGTCTCAGCAGAGGGATCAGCCCTCGTCTTCTACTCCTGTTTCTTCAGCGCCAGCACAGTCGGCTAGGACTGGTGGCCAGGTATCCAGAGGTCGCCCTAGGGGCGAGGATCGTACTGGTGGAGGCCGGGCTCGTTTCTATGCTCTTCCGGATAGGAAGGATGCTAGTGCTTCAGATACGGTCATTTCAGGTATTATCTCAGTCTGCCACAGGGATACTTCTGTCTTATTTGATCCCGGATCCACCTATTCTTATGTCTCTACTTATTTTGCACATCATTTGGGTACGACCCGTGGTATTCTTGCTTTGCCCGTACATGTGTCTACCCCAGTGGGGGATACTGTTGTTGTGGATCAGGTATATCGATCCTGTATTATTACTACTGGGCATGGTAGATTTCGATGTAATTCAAGGCATGGATTGACTATCTCCTCACCATGCGATTCTGGACTGTCATGCCAAGACAGTCACACTAGCTATTCCAAGTAATCCGAGGATCGAGTGGCGCGGCTTGACCTGATTATGTGTCCGACAGGGTGATTTCTTATATAAAGGCCCAACGAATGATTGGCAAGGGTTGTTTATCTTATTTGGCCTTCATTAGAAATGTTGAGGCCGAGACACCCGGTCTTGATTCGGTCCCCATTGTGAGGGAGTTTCCGGATGTATTTCCAGCAGACCTGCCGGGCATGCCGCCTGACAGAGATATCGATTTTGGTATTGACTTGGTGCCGGGCACTAAGCCCATTTCTATTCCTCCCTATCGCATGGCACCAGCAGAGTTAAAAGAATTGAAAGAACAGCTTCAGGAACTCTTAGATAAGGGTTTCATTCGTCCGAGTGTGTCACCTTGGGGTGCACCAGTGTTATTCGTGAAGAAGAAAGATGGCACAATGAGAATGTGCATTGATTATAGGCAACTGAACAAGGTAACAGTGAAGAATAAGTACCCATTGCCTCGTATCGAGGACCTATTTGATCAGCTCCAAGGAGCTAGTGTATTTTCTAAGATTGATCTTCGATCGGGCTATCATCAGTTGAAGATCAGGGACTCGGATATTATGAAGATAACGTTCAGGATGCGATATGGGCACTACGAGTTCCTGGTGATGTCTTTCGGGTTGACTAATGCTCCAGCAGCATTCATGCACTTGATGAATAGTGTATTTCGGTCGTACCTTGATTCTTTTGTGATTGTGTTTATTGATGATATTCTGGTATATTGACGCAGCCAGGAGGAGCATGCACAACATTTGAGGGTGGTATTGCAGAGATGGAGAGAAGAGAAGTTTTATGCAAAATTCACGAAGTGTGAGTTCTGGCTGAATACTGTCGGTTTTCTGGGACATGTAGTGTCCATTGATGGTATTCGGGTTGATCCACAGAAGGTTGAGGCAGTGCAGAATTGGCCCAGACCTTCCTCGGCTAAAGAGATTCGGAGTTTCCTTGGCTTGGCAGGCTATTATCGCCAGTTTGTTCAGGGTTTCTCATCTATTGCTTCACCGTTGACTAAGTTGACGCAGAAGAATGCTCCATTTGTGTGGTCTGATGAATGTGAGGAGAGCTTCCAGAAGCTCAAGGAGGCTTTCACCACAGCTCCAGTACTTGTGTTACCATCAGCCTCAGGGTCATATACGGTGTATTGTGATGCTTCTAGAGTTGGACTCGGATGTGTGTTGATGCAGGAGGGTAGAGTTATTGCATATGCTTCTCGTCATCTAAAGCCCCACGAGAAGAACTACCCTGTTCATGATTTGGAGTTAGCTGCTATTGTTCATGCCTTGAAGATTTGGAGGCATTACTTATATGGTGTGTCTTGTGATGTATATACAGACCACCGCAGCCTTAAACATTTGTTTAAGCAGAAAGATCTAAATTTGAGGCAGCGGAGATGGCTTGAGTTGCTTAAAGACTATGATATTACTATCTTGTACCATCCCGGGAAAGCCAATGTAGTGGCTGATGCATTGAGCCGGAAGGCTATTAGTATGGGCAGTTTGGCGTATATCCCAGTTGGGGAGAGACCCCTAGCAGTTGATAGTATGGGCTCATTCTTCTTTATATGATCGTATCCGAGAGCGCCAGTATGATGATCCACACTTACTTGTCCTTAAGGACAGAGTTCAACATGATGATGCCAGAGATGTAGCTATTGATAGTGATGGTGTATTGCGGATGCAGGGCCGGATATGCGTGCCCAATGTTGATGGCCTTCGTGAATTGATATTGGAGGAGGCCCATAGCTCGCGGTATTCTATTCATCCAGGAGCCGCGAAGATGTAGCAGGATTTGAAGAAGCATTACTGGTGGAGAAAGATGAAGAAAGATATTGTGAGCCATGTGGCTCGGTGTCTAAACTGTCAGCAGGTCAAGTATGAGCATCAGAGACCTGGTGGTGTATTCCAGCGTATTGAGATTCCTGAGTGGAAGTGGGAAAGGATTACTATAGACTTTGTTAGTGGACTCCCTCGGACAGCGAGGAAGTTTGATTCAATTTGGGTGGTGGTGGATAGGTTGACCAAGTCAGCTCACTTCATCCCAGTGTGTACTACTTATTCCTCAGAGCGGTTGGCAGAGATATTCATCCGTGAGATAGTGAGATTGCGTGGAGTTCCCATTTCTATTATATCAGACAGAGGTACCCAGTTCACTTCTCAGTTCTGGAGGACATTTCAGCGAGAGTTGGGTTCACAGGTAGAGCTGAGCACAACATTTCATCCACAGACGGATGGACAGTCTGAGCATACTATTCAGATATTGGAGGAGATGTTGCGTGCTTGTGTCATTGATTTCGGTGGTTCATGTGCTGATTATTTGCCTCTTGCGGAATTTGCTTATAATAATAGCTATCAGTCCAGTATTTAGATGGCACCGTATGAAGCTTTATATGGGAGACGGTGTAGATCTCCAGTCGGTTGGTTCGAGCCCGGCGAGGCTAGGTTGTTGGGGACAGAGTTAGTCCAAGATGCCTTAGACAAGGTGAAGGTGATTTAGGAGAGACTACGCACAACTCAGTCGCGTCAGAAGAGTTATGCAGACCGGAAGGTCCGAGATGTGTCTTATTCAGTAGGTGAGAAGGTGTTGCTGAAGGTTTCGCCTATGAAGGGTGTTGTGAGGTTTGGAAAGAAAGGGAAGTTGAGCCCAAAGTTTATTGGACCTTTTGAGGTGCTTAGGAAAGTTGGGGAGGTGGCTTATATGCTTGCTTTGCCACCCAGTTTGTCGGGGGTTCACCCGGTGTTCCATGTATCTATGCTCCGGAAGTATGTCGGAGACCCGTCTCATGTGTTAAACCTCAGCACGATACAGCTAGATGAGGATTTCACTTATGATGTGGAACCAGTAGCCATTTTGGGTCGACAGGTTCGTAAGCTGAGATCCAAGGATATAGTTTCCGTGAAAGTGCAGTGGAGAGGTCGTCCCGTGGAGGAAGCAACTTGGGAGACCGAGTAGGAGATGCGAAACAGATATTCACACTTGTTTGATACTCCAGGTATGTTTCTTAACCCGCTCGCGGACGCGCGTTTGTTTAAGTTGGGGAGAATGTAACGACTTGGCCCGTCGTTACGGGAATTACCACCCTGTTACCTTGCAATTACATATCTTATGCTTTTATATCAGTATTAGAGTATATCGGGTGAGTTAGGAGTGATTCGGGTTGAAAATAAAGCAAATAGCATGTTTGAAGGAAGCTTGAACATGAGAAGTCAACCTAGAGTTGACTATTGAGTTAGAGTGCTCGGAACCGGATTCCGATGATTTCACTAGTTTCGGGGGATCATTTATGACTTAGGAGAGAAATCGGAATCAAATTCGGAGGTCCGGTGTAGTTTTAGGCTTGAATTGGCGAAGGTTGAATTTTGGCGAAAACCGGATGGTAGGTGATATTTTGATCCGGGGGTCGGAATGGAATTCCGACAATTTCTGTAGCTTCGTTATGTGATTTTGGATATGTCCGCAAATTTTCAGGTCATTCGGACATCGTTTGATCGGGTTTTGGATTGAATGTTAGTTTTGAAAGTTTTGAAGAAACTTAGGCTTGAATCCGTGAGTAAATGGTGATTTTGATGTTTAGTATGCTGTTTTTATGGTTGGGACAAGTCCGTATCATGTTTTGGAGTGCGTTGGTGGTTTTCCTTGGGGTCCCGGGGGTCTCGGGATGATTTCGGACCATCAACCGGGCATTTGGACTTGGCAAAAATCTGCAGAAAAACTGCAGGTTCTGTCCAGGCATTTAAGCCTTCGCATTCGCGTGGCATGGGCCGCGTTCGTGAAGGTCAGACGGATCATGCATCGCGTTCGCGGTAGGGGTGTCGCGTTCGCGTAGGCCAGCATCGCGATTGTGTTCCTAGGGTCGCGTTCGCGTAGGTTCGTGGGAGTGTGCTTCGCGTTCGCGGGAGGTGTATCGCGAACGCGTAGAAGGAATTTGGGCGGCTGGGAGTTTGAGCATCGCGGACGCGTTGTTGGCATCGCGTTTGCGAAGAGTAAGAGGGAATTGTTCATCGCGAACGCGTGGGAGCTCACGCGAACGCGTAGAACAAAATGTTCTAGCAGTGAATTTATATCACATAACATAGGGCTTACGGGTTTACACCCCCAAAACATAATTTTGAGCCCTAGAGAGAAGAAAACTCGAGGAAATCACTGAGAAGTCATCGGGTATTCGTCGGAGGTAAGATTCTTGACTCAAAAACATCATTTTATGGTAGAATTAACATCAATCTTCATGAAATTGGGTTGAAATCTTGAGGAAATGTGGCCTAGATATTGAAAACGGGATTTTGAGTTTTGGGAGGCCATTTGAACTCCGATTTTGATAAATTTTATATGCACGGACACGTGGCAAGATGAGGGTCGTGTTGGTACTAATTTCGGAATTTTTCGAGCAGTGGGCCCGGGGTCGGGTTTTACCAACTTAGTGTATTTATGCGAATTTCATGTAAATTGAAATGGGTTATGATTCTTTGACCCGTATTTGATATAATTATTGTGGTTTGACTAGATTCTACGCACGAGGGATATAAATTCAAAGGAAAAGGCATCGCGGACGAGTCTACGGCCGGCTAGAGGTGAGTAGTTTGTGTATATGGTAGCCTGAGGGTTCGAAACCCCAGCTTAGCACATTGTGACGCTAGTAGGCGTGGCTCGCACACCGTGGCAGGTGCGGGATTGATTGTGACTAGGTATTGAGACTTGGTCCATCTCGGAAATGAATAATATGTTATTAGTGTTAGAAATACACTATATTTGATATAATTGTGGGCCTGTAAGCCTTGTTTGGGGCCTTGTGCCGACCTGTAGTGTCCTTAGAGGACAATATTTATGTGATAGCTATATTTGCTTAAATCACTGATCTCAGTCCTGGAAATTGAAATCCCCTTTTGAAATGCTAAGTCACCGGCTTTTGCAAAATTTAATAAAGTTAAAGTATATTTCATAAAATATGAATTGGAAATTGGAATTAAGAAAAATGAACTATTTTGTGACTTATTTGCTTATTGTGGACTGAGCATGGATCGGGCTGCACGCCGCAGTGGTTGATATGAGGATCGGGCTGCACGCCACAGCAGTATTGCGCTTGGGCTGTAGGAGCCCCTCCGGAGTCTGTACACACCCCCAGCGAGCGCCGTCGACGTTAAATTGGATCGGGCTACACGCCGTAGCGGTTATGTGCATTGCATTGCATCTTTATTTGTTAAATTAATCTGTGATAGCTGAATCATACTATTAATGCTAGTTCGTAGGAGATTCGGACTGTAGTGTAGCTTCATATTGTGGTATTCTGTGGATTTCTTATTTTCAGCTACTTGTATATATTTATTACTCACTGAGTACTTAGTACTCACCCCTACTCCCTGCACCTTTTGTGTGCAGACTCGGGTACTCAGGAGCAGTAGACAGGCATTTCCAGCATTTGCAGTGTCATATCGAGTTGCTGAGGTAGCTGCCTACGTTCGCAGAACCTAGCTTCTCCTCTCCTTTCGAGTTGTTATTTGTATTTTGTATTCAGATTTGAGTATTTCTATACCGTACTCTCTATTCCTGTTGGGTTTTGCTAGAGGCTCTAGACTTGTGACTCCAGATCTTTGGGAGTGTCAGTATTTCGTTCATTATTATTATTATTGGAGTTCTTAAACTCATATATTCTTCTTGGGTTGTCCATTTGGGACTGATATTAGATGAAATCAGTAATTGTTGGTCTGGCTGGCCTAGCTTGATTGTTGGGCGCCATCACGACCGGATTTGGGTCATGTTTGTCCCTTTTCAAAATAAAAATGAAAACTTGTTTGAAAAAATATTTTTTCTCTTTTCTGAATAAAATCGCCCTAATAAATGTGCAGGATGAGCATGATACAGGATGAACCTTTCACTTTAATGAATAAAATCCCTTTGGAGCTAAGACTATGGTGGCACGACATGAGAATAGAAAGTCAAAATTGGGTCAAAGGCTACTTAAAGGATCTCATGGGTTTATTGGACATAATTCCCCGAGGCGACATAATCCGAGCACTGGTCACATATTGGGATCCTGCGCACAACGTACTACATCTTTCGGACTTTGAAATCACTCCCACTCTTGAGGAAATTGCTTTCTAGATAGGGAAGAATGAGGTCACATGAAAAGAGAAATACCCGGTGGCCCCAAGAGCGGTAACGGTGCACCGTTTCTTGGACTCTTTGAAAATTGCTCGAAACGTCCACAATGAGGATTTAGCCAATGGGGTTTGCTCCCTAAATTTCATTTATAGCAGATCTGGACATGTCAGGGGTTTCAATGACTCCACGAACAAGCTTTGTAGCAAGTCCAACCGAGCAAAATGGGAGGAGCATCGACGGTTTTCTTTCTTAGTGGCATTTCTCGAGATCATCATATTTCCGAGAAAAGACGGTCACATTGATATAAAGGTTGCCGGGGTAGCAAGCACTTTGGTTGTACAAGATAATTGTACTCTGGCTCCAATGATTTTAGCAGACATCTACCGTGCCCTGACTACATGTAAAGCAGGGTGCAACTTCTTTGAGGGATGTAACTTGATTTTGCAAATCTGGTTGATAGAACATCTATGCCATTATCCTTCGTTCTCAAGCTATGGGCCAACTGAAAGAACGTGCCTCGAAGAATTCTACACGAGAACAAAAGAAGTTAAGCTGCCGGAAGGAGTTAAGGATTGGATTTCATATCTACGATCGTTGACCGATAGCCAGATCGATTGGGCATACGGATGGTTGCCCCTCGATGAGGTGATTTACATGCCAATGGAAGGGTCACACTTTTTTATCAATGGTTTGAAAAGTATCCAGCCTTATGATCCGTAGAGGGCCCTGCGACAACTTGGACGATGTCAAGTCATACCAAAGGATGGGGACCTCAGTTCAAAAGTAATAGAGATTAGTCCAAATGGGCAATTCCCGGAAGCAAAGGTCCGACAGATTTGGAACGAGTGTCAGAATTTGAAAGCATAGACTTGTGTGGAGAACAGAGCTCGGGGAGAAGTGTCATCAGGGTATTCCGCATGGTATCGACGGGGTATTGAGCATGACAGGCCATCGAAAAGACCTCACTTGCAAGATTTGACGGAGCAATCTAAGGAAAATAAAAATTGGGCGGCCAAAGAAAGCGAGTATAAGGCCAAGATCAGCTTGCTGGAAAAACAGTTGAGAGATCTCCAGTTTCAGAGCGGTTTGCAGGCATCATCCGATGAAGGAGAGAAAACGCAGCTGAAGAAGGAGAATGAAATTCTGAAGGCTCAGGTTGCTAAAATGAAAATTTCATCCGAGACCCCTGTTCGCTTAGCCCGAGATGAGAAATTGATTGAGAATCTTCGGCGCAAAGTGAATGACTACAGCTTCGATTTAGACAAAGTATAAAAGGAGTTAGTCAGGGCTCGGAAGCAACTGGCCAAAGATGTCGAGGAAACAGCCAAGTTGGTTCAGCAGCTACAGGCTAAACATGAGTTTGAGGTAGCTCGTCTGAGAAAGAAAATTGTCACAGCGACTGTCAAAAGTAACAAGATCATCAAAGAACTCGAAGAAGACAGAGAACATTGTTACACGACTATGGCTCGATTAGAGTTTGAGCTACAACAAATGCAAAAGGAGAACCAACACACCTTAGATGCTCGCGCCGAACATATCAGCCGATTGCTTCAAGAGAAAGGGGTTATTCGAGAGAGAATTGTTCATATTGCTCGGTATATCACCCGAAAGAGGCAGCTGTGTGAAGACATGTCCCGAACAACATTTGTGTCAACTGTGAAATTCTTTGTACAGCAAGTCACGTCTGACCTTGATAGGCTCCAAAGTGGATTAGCATATAGGCCCGCGGCAAGACCGAACGATGTCTCGCGGGCATTAGGAGCATTAATGTATTCATAGGGCATGCATTATGTATTCATATTTCTTTGCATTAGTAGCACAACACCATCTTGTAAACCGATGTTATGAAATATCAATGAGAAATCAAGAGTTGTTGCTAATCCTTTTTGCTTTATATCAATTCTTGTATGATAGGCAAATAAATAGGAACGCAAATCAATAAAGAAAATAAGAAAGAAAGAAAAAAGAGAGAAAAGGAAAAAGAAAAAGAAAAGAAAAAAAAGAGAAAAAAAAGAGAAAAAAAGAAGAAAAAAAACAAGAAAAGCAAGAAAGAAAAAGAAAAAAAAGGGGAAAGAAAAAGAGAATGATGAGGTTGGTTCAAAATGGAACAAACGTCGGGATGATGCATAGCGATCAAAGGCAAATATTGTGATTATTCCAATCGTTGCATCTTATCCTTTCATGTGCTAACTATTAACGGGTGTTGTTGTTTATGAGAATCAGATTTCAGCTGGCAACTGGTATTCTATCTAATCATCCCTACAACACACGATCTAAGAAAATGACAAAGGCCGTATCTCAAGAAATTGAACCAACTGTCATGGACCCTGTCCAAGAGGAGGAAGTTGTCGATGTGGAAGGAATGAAAGAAGAAATGTACAAGCTTAAGCAGCAGATGGCTGAGATGTACCAGGCTTGGTCTAGGGGTCAACCCTTACCTACATATCCCGCTAACCCAGCATATGTCCCTCCAGTCAACCCCAACCCCGAGCCACCCACTATGAACTCATCCTCCACATATCCAGACTATCACCACTACTATGCTTCCACCTCTCAGGTACCACCACCACTGTCTAAACAAATGCCGCCCCAGCCACCACAAGTCGCCCCTGTGTATGTAGCACCTCCACCTGCTACCCTTCATAAGTCATCTAGTGAGCCGTTGTTCCATGTACAAGACACCCACTACTACCCGCCTGAACCAACATTTCGGCAGCATGAATCTCATACCCCGTCGATGGAGGCAACCGAAGAAAAACCTATCAGGAACTTAGAACATGAGGAGATGGCCAGAAAGATGAGGAGTTTGGAGCAGTCCTTCCGTAACATACAAGGGCTAGAGGGACAAGTGAGTGTAGCGTACAAGGACCTATGTCTATTCCCAGAGGTACAGTTCCCAGTCGGGTTCAAGTTGCCTCAGTTTGACATGTACAGTAGACACGGAGATTCGATAGCCCATCTTAGAGGATACTGCAGCGAGATGTGCGGCGCAGGGGGGAGAGATGAGCTTCTGATGGCGTACTTTAGCCAAAGTTTGAGTGGTTCTGCAATGGAATGGTACACACGTCAAGATCATACTAGGTGGTTCATCTGGGATGATCTCGCACAATCATTTGCCAACCATTTCTAGTACAACTTGGAGATCATACCGGATAGGTTGTCACTTACAAAAATGGAAAAGAAACCTGGTGAAAGCTTTCGAGAATACAGTTTTAGATGGAGAGAACAAGCGGCTAGGGTGGATCCGCCAATAAAAGAAAGTGAAATGGTAGACTGTTTTTTGCAGGCCTTGGAGCCTACTTATTATGGCCATTTGGTGTTGGCCATTGGCCTGAATTTTAATGAAATCGTAAAAATAGGGAGTTTTGTGGAAGAAGGATTGAAAACCAATAAGATTATGAGCTTTTTTGCTATCAAGGCCACAAATCAGGCCATACAGACAGGGAATGGAGGATCCATTGGGAAGAAAAAGAAAGAAGAGGTGTCGGTTTTGGAGAGTAAACCCTGGAGTCGTAGCCAATACCATCACCCACCTCACCCATGCCAAACATACCTGCCAGCACCCTACAACCCACCTCTACTACCCCACACTACCATAATCCACAAGCCCAAACTTATCCACCACCCCCTCAGGTATGGCGAGCCCCATGTCCCGCAAAATGTTTATCACACACAAAACCATAAGCCACAAGCCCAAACGTATCCACCACCCCCTCAGGTATGGCGATCCCCAGGTCCCGCAAAATGTTTATCACACATAAAACACTTACCCCTCTTCTAGAACTTACAAAAACCCGAACAGACCCAACTTTAGGCCCGATCCAGAGACGACGAATAGAACCCAAATGAAGAAAACATTCACCCATTGGGGGAATCCTACACTAGCCTCTATCACCGACTGAAGGAATTGGGGATGTTGAATCCAATTGAACCAAAGCTTCTGAACCCACCTCCCAGGAATATTGATCAGTCGGTCAGGTGTGAGTATTGCTCAGGGGCACCTGGGCACGACAGTGAAAAATGTTGGCACTTGAAGACTGCTATTCAAGAGCTCATTGATAGTCGAAGGATTGAGGTACAGGCTCCAGAAACTCCAAACATTACTCAGAATCCACTGCCGACTCATCATGAGACACACATGATAGAGTTGGCACAAGAGGAGAGCATCCGGAAGCCATCCCAGTCGGTCATGATGATAAAAGCCAGCAACAAAGCAGAAAAAGAAATTGAGAAAGAAAAAGCAATAGCTGAAGAACCAGTGAAAAAACAACCAGTGGTTGGGACATTGAAAGTTGTGGTGCCAGGGGTGAAACCGGTACAGTGAAAGGTGCGTGCATGGAACCAGTAGTTATAAAGCTAGGGGTGCAGATGCGGGTGCTAAAGCTGTACCTTGGAACTACAACAAGGTGGCAGTAGTGTACAAAGGAAAAGAAGTGACTGGAGAGATCAACGAGACACATGGTCTAACTCGTTCCGGGCGGTGTTTTGCCCCGGAAGAGTTAAGAAAAATGAAGGTGGTGAAGGAGAGTCATATGAAGAAGCCGGTCTCCGAAGAAGAAGCAGAAGAATTTCTGAAGAAGATAAAATCTCAAGACTACTCGATAGTAGAACAGTTGAGGAAGACACCTCCACAAATCTCTTTGCTCTCATTGTTGATTCACTCGAAGGAACACAGAAAAAGCATTGTTGAAGATATTGAATGAGGCGCATGTCCCCGAAAAAATCTCAGTCTGTCATCTCGAGAAGATTACCAACAAGATTTTTGAGTCCAACAAAATTACTTTCTCGGACAATAAATTGCCCATTGAGGGGAGTGAACATAACAAGGCACTCTATCTTACTGTAAAAAGCGAGGAATCAGTGGTCACTCGGGTGTTGATAGACAACGGTTCGAGTGCAAACATCTGTCCACTTTTGACTCTTGGAAAGCTGAATATCAATCCTGACAGAATCCGGCGGAATAGTGTGAATGTGCGAGGGTTTGACGGAGGAAGCAAAAATACTTTGGGGGATATCATTTTGGAGGTCACCATTGGGCCAGTAGACGTTACGATGGAGTTTCAGGTGTTAGACATCACTGTGTCCTACAATCTATTGCTGGGTCGACCATGGATCCATGCAGCTAAAGTCGTACCATCATCCTTGCACCAAATGGTTAAATTCGAATGGGAGCGGCAAGAAATCACAGTGCACGGAGAGGGAGATACCTGCAATGCCATAATGCCCTTCGAGGAGACGGATGGAGACAAGGGTCCCTGGGTGTACCAGGTGACAGACACTGTAGCAGTGAACAAGATTGCCGAAGGAGAGAAATTGCCAATTCCTACAGTGGCCCCTGCCGCTGTGATGGTAGCCAGAGAGATGATCAAAAATGGATTTACACCGAGGAAAGGGCTAGGAATAGCCTTGAAAGGAATGACTTAACCAGTCCATCTACCGGTAAACAATGACACCTTCATCATGGGCTTCAAACCCACCCACGCCGACATCCAGAAAGCCAAAAGAACCAAAAAGAAAAACTGGACCCTTCCTAAACCTGTCCCAAAAGTGTCCGATACCTTTGCCAAGCCTGGTACAAAACGACATCTGACATCTGCTGCATCGAGGTATGCTGAGACTAGACCTGATGCAGAACTCCTTGCGAGGTTTGAAATGTTATTTGGGGACGTGAACATGGTAGAGATGGGCGAGGGTACCAACAAGATAGACATTCAGTTCGTGGGGTCTAATATTACACTCAATAATTGGGAAGCCACTCCTTTCCCAATCTGGAAGGAGTCTTGGTAGTTAGCTTTTGAAATACATCATCATTTCCCAAAAAATCAATTTTATTTTTGTAGCCCCCACCCCCATTTGAAATCAAAATGTACCCAAGCTTTGTTCATCTTTTGAAATATCTATGAAATGCAGTTTCTTCTTCTTTCTTCATTTTGCCTTATTTTTATTTTTATTTTTCTTCCTTTTGTACAGTTCAATATGTGCTGATTCTGATGATATGTCATGCATGAAGGATTCCCGGCCCAGTTCTGACAATCGAATTATTATACAAGAAATTGAGAATGATAGTGAGGTAGAATATGAGAATGAGGAAATATTGGAGGAAATAAGTAAAAACTTGAATCAATATGAGGAAAAACCCAAACCGAACTTGAGTGAGACAGAATCTATCAATTTGGGGAGTGAGGATAATGTCCGGGAGACAAAAATCAGTGTACATTTAGAAGACTCACTCAGGGAAGAGTTAATAAGGTTGCTGCATGAATTCAAGGACATCTTCGCTTGGTCCTATGATGACATGCCCGGACTTAGCACTGATTCAGTGGTGCACAAGTTGCCTATTTATCCCGAATGTCGGCCAGTGAAGTAAAAGTTAAGAAAGTTCAAAACGGACATCAGCATGAAGATAAAAGAAGAGGTTAATAAGCAGTTCGAGGCAAAGGTCATACGAGTTACTAAGTATCCTACCTGGTTAGCAAATATTGTGCCGGTCCCAAATAAAGATGGAAAAACCAAGGTGTGTGTGGATTACAGAGACCTCAAAAAAGCCAGTCCAAAGGATGATTTCCCATTGCCAAACATCCACATATTAATCGACAATTGCGCCAAGCATGAGATTGGTTCTTTTGTAGATTGCTATGCGGGTTATCACCAGATCCTAATAGACAAAGAAGACGCGGAGAAAACTGCTTTCATTACACCTTGGGGAACATATTGCTATAAAGTGATACCGTTTGGGTTAAAGAATGCCGGAGCTACTTATATGAGGGCGATGACCACAATGTTCCATGACATGATGCATCGAGAAATTGAGGTGTATGTGGATGATGTCATCATAAAGTCCAAGAAGCAACATGATCATGTGAGGGATTTGTGGAAGTTTTTCCAAAGACTCTGGAGGTACAATCTTAAACTCAATCCTGCGAAATGCGCTTTCGGAGTACCTTCAGGGAAGATATTGGGATTTATAGTAAGTCGGTGAGGTATTAAACTAGATCCATCAAAGATCAAATCTATCCAGAGTTTACCTCCGCCGAAGAATAAAAAGGAAGTAATGAGCTTATTGGGAAGGTTGAATTATATTAGCCGGTTCATCGCTCAGTTGATATCAATATGTGAGCCGATCTTCAAGCTGTTAAAGAAAGATGCAGCAGTGAAATGGACCGATGAATGTCACGAAGCCTTCGACAAAATCAAGGAATATTTGGCAAATCCTCTAGTACTAGTTCCTCCGGAGCCGGGAAGACCTTTGATCTTATATCTGACAGTGCTTGACAATTCTTTTGGTTGTGTGCTGGGACAGCACGATGAGACAGGCAAGAAAGAGCAGGCAATATATTACCTTAGTAAGAAATTCACATCTTACTAGGTAAAATATACTCAGTTGGAGAGGACATTTTGTGCATTGACCTGGGTGGCTCAGAAACTAAAGCACTATCTGTCAGCGTACACCACGTACCTGATATCACGGTTGGATCCTCTGAAGTATATATTCCAGAAGCCCATGCCTACAGAACGATATGCTAAATGGAAGATTCTGCTAACAGAATTTGACATCATTTATGTAACACGTACGGCGATGAAGGCGTAGGCAATTGCAGATCACTTGGTAGAGAATCCAGTATATGATGAGTATGAGCCACTAAAGACATATTTTCCAGATGAGGAGGCAATAAATGTCGAAGAAATAGAACAGAGTGAAAAGCCAGGATGGAAGATGTACTTCGATGGCGCCGTCAACAGTAAGGGAGTTGGTATTGGAGCAGTGCTTATTTCAGAAACGGGTCAACACTATCCTGTTACCGCTCAACTTCAATTTTTCTGTACCAACAATATGGCCGAATATGAGGCGTGTATATTGGGATTGAGGATGTCAATAAACATGGGTGTTCAAGATATTTTGGTCATGAGTGACTCCGATCTTTTGATACATCAAATTCAGGGAGAATGGAAGACAAGGGATTTTAAATTGATACCTTATTGGCATTGTCTACATGAGTTGTCGCAAAGATTCCAATCCATAAAGTTCAAACATATCCCAAGAATGCACAACGAAGTTGCAGATGCTCTGGCCACACTATCCTCTATGTTACATCATCCGGACAAAGCCTATATAATCCACTTCAGATCCAGGTATATGATCAGAATGCTTACTGTTTTGCTGTGGAAAGAGAGTTGGACGAAGAACCGTGGTATCACGACATCAAGGAATATCTGAAGGCAGGTAAATACCCAGAGCAAGCCATCGGGGATCAGAATAGAGTTGTAAGACACTTAGCGAGTGGCTTTTTCCTCAGTGGAGGAATCATATATAAAAGAACACCAGGCCTGGGATTGTTGAGGTGTGTGGATGCGCAACAAGCTGATAGGATTATGACTGAGGTGCACGCTGGAGCTTGCGGACCCGATATGAGCGGGTATATCTTAGCAAAGAAGATTTTGAGAGTCGGATACTATTGGCTCACCATGGAACGGGACTGTATCAGGTATGTGAGGAAATGCCATCAATGCCAAGTACATGGAGATTTGATTCACTCCCCGCCTTATGAATTGCATATGATGTCTGCACCCTGGCCGTTTGTTGCTTGGGGCATGGATGTTATCGGACCGATAGAGCCTGCAACTTCCAATGGGCATAGATTCATTTTGTTCGCGATTGATTACTTCACTAAATGGGTTGAGGCAAAGACATTCAAGGCGGTGACGAAGAAAGCTATGGTGGATTTTGTGCAGGAAAATATTATATGCCGATTTGGAATTCCCAAGGTAATCATCACAGATAACGGGGCCAATTTGAACAGTCACCTCATGGCGGAAGCTTGCTATAGATTTAAGATCCTACATCGTAACTCTACACCGTACAGGCCAAAAGCAAATGGGGCGGTAGAAGCTGCAAACAAAAATATAAAGAAGATCCTTAGGAAAACGGTGGAGGAGTCCAGACAATGGCATGAGAAATTACCTTTCGCTCTTATGGGTTATCGCACAACAGTGTGCACTTCTATCGGCGCCACACCTTATTCATTGGTGTATGGGACAGAGGCTGTTATACCCGCGGAAATAGAGATATCGTCATTGCGAATCGTAGCTGAAGCAGGAATAGATGATGAAGAATGGGTAAAAGCCCAGCTAGAACAATTAATTCTGATTGATAAGAAAAGGTTGGCAATAGTTTGCCACGGGCAATTGTATCAACAAAGAATGGCCAGAGCGTATAACAAGAAGGTGCGTCCTCAGAAGTTTGAAGTTGGACAACTTGTGTTGAGGCGTATCTTACCACATTGGGCTGAAGCAAAGGGCAAATTTGCGCCAAACTGGCAGGGACCATTTATGGTATCACGCGTGTTGTCTAATGGGGAATTATATTTGACAGACATTGAAGGGAAGTGCGTAGAGACTGCTATAAATCCAGATGCGGTCAAAAGATACTATGTATGATCCCTTTTTCAATTGTATGATTGTATTTTGTTGTGATTTTGGAATTGAAATGATGAAAGCATTTTATTCTCTATCCAAACACTTTATCCATTGACATCCCCCTTTGAGCCGTGTTTGATATATTCTTTCATACCCTCTATCGGAATTGTTTATGACACAAAAATAAAGTAAAAAAATGGAAAAAAAAGGGAAATGAAAATGAAAAAAAAAAGAAAAGGAAAAGCAAATGCAAACAAAAGGAAAAGACAAAGAAATCGGGAAATAGTCAAAAGAAATTCATAAATTGATGGCGTAGAATGAACTACGTCTGACTTGATCCCGAAAGGGTACGTAGGCAGCCTCACTGAGGATTAGTCACAATAAAGGAAAAATCCAAAAATGCCCCACATATTGAAACTGGGGCAGAAGTTATGTGTTATAATTTCGAGAGTTGTAAATATTTTTTAAAAAACCCTCTAAATTTTGAGCATTTTTACCTTTCTTTCTTAACCCATCTAAAAGCCACGTTATAGTCCAAAGAAAGACCTTCTGATTAATTTCAAGAAAGTAACAAATGCAATGAAATAAAGGAAGAACGAAACATTGGACAACATCAGTGATACAGATAAAACAAAAGACAAAAGGAAAAATGGAAAAGAAAAAATGAGAGAGTCTCATTGGTGAAAACCTTAACCGGCACCGTGAGGCGACCATGAGGTTGTGAGAAATAAAATGAGAGAGTCTTGTTAGTGAAAACCTTTAAAGGCACTGCATGGCAATTGTGAGGCTGAGAGAGAATAAATGAGAGAGTCTTATCGGTGAAAACCTTTCAAGGCACCATAAGGCGATCATAAGGATTATTATGGAAAAGAGGAAAGGCAAAAAAAAAAAATAGGATCGGTTTGGGTTGGAAGCAATTTGGAGACAAAATAATGGATTGAACGAACTGGGTCAGAGTTTAAATACATGGCATGATCAACATAATCAGCCGACATACCCAGATAAGTTCTATCGCTTCTCCAAAACACCCTTACCCTTTTGAGATTCATCTTTTCTGCATTTCATTGTTTGTCTTTTGAAAGCTAACTACCAGCTCCTGATGATAAGAGCCGAAGTAACACTGGATCAGAAAAGAAAGAAAAGGAAAAGTTTGAACGAAATAAAGGAGTTTGGCAAACAAAGCCAAAAGAAAAGAAAACAAAATGTGAAAAAACAAGAAAATACAAAAAAGAGCTTGCAGGAGATAGTCAACCGAAAGACCACACAGTGGGATAAAAAGCAAAAAAAAAAAGGGAAAGCAATAAGAGGCAGGGATGGCAGATGCCAGTTGCCAGCATGCTTATATCTAATAAGTTTTGTTTTGTAATTTAGACAGGAACAAATCGTCACTAATCACTTTAAAGTGAATGTGACCAAGGTGGAAAAATAGAAAACATTAAAAAAGAAAGTTCGGCAATAAGTGAAGGAATTCATGGGTGAAAGTCATTCAAATCAAGAAAATACCAAAAACATGAGGAAGGTATCATCTTTTTTCATACCCCAGTTATCAAACTGAGGGAATACTTTTCCTGCATCTGCATTTCATGCATCAGCGCGCCCACCTGGATAACAAGGGAATACATTTTTGCAATTTTAATTTCTGTTCAGGCGCCCACCTGTATAACAAGGGAATACATTTCTGCAATTTTAATTTCTCTTCAGGCGCCCACCTGTATAACAAGGGAATACATTTCTGCAATTTAATTTCTGTTCAGGCGCCCACCTGTATAATAAGGGAATACATTCCTGGAATTTTAATTTCTGCAACTTTGGTTTGTGTTAGCTAACATGAGTAACACCGTAATATGAAAAGCCCATACTGGGGCAGAAGGAAAAGTTTGTTGTTTTTGTTTTGTTTTGAGAAGGTATCAGTTTGAAGGAAAGAAGTATCATCGAAAATCAAAAAAAAAGAGGGGGAAGCAAGAAAAAAAAAACCAACAAAAAAAGAAAGTCGGCATCACAGAAAATCAAGGAAAAAGAGACAAAGAAGGGCTTCAGACAAGAAATTATATAGGAACAATTGTAATTCGTAGAATCATAGCTTAGAATAGCTTCTTCATTTTATATTTTATCCCCCGGTGTGATAAGGAGTAGGTCAGTAAAGTCTCTACAGTGTCAATGCAACAGTGAGTCTGGCAGTTTTTAACTGCCAGACCTTCCCGAACTACACTGACCTGATTCCTGTTTAGCCCAGGATATGTAGGCAACCTCTAAAGCAGGGTGCGGTCAAAAGGTTTTCAAAAAAATGCTTTCACGGAATATGCCGATGTGCAAAAATCTCTCATTACTGCTCACTTGTCTTTGCACTGAAACTCTTCGTGTTCCCGAGCAAAGAGGGGCAGCTGTGAGCACGTGATTTTTGCACTAAGCAAATAAATTCCAAAATTAAATAAATAATATTTTTGAGTGTAATTGCATGATTTGTTTGGAATTAGGTACATTTGGTGTGTTTGAATAATATAAAAAAATTAGAAAATCAAAAAGTAAAATAGGAGAAATACTTGCATTTTTCATTAATTAGTTTAAAAAGAAAAGAAAATCAACAAAAAAGGAAAATAGCTTTAAATAGCGGAAAATATAAAAAAAAGTAGATAATTGCCAAAATATGCCAAAAATTTGTGAGAGTGGGAAATTAAGTATTTTAAATAGTAGAATAAATAAAATTAAAAAAATACAAAAAATAATTGGTTTAAAATAATTAAAATACAAAAATATATAAGTATAATAATTTTGGGCCAAATACAGTCCGAATGGTTGGCCCAATGCGTTGGCCCAAAAGAGTTAGCCTGTTTGATCCAAAGCCATTCAATCACAGCCGTCTGTTTGACAGATCCAACGGCTGAGAGAATTAAGCAATTATTAATTAGTTATTAATTCCGGAGATCAAATCCCAGCCGTCCAAACTTTAAGATCTAACAGACGGGGATTTGTCTCCCATTTAAGTAAACGACATCATTTGATCAGGCCAAGCCCTGACCGTTGATCATTAGAGATCCAACGGCCAGGATCACCTTGAGGGCTCCGAATATATAAGGCTTTGGTCTCAGTAGAGACCAGCCATTATACACGCAAAACCCTAGCTGCCTCTCTGCTTGTCTTCTTCTTCTTCTCTTTACCAACCGCCGGCCATGGAGGCCACCGCCTTTTATGGTGGTCTCCGGCCACTCCCTCCACCCCTTCTTCTCATCTTCTACTTCTCCTCCTTAAAGTACACACCAAAGACCTAAAACAGCCCTTGAAACCCCAAGAATTCCCCTTCTTCTTGAAACTCCGGTCATCGGAGTTCATCTTTGGTGACCTCAACCTATGAGAACGACTTCCAGCTTAACACCAAAGAACCATCACCTCCCGATCTACCTCCATACCTAAGCCCTTCCCCTCGAATCTCCCTCCTCCGTCTCGAATCTTCGAGAATAGGTCACCGAAAACCTAACTCCGGCGACTTTAGATAAACATCCACCCCAAAATCCCACCTTTCCCTCCTCTAAACACCTCCCTCCTAACCAAAACCCTAAAAGACTTCATCTTGAAGCCTAACAAGAAAACGAGAAAAAAAAAGAAATAAAGAAATCTGAAAAAAAGAAGAAAAATGACAAAGGGGAGAATAGGAAGCTCAGGGGACCAGCCCTGCTAAGCTAAGTCTCCCTTCTTTGTTTCGTTTGCTTACACTGTTCTCTTTTATGTTTTCTTTTGTTATATCCTGTTAGTCTGGATTCTCTTTTGTTTTAATCTTTGTTTTGTTTCTCTAATTTAAAGATCTGTTCTTGATATCACTGTTTTTCTTCATCTTTGGCGTGTTCTAATATCTCTTCTGTTTTTCTTGTCTATGTTAAACTGCATGTTTAGTTTTGGTTCTTTTTTTAGCCGTTTGATTCTCATTCTTCTTCATCTCCTGTTTATACTAGGGATTTTTTCTTTGGTGTGTTTTAATATCTCTTCTGTTCTTTTATTTGCTAAATGGCATGCTTAAGATTGCGGTTTGATCTTTTGAAATATGATTCAGTGATTCTGCTTCTCTTTTCTGTCATTTCGTATGAAAGATCTAGGATTTGTTTTCTTCAATTATTTTTCTTGTCTTTCCTGTTCTTCATCTTCACCTTCTCTATCATCCGTATGTGTTAGATTAGGGTTAGTCTTTGGAAAGTTTAGATCTAGTGATTCTGATTATCATCATTTTGTTTACTCTGTTAGAGCTATGTTATGTCTGGGTAGACCATGTCTCAATTCTTCACTGCTTCGTTGGATTTGGTCCTTATGTGTCGATATCATGGAATTTTAAGTGTGTTTTGGGTTTTTCAGTGATTCATTCAACATAAAATGGTTGTAACTAAGCCTGCTTGATGTTTAATTGACACTTTGCTATTTGAAACTGAGTTTGTGAGTCTGATTGATTAAGATTCAACTTTATCCAACTTCTTCTCTGAGTTTTGATTAGTTGATAAACAAGTTTGGTTTCATTTTGGTTATGTGTGTAATTGTCTGTTGAAATGGCTAAGTTTGTAATGATCTTATGTTAGTATGAGCATTGTTAATGCCTATTTGGTTTAGGGGATTTGGTTATAGTTGCAGTAGTACTAGGATTCACAAGAAGTTAATTCTGAAAACATATAGTATGATAGGGTTAAAATTGAAAATCACAAAAAATAGGCTATAAGTTAAATAAATAACCAAGAGTGGTCAAATCTGCAATTGACCTACTCTGCTAGGTCTTTCACATACTGGCCAACAATTAAATAGGCTAGTTGTGTAATAATGGGAATTAAGTCTGAAAACTCAGACTTACCAAGGCTTAAGTTGAGCCCTGATCACGGGTGGCTAGGCCTGCAAAGGTCTTGATGGCGCCCAACACAATGCTAGGCAAGCCCGACCATATTATCCCTTAAACCAGCCAGTTATTAATCAAGTTAGACTTAAACAGCAAATGATCATATCTGGTGATAAGCGAAATGTAAAACATACAAAATACGGTCCCAACCATATCGTGGTGTCACGAGACTAAGCCTCTACAGAATAGCATCCTAATAGAAACAAGTCTAGGCAAATAGGAAATCAACAAGATGGTAAAGAAGGAGAAAACAAGCTCTGCGGACGCTGGCAGCTACCTCGTAGTCTTCGCAAGAAGTAGATGTGTGCAGGCAGCAACAACAACTCAACCGCTCTCGGGTACCTGTGAATCTACACAAAAAGTGCAGGGGAGTGGGGTGAGTATATTTCAACTCAGTGAGTAACAGTAATAAATAATAACTGAAAGTAAGAACTCCTGTGCTATAACTTAGCAGTTCTAAGTCAACCCTCACAGGTACTCATCACTATGGTAGTACTCTAATCTCCAATCCACATTTATCTCTACAAGATTCCACACTGATCCAACCCTCACTCGTACCCTTACGGTGTACGACCATCTCAATATATAAAGACACACACCTATGTCTAAAATGTATAAGTATTTAAGTAGTAGTAGGATATGAATAAGTTTAATATTGCGGCGTGCAGCCCGCTCCAATACATATACCGCTGCGGCGCGCAGCCAGCTCCATTTAACGTCGACGGCGCTCACTGGGGGTGTATACAGACTTCGGAGGGGCTCCCTAGGCCCAAGCACTATTATACCGCGGCGTGCAGCCCGATCCACACATGTATTACTGCGGCGTGCAGTCCGATCCAATATTTATATGTATATATATTTATACTGCTGCGGCGCGCAGCCCGATCCCATAATACACCAGCGCTCACTGAGAATGTGTGCAAACTCAGACTCCGAAGGGGCTCCTACAGCCCAAGCGCAATAATACTGCGACGTGCAGTCCGTCCCACATGTATATTACATGTATATTATTGCGGCGTGCAGTCCGATCCAATATATATACTGCTGCGGCGTGCAGCCCGATCCAATATAGGTATATATATAATACCTCATAATATATATCTCTATACTTGTAACGACCCGGCTCGTCGTTACGGGAATTTCCACCCCGTTATCTTGCATTTACATATATTATGCTTTTAAAACAGTATTAGAGTATATCGGGTGAGTTAGGAGTGATTTGGATTGAAAATGAAACAAATAGCATGTTTGAAGAAATCTTGAATATGAAAAGTCAACCAAGAGTTGACTATTGAGTTAGAGTGCTCGGAACCGGATTCTGATGATTCGACTAGTTCCGGGGGATCATTTATGACTTAGGAGAACAATCGGAATTGAATTCGGAGGTCCGGTGTAGTTTTAAGCTTGAATTGGCGAATGTTGAATTTTGGCGAAAACCGGATGGTAGGTGATATTTTGATCCGGGGTCGGAATGGAATTCCGACAATTTCTGTAGCTTCGTTATGTGATTTTGGATATGTCTGCAAATTTTCAGGTCATTCGGACATCGTTTGATCGGGTTTTGGGTCGAATGTTAGTTTTGAAAGTTTTGAAGAAACTTAGGCTTGAATCCGTGGTTAATTAGTGATTTTGATGTTTAAGATGGTGTTTTTATGATTGGAACAAGTTCGAATAAGGAATTAGGATGTGTTGGTGTGTTTGAATGAGGTCCCGTGGGCCTCGGGGTGTTTTCGGATAGCCAAACGAGAGAAAATATGGAAAATTGCAGAACTGGTGCACTGCTTCTGTTGTTTTCGCTCCTGCGGAAATGGGGGCGCAGGAGCGAGTCCGCAGAAGCGGACGAGGAGCGCAGAAGCGCTGGGCATCGCAGAAGCGGAACATTTTCCGCTGAAGCGGCATCGCTGGAGCGGAAGGTGAGCCGCAGAAGCGGCCAAGGGCCATGGGGTGAAGGATCGCAGAAGCGGAAGGGTAGCCGCTTAGGCGGGTCCGCAGAGGCGGACGCCTAGTCGCAGAAGCGGGAAAACCCGCAGGAGCGGGAGTATCTCCGCAGAAGCGGACGCGCAGAGGCGGTCCGTATATCGCAGAAGATGAATTGGCCGGCTAGGCCTGGAACCGCTGAAGCGACCCTTTGGTCGCGGATACGGACGCGTAGAGCGGAAATTCTTCCGCAGAAGCAAAAATTGCAGTAAGTTAAGTGTATCAGAAGTTAGAAAAATTTCAGAAACATTTCACACATTTGGGTCTCGGCTTTAGAGGCGATTTGGGCGATTTTGAAGAGAAACTCAAGGGAAATCATCATGTAAGCAACTATGGACTTAAACTATGATTAGTATTGGTATTATTATGCAATTATATCATGAAAATGGAAGAATTTGGGGTGATTCATGGAAGATTTAACCCTAGGCTTGAACTTTAGAAAATCAAGGTTTTGAATGAGCAAATGGAGTCCGAATTTGGTAAAATTGATATGCTTAGACTCGTATTGAGATGAGGGTTCCGAATATGTGACTTTCGTAATTTTTCGAGAATCGTACCGAAAGTCGGGTTTTACCAACTTAGTGTAATTATGCGAATTTCATATAAATTGAAGTGGGTTATGATTCTTTGACCCGTAATTGATATAATTATTGTTATTTTATTAGATTCTACACACGAGGCAGCGAAATTCAAAGGAAAAGGCATCGCGGACGAGTCTACGACCGGCTAGAGGTGAGTAGTTTGTGTATATTGTAGCCCGAGGGTTCGAAACCCCGGCTTAGCACATTGTGACGCTAATAGGGCGTGGCTCGCACACCGTGGCAGGTGCGGGATTGATTGTGATTGGGGATTGAGACTTGGTCCATCCCGGAAATGAATAATATGTTGTTAGTGTTGGAAATACACCGTATTTGCTATATTTGTGGGCTGTAAGCCTTGTTTGGGGCCTTGTGCCGATCTGTAGCGTCCTTAGAGGACAATATTTATGTGATAGCTAAAATTGCTTAAATCACTAATCTCAGTCCTGGAAACTGTAATCACACTTTCGAAATGCTAAGTCACCGTCTTTTACAAACTTAATAAAGTTAAAGTATTTTTTTTTCATAAATTATGAATTGAGAACTGGAATTAAGGAAAATGAATTGTTTTGTGACTTAATTGCTTATTGTGGACTGAGTATGGGATCGGGCTGCACGCCGCAGTGGTTGATGTGAGGATCGGGCTGCACGCCGCAGCAGTATTGCGCTTGGGCTGTAGGAGCCCCTCCGGAGTCTGTACACACCCCCAGTGAGCGCCGTCGACGTTAAATTGGATCGGGCTACACGCCGTAGCGGTTATGTGCATTGCATTGCATCCGTATTTGTTGAATTACTCTGTGGTAGCTGTATTGTATTGTTGTTGCTAGTTCGTAGGAGAATCGGACTGTAGTGTAGCTTCATATTGTGGTATTTTGTGGATTTCTTACTGTCACCTACTTATATATATTTGTTACTCACTGAGTACTTAGTACTCACCCCTACTCCCTGCACCTTTTGTGTGCAGACTCAGGTACACAGGAGCAATAGACGGACATCTCCAGCGCTTACATTGTCACATCGAGTTGCTGAGGTAGCTGCCTACGTTCGCAGAGCCTAGCTTCTCCTCTCATTCCAGTTGTTATTGTATATTTTGTATTCATACTTGAGTACTTCTATATCGTACTCTCTATTTCCTGTTGGGTTTTGTTAGAGGCTCTAGACTTGTGACTCCGGATCTTTGGGAGTGTCAGTACTTTTGTTCAGTATTATTATTATTGGAGTTCTTAAACTCATATATTCTTCTCGGGTTGTCCATTTGGGGACTGGTATTGTGTTATAATTAAATTGTTGGTCTGGCTGGCCTAGCTTGATTGTTTGGCGCCATCACGACCGGATTTGGGTCGTGACAAGTTGGTATCAGAGCCTAGGTTATTAGGACTCGCGAGTCATGAGCCGGTTTAGTAGGCTTTTGCAGATCGGTACGTAGACGTCCGTATCTATCTTCGAGAGGGCTACATAAACTTTAGGAAAAACCTCATTTTCTTGAATTCATATCGTGCGATTTGTGTTATCATGAAATTAAATCTTTCCATATTCTATTCTCTCGCAGTATGGCGAGAACACGAGCTAACGGACGTGGCGGACGACCACCATTGGCACCCGGAGGCCGTGGTCGCGGTAGAGGTAGGGCAGCAGCCGCCAAGCACTCGCCGACCCACCCGACCGACCGTACTCGTGACCGCATTCCGGCCGGCGAACGCTCCGGCAGCTGAGGTTCAGGCACCGGCAGTGACTATCGTGATACCGGCCTTCGTGGAGACCTTGGCTCGGATATTATCGCTGTGCACAGTGCTTGGCAAGTAGTTGCAGCTACTGCCGCAGCATCTTCTTCACAGGCAGGGGGGAGGGAATCACACCCCCGTGGCTCACACACCCGAGCCGGCAGTTCAGGGCCCGTTGCACCAGCTCCTGCATATGTGGTTCCAGTTATGCCCGACGACGAGCAGCGTCGTTTGGAGAGATTTGAGAGGCTACAGCCTCCGACATTCAGTGGTGCTGAGGGCGAGGACGCCAGGGTTTTCTTGACAGATGTCACGCGCATGCTTCGCACCGCGGGTATTCTAGAGTCCAGCGGTGTTTCATTCACCACTTTTCAGTTCACAGGTGCAGCATTTCAGTGGTTGGAGGATTTTGAGAGGCGTAGGCCCGCTGGGGGGCAGTGCCCCTCACTTGGCAGCAGTTCTCCACCGTATTTTTGGAGAAGACGTGCCCCGGCCTCCGCAGAGGAACCGCGATGTCGCCCGAGTGGTCGAAGCAGTGAGAGATGACAGCTAATCAAGCACGAGACGAGATTCACACAACTGGCCCGTCATGCCACGTGGATGGTTCCTAAAGACAGGAGAGGATTCGGAGATTTATCGATGGTCTTATTTATCCCATCCGCATATTGACGACCAGGGAGAGAGTTTCGACAGTTACCTTCGAGGAGGTGGTTGATGCTGCCCGTCACATTGAGACAGATCGCCGCAGAGAGCGGGAGGAGAGGGAGGCTAAGAGGCCTCGTGGTACTGGCAGCTATAGTGGTGCTCCGTCTAGGGGCCAATTTCAGCATAGCAGCAGGTCGCTCTTTCGTGTCTCATCGTCCGGACGCACGAGTCCAGCCGGGGTTTCATCCGATCGTGGTCGTCAGGCGCCAGCAGGTTATCGTGGTCGGCGAGAGCCGCCAGCAGTTGTCAGCCCCGCACCGAGTGCTCTTCCAGCTCGTAGCTCGCTCCCGTTTCCTCAAGCACAGGATTCATCGGCAGCGAGGGGTCCTCGGCAGCCCCTTCATCCATCTTCAGGCCGTTGTTTTGAGTGCGTGATTTGGGCCATATCGGGAGCGAGTTCCTCAGCGGCTTCGTAAGCGGTCACAGTCGGAGGGATCAGCCTTCGTCTTCTACTCATGTTTCTTCAGCCGCCAAGCACGCCGCCAGATCGGTGGCCGTGTAATCCGCAGGTCGCCCCTGTGGGCGAGGATCGCATCGGCGGAGGTCGGCTCGTTTCTACGCTCTTCCGGATAGGAAGGATGCTAGTGCTTCGGATGCGGTCATTTCGGGTATTATCTCAGTCTGCCACGGGATGCTTCCGTCTTATTTGATCCCGGATCCACCTATTCTTATGTCTCTACTTATTTTGCACATTATTTTGGGTATTACCCGTGGTATTCTTGCTTTCGCCCGTACACGTGTCTACCCCAGCGGGGGATACCGTTGTCGTGGATCAGGTATATCGATCCCGTATTATTACTATCGGGGTCCGGAGACCCGAGTTGATTTATTACTACCGGGCATGGTGGATTTCGATGTAATTCTAGGTATGGATTGGCTATCTCCTTACCATGCGATTCTGGACCGTCATGCCAAGACAATCACACTAGCTATTCCAGGTAATCCGAGGATCGAGTGGCGTGGCTTGACCGATTATGTGTCCGACAGGGTGATTTCTTATATAAAGGCCCAACGAATGATTGGCAAGGGTTGTTTGTCTTATTTGGCCTTCATTAGAAATGTCGAGGTAGAGACACCCAGTCTTGATTCGGTCCCCATTGTGAGGGAGTTTCCGGATGTATTTCCAGCAGACCTACCAGGCATGCCGCCTGACCGAGATATCGATTTTGGTATTGACTTGGTGCCGGGCACTCAGCCCATTTCTATTCCTCCTTATCGCATGGCACCAGCGGAGTTAAAAGAATTGAAAGAACAGCTTCAGAACTCTTAGATAAGGGTTTCATTCGTCCAAGTGTGTCACCTTGGGGTACACCGGTGTTGTTCGTAAAGAAGAAAGATGGCACAATGAGAATGTGCATTGATTACAGGCAGCTGAACAAGGTAACAATGAAGAATAAGTACCCATTACCTCGTATCGAGGACCTATTTGATCAGCTCCAGGGAGCTAGTGTATTTTCTAAGATTGATCTTCGATCGGGCTATCATCAGTTGAAGATTAGGGACCCAGACATTATGAAGACAAGCGTTCAGGACGCGATATGGGCACTACGAGTTCCTGGTGATGTCTTTCGGGTTGACTAATGCCCCAGCAGCATTCATGCACTTGATGAATAGTGTATTTCTGCCGTACCTTGATTCTTTTGTGATTGTGTTTATTGATGATATCCTGGTATATTCACGCAGCCAGGAGGAGCATGCATATCATTTGAGAGTGGCATTGCAGAGGTTGACGGAAGAGAAACTTTATGCAAAATTCACTAAGTGTGAGTTTTGGCTTGATATTGTGGGTTTTCTGGGACATATAGTGTCCAGTGATGGTATTCGGGTTGATCCTCAGAAGGTTGAGGCAGTGCAGAATTGGCCCAGACCTTCCTCAGCTACAGAGATTCGGAGTTTTCTCGGCTTGGCAGGCTATTATCGCCGGTTTGTTCAGGATTTCTCATCTATTGCTTCACCGTTGACTAAGTTGACACAGAAGAATGCTCCATTTGTGTGGTCTGATGAATGCGAAGAGAGCTTTCAGAAGCTCAAGGAGGCTTTGACCACGGCTCCAGTACTTGTGTTACCATCAGCCTCAGGGTCATATACGGTGTATTGTGATGCTTCCGGAGTTGGACTCGGTTGTGTGTTGATGCAGGAGGGTAGAGTTATTGCATATGCTTCTCGTCAGCTAAAGCCCCACGAGAAGAACTACCCTGTTCATGATTTGGAGTTAGCTGCTATTGTTCATGCCTTGAAGATTTGGAGGCATTATCTATATGGTGTATCTTGTGATGTATATACGGACCACCGCAGCCTTCAGCATTTGTTTAAGCAAAAAGATCTAAATTTGAGGCAGCGGAGATGGCTTGAATTGCTTAAAGACTATGATATTACTATCTTGTATCATCCCGGAAAGGCCAATGTAGTGGCTGATGCATTGAGCCGGAAGGCTATTAGTATGGGCAGTTTGGCGTATATTCCAGTTGGGGAGAGACCCCTAGCAGTTGATGTTCAGGCGTTAGCTAATCAGATGGTAAGGCTGGATATTTCTGAGCCCAGTCGGGCGATGGCTTGTGTAGTAGCTCGTTCTTCTTTATATGATCGTATTCGAGAGCGCCAGTATGATGATCCACACTTACTTGTCCTTAAGGATAGAGTTCAGCATGATGATGCCAGAGATGTCACTATTGATAGTGATGGTGTATTGCGGATGCAGGGCCGGATATGCGTGCCCAATGTTGATGGTCTTCGTGAGTTGATATTGAAAGAGGCCCATAGCTCGCGGTATTCTATTCATCCAAGAGCCGCGAAGATGTACCAGGATTTGAAGCAGCATTACTGGTGGAGAAAGATGAAGAAAGATATTGTGAGCCATGTGGCTCTGTGTCTAAACTGTCAGCAGGTCAAGTATGAGCATCAGAGACCTGGTGGTGTATTCCAGCGTATTGATATTCCGGAGTGGAAGTGGGAAAGGATTACTATGGACTTTGTTAGCGGACTCCCTCGGACAGCGAGGAAGTTTGATTCAGTTTAGGTGGTGGTGGATAGGCTGACCAAGTCAGCTCACTTCATCCCAGTGTGTACTACCTATACCTCGGAGCGGTTGGCAGAGATATTCATCCGCGAGATAGTGAGATTGCATGGAGTTCCTATTTCCATTATATCAGACAGAGGTACCCAGTTCACATCTCAGTTCCGGAGGACATTTCAGCGAGAGTTGGGTTCACAGGTAGAGTTGAGCACAGCATTTCATCCACAGACGGATGGGCAGTCTGAGCGTACTATTCAGATATCGGAGGACATGTTGCGTGCTTGTGTCATTGATTTTGGTGGTTCATGGGCTGATTATTTGCCTTTGGCGGAGTTTGCTTACAATAATAGCTATCACTCCAGCATTCAGATGGCACCGTATGAAGCTTTATATGGGAGGCGGTGTAGGTCTCCAGTCGGTTGGTTTGAGCCCGGCGAGGCTAGATTGTTGGGGACAGAGTTAGTTCAGAATGCCTTAGACAAAGTGAAGGTGATTCGGGAGAGACTTCGCACTACTCAGTCACGTCAAAAGAGTTATGCGACCGGAAGGTCCGAGATGTGTCTTATTTAGTGGGTGAGAAGGTTTTGCTAAAGGTTTCGCCTATGAAGGGTGTTATGAGGTTTGGAAAGAAAGGGAAGTTGAGCCCAAGGTTTATTGGACCTTTTGAGGTGCTTAGGAAAGTTGGGAGGTGGCTTATATGCTTGCTTTGCCACCCAGTTTGTCGGGAGTTCACCCGGTGTTCCATGTATCTATGCTCCGGAAGTATGTCGGAGACCCGTCTCATGTGTTGGACTTCAGCACGATACAGCTAGATGAGGATTTGACTTATGACGTGGAACCAGTAGCCATTTTGGGTCGACAGGTTCGTAAGCTGAGATCTAAGGATATAGCTTCAGTGAAAGTGCAGAGGAGAGGTCGTCCCGTGGAGGAAGCAACTTTTGGGAGACCGAGCAGGAAATGCGGAGCAGATATCCACACTTGTTCGATGCTCCAGGTATGTTTCTTAACCCGCTCGCGGACGAGCGTTTGTTTAGGTTGGGGAGAATGTAACGACTCGGCTCGTCGTTACGGGAATTTCCACCCCGTTATCTTGCATTTACATATATTATGCTTTTAAAACAAGTATTAGAGTATATCAAGTGAGTTAGGAGTGATTTGGATTGAAAATGAAACAAATAGCATGTTTGTAGAAAGCTTGAATACGAAAAGTCAACCAAGAGTTGACTATTGAGTTAGAGTGCTCGGAACCGGATTCGATGATTCGACTAGTTCCGGGGATCATTTATGACTTAGGAGAACAATCGGAATTGAATTCGGAGGTCCGCTGTAGTTTTAAGCTTGAATCGGCGAATGTTGAATTTTGGCGAAAACCGATGGTAGGTGATATTTTGATCCGGGCTCGAATGGAATTCCGACAATTTTCTCGTAGCTTCGTTATGTGATTTTGGATATGTCCGCAAATTTTCAGTGTCATTCGGACATCGTTTGATCGGGTTTTGGGTCGAATGTTAGTTTTGAAAGTTTTGAAGAAACTTAGGCTTGAATCCGTGGTTAATTGGTGATTTTGATGTTTAGGATGGTGTTTTTATGATTGGAACAAGTTCGAATAAGGAATTAGGATGTGTTGGTGTGTTTGAATGAGGTCCCTGGGGCCTCGGGGTGTTTTCGGATGGTTAATCGGGAGAAAACATGGAAATTGCAGGTTGGGATCCTGTTTCTGTTGTTTCCGCTCCTGCGGAATTACGGGCGCAGGAGCGAGTCCGCAGAAGCGGACGAGGGGCGCAGGGGCGCTTGGCTCCGCAGAAGCGGACTCCTTTCCGCTGAAGCGGCATCGCTGGTGCGTTCCAGTGATCGCAGAAGCGGAACATTTTCCGCTGAAGCGGCATCGCTGGAGCGGAAGGTGAGCCGCTTAGGCGAGTGCGCAGAGGCGGACGCCTAGTCGCAGAAGCGGGAAAACCCGCAGGAGCGATCGACTCTCCGCAGAAGCGGACGCGCAGAGGCGGTCCGTATATCGCAGAAGCAGAATTGGCCGGCTAGGCCTGGAACCGCTGAAGCGACCCTTTGGTCGCGGATACGGACGCGTAGGAGCGGAAATTCTTCCGCAGAAGCGAAAATCGCTGTAAGTTAAGTGTATCAGAAGTTAGAAAAAATTCAGAACATTTCACACATTTGGGTCTCGGCTTTAGAGGCGATTTGGGCGATTTTGAAGAGAAACTCAAGGGAAATCATCAGGTAAGCAACTATGGACTTAAACTATGATTATTATTGGTATTATTATGCAATTATATCATGAAAATGGAAGAATTTGGGGTGATTCATGGAAGATTTAACCCTAGGCTTGAACTTTAGAAAATCAAGGTTTTGAATGAGCAAACGGAGTCCGAATTTGGTAAAATTGATATGCTTAGACTCGTATTGAGATGAGGGTTCCGAATATGTGACTTTCGTAATTTTTCGAGAATCGTACCGAAAGTCGGGTTTTACCAACTTAGTGTAATTATGCGAATTTCATATAAATTGAAGTGCGTTATGATTCTTTGACCCGTAATTGATATAATTATTGTTATTTGATTAGATTCTACACACGAGGCAGCGAAATTCAAAGGAAAAGGCATCGCGGACGAGTCTACGACCGGCTAGAGGTGAGTAGTTTGTGTATATTGTAGCCTGAGGGTTCGAAACCCCGGCTTAGCACATTGTGACGCTAATAGGGCGTGGCTCGCACCCCATGGCAGGTGCGGGATTGATTGTGATTGGGGATTGAGACTTGGTCCATCCCGGAAATGAATAATATGTTGTTAGTGTTGGAAATACACTGTACTTGCTATATTTGTGGGCTGTAAGCCTTGTTTGGGGCCTTGTGCCGATCTGTAGCGTCCTTAGAGGACAATATTTATTTGATAGCTATAATTGCTTAAATCACTAATCTCAGTCCTGGAAACTGTAATCACACTTTCGAAATGCTAAGTCACCGGCTTTTACAAACTTAATAAAGTTAAAGTATTTTTTTTCATAAATTATGAATTGAGAACTGGAATTAAGGAAAATGAATTGTTTTGTGACTTAATTGCTTATTGTGGACTGAGTATGGGATCGGGCTGCACGCCGCAGTGGTTGATGTGAGGATCGGGCTGCACGCCGCAGCAGCATTGCGCTTGGGCTGTAGGAGCCCCTCCGGAGTCTGTACACACCCCCAGTGAGCGCCGTCGACGTTAAATTGGATCGGGCTACACGCCGTAGCGGTTATGTGCATTGCATTGCATCTGTATTTGTTGAATTACTCTGTGGTAGCTGTATTGTATTGTTGCTGCTAGTTCGTAGGAGATTCAGACTGTAGTGTAGCTTCATATTGTGGTATTTTGTGGATTTTTTACTGTCAGCTACTTATATATATTTGTTACTCACCGAGTACTTAGTACTCACCCCTACTCCCTGCACCTTTTGTGTGCAGACTCAGGTACACAGGAGCAGTAGACGGACATCTCCAACATTTACATTGTCACATCGAGTTGCTGAGGTAGCTGCCTACGTTCGCAGAACCTAGCTTCTCCTCTCATTCCAGTTGTTATTGTATATTTTGTATTCAGACTTGAGTACTTCTATATCGTACTCTCTATTTCCTGTTGGGTTTTTGTTAGAGGCTCTAGACTTGTGACTCCGGATCTTCGGGAGTGTCAGTACTTTTGTTCAGTATTATTATTATTGGAGTTCTTAAACTCATATATTCTTCTTGGGTTGTCCATTTGGGGACTGGTAATGTGTTATAATTAAATTGTTGGTCTGGCTGGCCTAGCTTGATTGTTGGGCGCCATCACGACCGGATTTGGGTCGTGACAATACTGCTGTAGCGCGCAGCCCGATCCAATATAGGTATACATATAGTACCTCATAATGGGTCCTCGGCCCTATCCCAGTCAGTATATGCTTGGCCTCTCACGCCCAATATAATATGTCTAAGTGGGTCCTCGACCCTAACTCAGGTCAATATAGACCCGGCCTCTCTGGCTCACTCAGCTAGAATAGGGAATTCCACCCTAGGCAATATCTTTCTAAGTACACATCTAGTACGGCTCATATTATGCTATACAGCTAGAGCTACGGCTGAGTGTATGTTTCCAACACGATATAAGGGTCACCTAGCTCTATAGGTTCCCTGATGCTCTACAGATCGGAACAAGGCCCCAAACATGGCTATTAGCCCCAATTGTACAGTTATAATCTCATTAACAATCATAAAATACAATATTCTATTAGCCGGGAGGGACCAAATCCAAGTCCCTAATCACGATGTCTCCACGCCCGTCACAAGACGCGTGTCTCAACTCAATATAGCACTGTGAAGTGCTAGTACGGGGTTTCAAACCCTCAGTACATTATTTACTACTACCACTCACCTCGAACCGGTGGAAGCTTCAATCCGCCTTGCGCTTGCCTCGCAAATCAATCTCCTCGGATGCCAAATCTGCTCAAAATCATAGGGAATACATCAATATATGCTAATTTCACGCAATTCATTCAAAATAATCCAAATTGTATCAAAACCCACAAAGTTGTCAAAACCCGACTTTTGGTACGCTTCTCGAAAAATTCTAAAAGTTACATATTCGGAACCCCCGTCTCTATACGAGTATAGGCATATCAAATTTACCAAATTCAGACTCCATTTGCCCACTCTAATCGGCAATTTTCCAAAACCCTGGCTTAGGCTAAATTCCCCCACAATTTGATCAAATTTCCGTGAATTAAAGGAGGATTTCATGATAAAAACGCGTAAAGGAACCATAAAAATCACCTCCGATGATAACCCGATGATCTCCCAGCAATATCTCGCCCAAATCGCCCAATTCGCCTCAAGGAACCAAGCCCCAAATGTTTTGCAACTTATGAAATTTTAACCCTTCTGTTATTTTTAACACAGGCCCGATTTCCGCCTCTGCTATACGGCTTCTGCGACCAAATGGTCGCTTCTACGAAACCCAGGCCTAATTGGCCACTTCCGCTTCTGCGAGCCGCGGACTGCTTCCGCGCGTCCGCTCCTGCGGAACCACCTCCGCTCCTGCGGGCCTTACCACTTCTGTGCATCAGAGTCTGCTTCTGCGGACTCGCTTAGGCGACAAGTCTTCCGCTTCTGCGGATCCTCACATAACGAGCCCAGACCGCTTTTGCGGTCTTACCTTCCACACCAGCGGTCCCGCTCCTGCGGTTCCCAATCTGCAGGAGCGGAAATGTTGCTGCAATTCATGACAGCAACTCCCAAACTCCAATTTCCTCCCGTTTAACCTCCCGAAACCACCCCGGGACCCCAACGAAAACCACCAACATACTCCAAAACACGATATGGACTTGCTCCAAGCATAAAAACACCATCCTAAACTTCAAAATCACCAATTACACACGGATTCAAGCATAAGTTTCTTCAAAACTTCCGAAACCGACATTCGATCAAAAACCCGACCAAACGACCTCCGAATGACCTGAAATTTTGCAGGCACATCCAAAATCACCTAACGGAGTTACAGCAACTGTCGGAATTCCATTCCGACTCACGGATCAAAATCTCACCTACCATTCGGATTTCGCCAAAATTCAACCTTAGCCAATTCAAGCCTATTTCTACACCGGACCTCCAAATTCAATTCCGATCGCTCTCCTAGTTCAGAAATGACCTCCCGGGACTGACTGAATCATCAGAATTCGATTCCGAGCCCTCTAACTAAATAGTCAACTTCGGGTTGACTTTCCTTATTCAAGTTTCCTTCAAAAAGGCTATATGCCTCATTTTCAATCCAATTCACTCCTAACACCCCCGATAGACTCTAACACTGATATAAAAGCATGAAATATGTAATTACAACATAACGGGGTAGAACTTCCCGTGACGACGGGCCGGGTCGTCACATTCTCCCCCTCTTAAGCAAACGCTCGTCCTCGAGCGGGTCAAGAAACATACCTGAAGACTCAAATAGCTGAGGGTATCTGCTCCGCATCTCCTGCTCAACCTCCCAAGTAGCCTCCTCCACGGGTCGACCTCTCCACTGAACCTTAACTGATGCAATCTCCTTCGACCTCAATTTTCTTACCTGGCGACCCAAAATAGCAATAGGCTCCACATCATATGATAGATCACCATCAAGCTGAATGGTACTGAAGTCTAATACATGAGACAGATCCCCGATGTACTTTCGGAGCATAGACACATGGAATACTGGATGAACGCCAGATAAGCTGGGTGGCAAGGCTAACTCATATGCCACCTCTCCAACCCTCCTAAGTATCTCAAAAGGACCAATATACCTGGGACTCAACTTCCCTTTCTTCCCGAACCTCATGACACCCTTCATGGGTGAAACCTTCAGCAATACTCTATCACCAACCATGAAAGACAACTCTCGAACCCTACGGTCCGCATAACTCTTCTCGCGAGACTGTGCTGTGCGAAGCCTCTCCTGGATCAACTTTGCTCTATCCAGAGCATCCTGAACTAACTCAGTCCCTATCAATCTATCCTCACCAGGTTCAAACCATCCGACGGGAGATCTACACCGTCTGCCATACAATGCCTCGTACGGGGCCATCTGAATACTCGACTGGTAACTGTTGTTGTAGGCGAACTCAGCAAGTGGCAAGAACTCATCCCATGAACCACCAAAGTCAATCACACTCGCCCGCAACATATCCTCCAGGATCTGGATAGTGCGCTCCGACTGCCCGTCTGTCTGGGGGTGAAATGCGGTGCTCAACTCAACCCGTGTACCCATCTCTCGATGAAATGCTCTCCAAAACTGAGAAATGAACTGAGTGCCTCGGTCAGATATAATAGACACTGAGACCCCATGCAACCTGGCAATCTCCCGAATAAAGATCACTGCCAACCGCTCAGATGAGTAAGTAGTGCTAACTGGGATGAAATGTGCTGACTTGGTCAGCCGATCAACAATCACCCATACAGAATCAAACTTCCTCGCTGTCCGAGGGAGTCCGATAACAAAATCCATGGTGATCTTCTCCCATTTCCACTCGGGAATTACCATACGCTGAAGAACACCGCCCGGTCTCTGATGCTCATACTTGACCTGCTGGCAATTGAGGCACTTAGCTACATGCCTAACAATATCCATCTTCATTCTCCTCCACTAGTAGTGTTGTCTCAAGTCTTGGTACATCTTTGCGGCACCTGGGTGAATAGAGTACCGCGAATTGTGTGCCTCCTCAAGTATCAACTCCCGCAAACCATCAACATTGAGCACGCATATACGGCCCTGCATCCTCAGAACACCATCACTGTCGATAGTTACATCTCTAGCATCATTATGCTGCACTCTGTCCTTAAGGACAAGCAAATGTGGGTCATCATACTGTCGCTCCCTGATGCGATCACATAAGGAAGATCGAGAAACAACACAAGCCAACACTCGACTCAGCTCCGAAATATCTAATCTCACTAGCCGATTGGCTAGGGCCTGAACATCATAAGCAAATGGCCTCTCCCTAACTGATGTCATAATCATTAAGCAACTCCAACCACCTCCGCTGTCTCAAATTAAGGTCCTTCTGTCTGAATAAGTGCTGAAGGCTGCGATGATCCGTGAACACCTCACATGGGACACCATACAAGTAATGTCTCCAAATCTTCAAAGCATGAACTATAGCTGCTAGTTCCAAATCATGAACAGGGTAGTTCTTCTCGTGGGGCTTCAACTGACGAGAAGCATAAGCAATGACTCTACCCTCCTGCATCAATACACAACCAATGCCAACTCCCGAGGCATCACAATACACAATATAAGGATCTGAAGCTGATGGCAGTATAAAGACTGGTGCCGTGGTCAATGCTGTCTTGAGCTTCTGAAAGCTTTCCTCACACTCCTCGGACCACACAAAAGGAGCACCCTTCTGAGTCAATCTTGTCAAGGGTGAAGCAATGGAAGAGAATCCCTGAACAAATCGGCGATAATACCCTGCCAATCCCAGTAAACTACGAATCTCAGTAGCTGAGGTCGGTCTGGGCCAACTCTGCACCACCTCTATCTTCTTCGGATCCACCTGAATACCATTACTGGACACCACGTGTCCTAAGAATGCCACGGACTTGAGCCAGAACTCATATTTGGAGAACTTGGCATACAGCTTCTCCTCTCTCAATCTCTGCAATACAATACTCAAGTGTCGAGCATGCTCCTCCCGGCTACGAGAGTAGACTAGTATGTCATCAATGAATACGATCACAAATGAATCAAGATAGGGCCTCAACACACTATTCATCAGATGCATAAATGTTGCTGGGGTGTTGGTCAGCCCAAAAGACATTACAAGGAACTCATAGTGACCATATCTGGTCCTGAATGCAGTTTTCATAATGTCGGACTCTCTAATCTTCAGCTGATGGTAGCCTGAACGAAGATAAATCTTTGAGAATAGCCTAGCTCCCTGGAGCTGATCAAATAAATCATCAATACGAGGCAGAGGATACTTATTCTTCACTGTTACTTTGTTTAGCTGCCTGTAGTCAATACACATTCTCATAGATCCATCCTTCTTCTTAGCAAACAGGACCGGTGAACCCCACGGCGACACACTCGGCCGAATGAACCCCTTATCTAGGAGTTCCTGGAGTTGCTCCTTCAATTCCTTCAACTCAGCTGGTGCCATCCGATACGGAGGAATAGAAATAGGCTGAGTGCCTGGCACCAAATCGATACCAAAATCAATATCCCTGTCCGGTGGCATGCCCGGCAGGTCTGAGGGAAACACATCAGGAAAGTCTCGCACAATGGGAACATAATCAATACTGGGAGTCTGGGCCTCGACCTACCGCACAAATGCTAAATAAGAGAGACATCCCTTCCCAACCATTCATTGGGCCTTGAGGAAAGATATTACCCTGCTAGGTACATACTCAGTCGTGCCTCGCCACTCGATCCTCTGAATGCCCGGCATAGCCAAAGTGACTGTCTTAGCATGACAGTCCGGAATAGCATGACATGGAGATAGCCACTCCATGCCCAATATAACATCAAAATCAATCATGCTGAGAAGCAACAGGTCCGCTCGGGTCTCCAGACCCCCAATAGTGACCAAACAGGACCGGTATACATGGTCCACAATAATAGTATCCCCTACTGGAGTAGATACATGCACTGCAACTCAAGATACCCTCGGGTCGTGCCCAAATGAGGAGAAAAATAAGTAGACACATAAGGAATAGGTAGATATGGGATCAAATAAGATAGAAGCATCCCTGTGGCAGACTGAGATAATACCTGTGATGAATGCATCTGATGCACTAGCGCCCCTCATAACCGGAAGAGCATAGAAACGAGCGTGACCTCCGCCAGCACAATCCTCATCCCTGGGGCGACCTCTAGCTACCTGACCACCACTCCTAACTGACTGAGAGGGTGCTGAAGAAACAGGAGCAGAAGACAAAGGCTGATCCCTCTACTGAGATTGCTTACAGAGAAACTAGGGACACTCTCTCCTAATATGTCCCAACTCACCACACTCAAAACAACGGCTTGAAGCTGCAGAAAGGTACTTCTGAGAACACCTCGCTGCATATATACCCTGAGCTGAATGAGCAGGAGCATAGCTTTGAGCTGGAAGAGAGCTCAGTGCAGGCTTGCTCTGCTGATGACCCTACTGACCATGATGACCATGATGACCCTGATAACCCTGACGACCACGGTCTGACGAAGCCCCACTAGACTCTGCACAGCCTGACTGAGGAGATCCGAAGGAACGACCTCGACTGTGCTGAAACTGGCCTATAGACGGAGCACCACTGTAACTACCTGCACCACGAGGCCTTTTAGCCACCCTCTTATCACGCTCCCTGCGACGATCTGTCTCTATGTCGCGACCAATATCCACAACATCCTCAAATGTACGACTCAAAACCCTCTCCCGAGTCATCAGAATACGAATGGGATAAATGAGGCCGTCCACGAAGCATCCAATCCTCTCTCTGTCGGAATGAACCAACCACGGTGCATATCTGGATAACTCTGTAAACCTGATCTGATACTCTGACACTGACATGTCCCCCAGACGGAGGCCATCAAACTGCTTACGCATCTTCTCTCTCTGAGATCGAGGCACCCATTTCTCCAAGAACATGGTGGAGAACTCGGGCCAAGATAGTGGTGCTGCTCTGGCTGGCCTACGACGTTCATAAGCCTCCCACCAAGCGAAGGCTGGCCCCTGAAACTGAAAGGTAGTGAAAGATACCCCACTGGACTCCAATATCCCTGCCGTACGAAGCATCCGACGGCACTTATCCGGAAAACCTTGGGCGTCCTCGCCCGGAGCACCAGTGAACACTGGAGGAGATAACCTGGTGAACCTCTCGAGATGACGCTGCTCATCGTCTGTCATAGCTGGGACCCTGTCCCCCTGAATCTGATCTGCTGGCTGAACCGGAACCACAGGCTGAACTGGAGGAGCCTCTGGTGTCTGTATGCCCTGCACTGCTGGTTCTGGAGTGCGTACTGCGGGGGTCTGATGACCACCCCCGATCCCCGATGCAACTGCTGCAGTAGTAACTGAAACCGCCTGTGCTAGGACATTGCAGACTGCTAGTATCTGAGCCAAGGTCTCCTGTAGACCCGGTATGACAATGGGCACAGCTGGTGCCTGATCTGGTGCTGCTGGCACCTCTACAACTGGGGGCTGTGGGTTAGCTGGCACTGCCTCAGCTTCCCTAACTCCGCCACGACCACGGCCACGTCCTCAGCATCTAGCAGGTGGTAGTGGTGGTCGTCCTCCAAGTCCGGATGATCGAGTTCTCACCATCTGCGAGAGAATAGATTGTCAAAGTTTAGTTCAAGTCAAAAGTAATCGCACGACAAGAATTCCAAGAATTTGAAACTTTTCCTAAATGGTTTGCAGCCTCCCGAGGATAAGTAACAGGCGTCCCCGTACCGATCCACGAGACTCTACCAACCGGCTCATGACTCGCGAGACCTGTTAACCTAGGATCTGATACCAACTTGTCACGACCCAAACCCTGGTCGTGATGGCGCCCAACACAATGCTAGGCAAGCCCAACCATATTATCCCTTAAACCAGCTAGTTATTAATCAAGTTAGACTTAAATAGTAAATGACCATATCAGGTGATAAACGAAATGTAAAACATACAAAATACGGTCCCAACCATATCGTGGTGTCACGAGACTGAGCCTCTACAGAATAGCATCCTAATACAAACAAGTATAGGCAAATAGGAAATCAACAAGATGGTAAAGAATGAGAAAACAGGCTCTGCGGATGCTGGCAGCTACCTCGTAGTCTCTGCAAGAAGTAGATATGTGCAGGCAGCAACAACAACTCAACCGCTCTCGGGTACCTGTGAATCTGCACAAAAAGTGCAGGGGAGTGGGGTGAGTATATTTGAACTCAGTGAGTAACAGTAATAAATAATAACTGAAAGTAAGAACTCATGTGCTATCACTTAGCAGTTCTAAGGCAACCCTCACAGGTACGTCATCACTATGGTAGTACTCTAATCTCCAATCTACATTTATCTCTACAAGATTCCACGCTGATCCAACCCTCACTCGTACCCTTACGGTGTACGACCATCTCAATATATAAAAACACATACCTATGTCTAAAATGTATAAGTATTTAAGTAGTAGTAGGATATGAATAAGTTTAATACTGCGGCGTGCAGCCCGCTCCAATACATATACTGCCGCGGCATGCAGCCCGCTCCATTTAACGTCGACGACGCTCACTTGGGGTGTATACAGACTTCGGAGGGGCTCCCTAGGCCCAAGCACTATTATACTGCGGCGTGCAGCCCGATCCACACATGTATTACTGCGGCGTGCAGTCCGATCCAATATATATATATATATATATGCATATATCTCTATACCGCTGCGGCGCGCAGCCCGATCCCATAATACACCAGTGCTCACTAAGAATGTGTGCAGACTCAGACTCCGAAGGGGCTCCTACAGCCCAAGTGCAATAATACTGCGGCGTGCAGTCCGTCCCATATATATATATATATATAGTACCTCATAATGGGTCCTCGACCCTATCCCAGTTAGTATATGCTTGGCCTCTCAGGCCCAATATAATATATCTCAATGGGTCCTCGACCCTAACTCAGTCAATATATACTTGGACTCTCAGGCCCAATATAATATATCACAGTGGGTCCTTGACCCTGTCTCAGTCAATATAGACTTGGCCTTTCAGGCCCACTCAGCTAGAACGGGAAATTCCACCCTAGATAAGCTTTCTCAATGTACACATCTAGTACTGGCTCATATTATGCTATACAACTAGAGCTACGGCTGAGTGACTATTTCCAACACGATATAAGGGTCACCTAGCTCTATAGGTTCCCTAATGCTCTACAGATCGGCACAATGCCCCAAACATGGCTATTAGCCCCAATTGTACAGTTATAATCTCATTAACAGTCATAAAATACAGTATTCTATTAGCCGGGAGGGACCAAGTCCAAGTCCCTAATCACGATGTCTCCACGCCCATCACAAGACGCGTGTCTCAACTCAATATAGCACTGTGAAGTGCTAGTACGGGGTTTCAAACCCTCAGTACATTATTTACTACTACCACTCACCTCGAACCAGTGGAAGCTTCAATCCGCCTTGCGCTTGCCTCGCAAATCAATCTCCTCGAATGCCAAATCTGCTCAAAATCATAGGGAATGCATCAATATATGCTAATTTCACGCAATTCATTCAAAATAACCCAAATTGTATCAAAACCCACAAAGTTGTCAAAACCCGACTTTTGGTACGCTTCTCGAAAAATTATAAAAGTTACATATTCGGAACCCTCGTCTCAATACGAGTCTAGGCATATCAAATTTACCAAATTCGGACTCCATTTGCCCACTCAAATTGGCAATTTACCAAAACCCTGGCTTAGGCTAAATTCCCCCACAATTTGATCCAATTTCTGTGAATTAAAGGAGGATTTCATGATAAAAACGCGTAAATGAACCATAAAACTCACCTCCAATGATAACCCGATGATCTCCCAGGAATATCTCGCCCAAATCGCCCAATTCGCCTCCAAGAACCGAGCCCCAAATGTTTTGCAACTTATGAAATTTTAACCCTTCTGTTATTTTTAACACATGCCCGATTTCCGCTTCTGCGGACAAAAATCCGCCTCTGCGAGGCCGCCTCTGCGACCAAATGGTCGCTTCTGCGAAAACACACCTAGCCCCCCAGTTCTGCTTCTGCGGCCCAGGTCTCGCTCCTGCGAGACCGCTCCTGCGAACAAGCCTCCACACCAGCGATTCTCCCCAGTCGCCCGCCTTTCCGCTTCTGCGACCAAGGACTCGCAGAAGCGAGTCCGCTCCTGCGACGAGTCATCCACTTCTGCGGAACCTCCTGGCCAAGCCCCCTTTCGCCTCTGCGGTCCAACTTCCGCTTCTGCGGTCCCGCTCCTGCGGTTCCCAATCCGCAGGAGCGGAAATGCTGCTGCAATTCATGACAGCAGCTCCCAAACTCCAATTTCCTCCCGTTTAACCTCCCGAAACCACCCCGGGTCCCCCGGGACCCCAACGAAAACCACCAACATACTCCAAAACACGATATGGACTTGTTACAAGCATAAAAACACCATCCTAAACATCAAAATCACCAATTACACACGGATTCAAGCGTAAGTTTCTTCAAAACTTCCGAAACTGACATTCGATCAAAAACCTGACCAAATGACCTCCGAATGACCTGAAAGTTTGCAGACATATCCAAAATCACCTAACAGAGCTACTACAACTATCGGAATTCAATTTTGACTCCCCGATCAAAATCTCACCTACCGTTCGGATTTTGCCAAAATTCAACCTTAGCCAATTCAAGCCTATTTCTGCACCGGATCTCCAAATTCAATTCCGATCGCTCTCCTAGCTCACAAATGACCTCCCGAAACTAACCGAATCATCAGAATTCGATTCCGAGCCCTCTAACTAAATAGTCAACTTCGGGTTGACTTTTCTTATTCAAGTTTCCTTCAAAAAGGCTATATGCCTCATTTTCAATCCAATTCACTCCTAACTCCCCCGATAGACTCTAACACTGATATAAAAGCATGAAATATGTAATTACAACATAACGGGGTGGAACTTCCCATGACGACGGGCCGGGTCGTCACACCTGCAAATGTTTTAGCCAAGCCTGTGTTCAGTAAATGGGCTTCAATTGCAAAAGCCAAGTCTAAACCTGAGACTGGCCAAGATTTAAATAGTTTAAATATAACAATAAAGAAGGCTAGTCCTGCAATTAGCTTAAAAATGAAATAAAGTCTTTAATTAACAGAAAATGAAGCAAAAATGGTTAAAATTGAAATAGTCCTTTAAGTCAAAATTGGCCAGTCCTTAAATACTTATGCAAGGACTGGCCCTTAGTTAAATAAGGTTGAAAATGCTGAAAATCTGACCTAGGTAGGTCGGGTAATTCAGCTATGTCCTTAGGGGCATAAAGGGAACTTAAAATGGGAAAATGGTAGATTAAATAGAGCATATAGGGACATAGGAGACATTTTTGCTCCTGATTTCTACAATTTTGCAGAGATTTAAGGGTATAATCGTCTCACTAAAAAGGAAAATCAGTAAAAATCAATAACAAGTAGGGACACTTTGGTAAAAGCTTCAAAATATAATAAAAAAGAACCTTCCAGCACATGCTGGAAGGGATCTTGTAACTGAATTGGGGTGTAAAGTGTAGATTTAGTATGTTTGAAGGGGAGGGAAATGGGATTAACCCTTATTCTTTCCCCCCCAAGAATTCTGCCAATCTATACCTATAAATACCCTCTTCTAAGACTGATTAAGGGCTGGTTTTTCAATAGAAAAATTCAGAGTACAATACACTAGCAATAGCAAATAGTTTTTCTGCAATTTTCGAGTGAGAATTACTGTCTGAGTCGTTCGTTTGTGGGGATTTCTGCTCGACTTTCTTTTAGGTCTCATATCTGCTGTTTGTTGTGTTGTGTTGCTCACTTGAAATTCAATCCTACATTGTTGCTCTTGCTTGTTGAGTCTATTGCTGTTGTTTACCCCTACCCCCTTGAACTCATTGATCTCCTTTTGCTGAATCGGGTACATACCCTGTTCGAAGTAATGTGATGCTGAATTTTGGATGAAATGAAGTTCAAAATTAAACTCATTACTGTCATTTTGTATTTCTATCTTATTTTTTATTAACAGTCTAGTATAGTTTAGATCTGTAATTTTTTAAATGTAGTATGGTATGTATAAGTAGAAAACCAAACAAAAATAATGTAATAGATAATATGATAGTAGTAGTGTAGTCGTAGATAGTATATCACCTAGTTAAGGTAGATAAAACTCTAAAAACAAGCTAATTAACTATAGTCTAGATCGTTAGTAACTCTCACAGCAGTAACATAAAAACACTCACATAGTTAATTAGACTTGTGAATCAGTATATTGATACAAACAAGTTCAGAAGGAGAAGAACAGTTAGAAGAAACAACAAATCATTTGCAACTGGGTCTGTGACACTGAATGAGTGCAAATCATAGTAAAACCAGTAATACAATCATGTACATATCATTAAATCACTTAGTCTTAGATAATCAGAGTTGTCGTAGTAAATAATTAAACTGTTTAGTTAGATAATGCCTTACATAATTAAACTGCTTTTCTCATGATTTCTTAATTAAGTAACTTCAGTATTAGTATAAGTCAGAAAACAAAAGGGTAGAAGTAGTCGATTCTCATATGCATCAACTGTCGTGGTTTAGAGTCAACATTAATCGTTATGTATAGTATTCTCCCCTTTGATGAATAAAGAATAGTTTGATTTCATTTCTTAATTCTGTATTTTTGCTTTATTATGAGTTTTTCATATTATTTTCGTTGTTATTACTTCGATCTGGTTTGGGCCTAATACGCAACATGGGCCTGAATTATAGTATGAAACTAAGTGGGCTGTTGAACGAAAGCCTGAAGACAGTCTGGGTCTCTATGACCCGGACAGATCGAGCAATCTATTAAAATAGGTGCAGAGGCCCAGGCCCAATAATGGCAATGACAATGGCCTAGGTCCAATTCTGAAATGGTAGTGGATTACAAACAATTAAGGAAAAACCAGAATAGAAAATATAGTGAAACAATAAGATCGGACTATAATATAATTAACCGGGACGAGCCTCACGTGACACCAAATAGTGGGGCCTGCTTTAGTAATAAAGTAAAAAATGTAAATAGAATCGGGAAAGCTAATAGTAAATTTCATAGCTTCTCCCAAAAGACTTAAAAGCCCCTAGACATTATTAGGCACGATTCGACATACTTTCCTCAAATACGAGTGTGCACTTGGTGCGACTCAAATCCCAAATCCCGGCGAAGCCAAAATGTACTAAAGGTCACAGGCGTACTGGTTGTAGTATGACTCGAAGTACGTTTTCGCAACATCGTAATTCTTTAAAAATATTAAAAGTGAAAACACACACATATCCGGGAGTGCCTAACACTTTCTCCCGGGTTAACAGAGTTCCTTATCCAGGTCTTTGTTCCACGGACTGTAATAACAGAGTCAACTTCCTCGGATTCGGGATTAACCGGTGACTTGGGACACCATTATCTTCCCAAGTGGCGACTCTGAAAATTAAATAAAATCCCGAACCGATTGTCCTTTATGTGGAAAAACTCATTCTTCTTTGTTGTTATATCCTTCTCGGGTATTTGAACACTGAGGCATACCCTACGTATCTTTCCAAACGGATCGGTACAAAGCCCCCTGGGGTAGTAAAAAGGGAGGTGTGACACCCATTAAGCTAGACTTAGTGTTTGCAACCAACAAATCCTAATTAAACCATAAAATTAACCCAAATAGCAAACACCCAACATCATCCAACCATTAAACAATCACACCCATTAATTACCCACACTAGGGATGAGCCACAACCCTAGCTAATGGGTTTAGCTAGACATGAAAGAAGCACAAATTGAAGAAATAATAGATGAAATCAACTTATTAATTAACTACAATGATAATCTACAAGAATCCACATTAACACAAGATGAAATCGCCCAAAATAGGCTTAAACTTGAGTCTCACAAGTGCAGCAGTTATATCTGATACAAAACTTAACCTAAAATTGATAAAATATTATATTTGTACTAGGCAGGAAATACTCGACAAAATGCCCCTACAGGGCTGGCGCAGACTGCGCAGAAATATTGCGCGGCCGCGTAGGGTCTTGGTCTTCAATTTCTTCACTCTAGAGCTGGGGGCACGAACCTTGCAAAATGGGAGCATGGCCGCGCTGATTGAGGAGAGCAAACCGCATAGAAATGGGGCGCGACTACGTGGAGAAATTGGCCAAATTAACAATTCTCTGAATCTCACCCACGCGGACCGCACTATTTTGGTGCGCGGCCACGTGGGTTTTCCTCTCTGAATCTCCTCAGGTGCGGACTGCATCATGGTGAGAGCGGACCGCGTAGGTCACAAGGAAAAATCCCAACTCTCTAAAACTCTAGCGCGGCCGCGTGGCAAAGCAGTGCGGTCCGCACTGGGTCTGTTTGATCCTCACTTAACTTGACTTTCACACTTGGCATATTTCACTCCTTTTCAAGCCGATTTGTGACCACTGTCATCTTGTCATTCAAACCTGCTATCAATCACAATTTGTTAGCATTTTGGGACTAATTTATGGCAATTCACGCACAAAGCTTAGGCAAGAATGGGTATTGAACTTGTTAAAATCACAGTTATCAACTCCCCCAAACTTAAACCTTTGCTTGTCCTCAAGCAAATAAAATAAGACCTACCCCTCATAGGAAAACAACCAGTTAAATACTACCTATCCTAAAGTAACCTAAACAAGCATCAATTGGGACTAACAATTGCCCTCAATGTGAATGTATGATTAACACATTTAAGCTTTAAAAACTTGCGGATCATGTGTGACACAAGAGCATCTAGAGTTGACACATATTCATCAAAGAACTTTTCTCAATTACTTTGGACACTTTGGAACCCAAACTCGCACATCTTCAACTTTCCCTAAGTTAGCCTCACCTTTTAGAGTATTGACACACAAATCGAGGTGGATGGAATCTCACTCGTCTCTCTTAAAGAAAAGGCCATAAGTCCGGCTCTAACTACCATATGATAGCCCTTTATGTAAGTATCCACTAATGTAGGCTTCCCTCAACTCAAGATCATGTAGGGATTTTGAGGAGTCATTTTGAAGGGTTTTGGGTAAAGGTAAGACATGTGTTTGTACAATTAGGTTCAATCTTCCCTTAAGCACTTCTTTTGATTCATTTTGGCATACTTTCTTGACTCATTTGAGTATTTCACTTCTCTCAAGACACATTGTCACAATTTCTTTTGCAATTCAAACCTTTCTCCTTTTTGTTCACCTTTTCACATCTTTTTCACATTTTGTTGTCCTTGAATTCCCATTTTTGGTTCTTATTCACTTTTGTCTTTCTTTTTGACTTTTTCTCTTTTTCGTTGTCTTCCTTTTCTTTTTTCTTTTGTGCCTTTTTACCATATTGATGCCTTTCTTGTCTCTCCCCCAAACTTAGACATTTGCCATTATTCAAGGGAAGATTTGGATGCCAAGAGAGGGATTCATTAAAAATGGGTATAGGCATGTAACTTTGGTTCATGAAAGAAGAAGGTTTAAGGCTCAAAAGCGGTGAACTAGGGATCATTTCATGGGTAGGTCATGGAAATTGTTCAAATTTGGTGGCTTGGATCAATGAGGGCCTATAATTACTTCTCAAGTCAAGTTTCACCTATGATTTCGCCTCAACAAACATTCGGGACGAGTTCTAGACCATTGGCTCGGTACTTAGGCTCACAATTCAAATCCTCACCACACATTCAAGGATCACTAAAGACGGAGTCGAGGGCCCACAACAACCTTAGTTATGATTCAAGCGCACAATGGCCCATATTGACCGCATTAAGATTGTTTGGTTAACACAAGAGTCTCAAGGCCACGACTTTCACCATCCTAAACAGAACATCATGCCTTTGACCATGGGATCAAAGGCAAGTGTGTTGGGCCCAAGTGAAGCTTTACCTGAGGTACCCTTAACTACCAAAACTCGAAAATCAATAAGAAAAAAGATATCAAAAATGGACTCAAACCTTTATGAAGGTTGTCACGCCATCTATCATTGGGAAGAGCCATCCGGTTCGCACAACACTCTACCCTTGGAAAGAACCATGTCATTAAGAAAGCCAAGGGCTTATTGCAAACATCAAAACAAAACACAAAGGCTGCGAGCCTAACTTTGCAACTAAAAATGAAATTTTTTAACAAAAATAGAAACCAAGAAAGTTAAAATGAAAAACCGATGAATATGTACAAAGGGGAAGTAGAATATACAACTGGGGATAATGAATATATACATAAGGTTGAAAAGCATCCAAAATGAAAAGTTATATACAAATCATCTATCAACTACTAATGTTCTAAAAACAATGAGAATATGTACTGTCATCGAATGTATCAGGATCAAAATAGTAGGGCGCACCCCTACGAATAAAAGCCGGCATTTCTGCAATGCCAACTTAGAAAAATAAGCTCAACAAAACATAGACAAAGGATATAGAAAAGCCCCTCAAGCCTGCTCCACATGAATGGTATCTCCTGTCGTCCCCAGGTCCTTTATAGTAGTCGGGACCTCAGACAGGTCTCTGACCAGCTGTTGCTCTAATGCCGGGACATGGCTGGATCAAGGGCAGGCTGAATCACTTGTGGGGAACTGGATGAACCCTCCAGAATCTTGGCCACCTCTATCACAACTTCCTCAATGCTGGGGAGTTTCCTTTTCTTCCTCGGCTTGGGAGTCTCATCCTGCTGTGGCTGAACTGGTGCTGGATCAACAGCTGGGTTCCCAAGGAGTAAGCCAAGTTGCATCTGATCTGCTAGAAGCTTATCCACATCCTCCCTCAACTTTGTCACTAACTCCTTTGAAGCCTTTTGTTTCCTTAGCTTCCTGTACTCCCGAGCCAGTTTTCCCAATGTTGTGCTGTGTGACCCAAGTGCCTTAGTTAAGGCATCCTGTGTCGCCATCATCTTTTCCTGGTTAGCTAGGATATTCTTCAGTGTCTCCTCAATGGAAGGAGGGATCTCAACTGGGGCAGGAGCGGACTGTGCCTGGCTAAAGTGGCCAAGTTTGATAACTTTGATGTTGCAGATAACATCCAGTTGTTCAAGCTGGCTAGAGACTAAGTAAGCTGGTGGGCACTAAACCAGTGAGTCTTCGATGACGGGACATCCGGGTCTGCTGAAGTAGATGGACCAGCAATTGTACAAGGACCCGGAGGCAATGTCTCGCCAGTAGCGGGGATGGTGGAAGGCTTAGTGGGCTGCTCAATAAGTGCTGGCTCCTCAGATTGGCCAGGTGCAGTGGAGGTGGATGCCTGAGGCTTTTTGGACTTCTTTGGGTTGTCGGGACCTAACTGACTATACCATGAGTAGGGGGCCACTGGATCTACCTTGACATCATATTTCTTTTTCTTCACCTCCAATTCTCTAAAGTACAGGGAAATAGTGTTTGGGAAGGGGTAGTTAGTATATGTCTCTCAGCCGAGCGTAGAAATCACCTGGGACATGATGTTGCCCATATTAAGAGGAAACCCGGCCATAATAGATGCCACCAAAATAGCACAGGCAATAGGAACTGTGTGATAATGATTGGTGGGGTCAATCCTACTACACACAAAAGCCAACCAACCGTTGGCTTCAAAGTTGAAAGTATTTCTCAAAATCTTCTCCCCTGCTTGTAGCCAAACTTGAACTGTTCCCGGGGCTACCAAGTGTTGTGCCAACCAAGGACGAACTTCTTCTTTCATTTCCATCTTTTCTAGGTATTCAGATTCGTCCTCTTCATTGAACCCCAAAAATACATTCAAGAACTTCCCATCAAACATTACTACTTTGTCCCTCACTTGAGTCGTTTTTGAGTCCCTCACTATATGATGAACATTACCATAGAATTCCTTGACCATATGTTCATTTGCGACTATGCAATGCTCCTTTAAGAAACCCCAAACATCTCTAGTGCGGAATTGTGCTTGAACATGAGGGTTGAGATGAAGAAGATCAGAATCAATAAATTGCCTCTCCGGAATTAATTTCCTCTTGGTCCACCACTCCTGAAATCAGTGGAATGCAATTTCACTAACAAATCAGCAGCCCATGCTTCCAGCTTCCTTGTTTTGTCAACACCTCCTACTTGGGGCTGACCCCCTCGCCGTATCCTCCGCTCTCCCCGGATAGTGAAATTGTAGGGGAGGTGGAGTATTCTTCAGCACTCTTAGCTACGAACTCATCATACCAGTCCAACACTACATTTACCGGCCTTTTTGAGGTGGGAGAAGCTGAGGGGGAGTCATGCAATTGAAGTGGGTGAGACATGTGAGATGGAGCGGACTCTGAAGTGATGCTCCGTGAGGGTGCGTACTCACTCCCCAAAGAGTGTGAAGCAGCTCTATCAGCTTCCCATATTATCTTGCGGGTGTTTTTTATATTCTCCCTTACTTGGGGAGTGAGTTTGACAATCCGCTTCCCTTTTCCCCCATGGCAGGAACCCCCCCTCTCGGGTTATTGTTGTTGTTGTTGTTGTTGTTGTTATTTTCCACCTCTTTTATTAACCATTATCTGCAGAGAAAAGTCTAACATTGTTAGTTGAAGCACATGCAATGAATTGGATGAAACAGTAATGCACTGTGTATGATCGAGGTTGCGAAATAGAAGGGGTGCGGACCACGCAAAATTGTCATGCGGCCGCGCAGGGATGGAGCGGACCACGTAAAAGTGGAGCACGGACCGCGCTCAAGATATTCTACTAAAACCCTTCTCTGAATCTCACCAATGCGGTCCGCACTAATTTGCACCGCGACCGCATTGGATGACCGTGGACCGCACAAAAGTGGATGTGGATCGCGCTTATACATGCCTTAAAAATAACATTCTCTGAACCATGCACACGCGGTCCGCACTAATTTGGACCGCGGCCGCGCTGGGATGGCGCGGACCGGGCACAAATGTTATGCGTACCACGTAGAAGAACTCAACACACAACCAAGAGGAAGCACGGACCGCGCATAAAGGACGCACGGCCGTGTAGGGCAAACATTTAACTGAGTATGGGTATTTTTCATTTAAGTTCAATTTTAAGATCAAATTATGGGTCCTAATTGTCGCTACTCAGTTATTATTCATGAATTCATGCCCATTGTTTCACAAAAGCACAAAACATCTACCCTAACAGTTAAAACTAAGGGAGAATGAAGAAAATAAGAAGTAATACTAATAAGAAGTAAATAAAAAATGATCAAAAATTACACTATGAATGAGATTAGTGAAAAATGTTACCAGGGATTGAGAATGTTTTAACTACTTGAAGCAAGTTCTTGTGATGCACAATGAAAATTGAGAGCTCGGGTAGAAAATTGGAGAAAGGGTTAAAATTAAGCCTAGGGTTCCTATTTATAAAAAACACTGTTGGACCCTATTACTTACCCACCAGCGCGGCCACGCAGAAATGGTCGTGCACCGCGCTGAATTTCTAGCAGCCTCAATAACTTGAACAGCCTACGCGGATCGTGTTGTTTTGTCACGTGGCCACGTGGGAAACTTCAGACAACCATTAATTTGGGCTTATTCTGTGCGGACCGCAAAAAATATCATGTGGACCGCACAACTAACTTCAGAGACTCAGTTCACCTCTCACCAGCCTGCG
>JASVEL010005247.1:0-267868 GCA_032618575.1 Nicotiana noctiflora
TTGTATAACATTTGATCAATGAAGGGAAGTGGGAAGTGGTATTTCCGGTTGGCTAGATTTAACTTTCTATAATCCATGCAAATTCTCCAGCCTGTGAGTTCTTATAGAGATTAATTCATTGTTATCATTCTTAACTATTGTCATGCCACCCTTTTTAGGTACACATTGAACCGGTTAACCCAGCTGCTGTCAGAGATGGAGAAAGTAATTCCCACATCTAACCATTTGATTACTTCTTTCTTCACCACTTTCTTCATGTTAGGGTTCAACCTTATTTGGTGTTCCCTGGAAGGTTTGTGACCCTCTTCTAGTAGAATTTTGTGCATATAGTAGGCTAGGCTTATCCCCTTTATGTCTTCTATGGTCCACCCAATGGAAGTCTTGCACTCCTTAAGTACCTACAATAGTTTTTGAGCTTGCACATCTAACAAACTCGATGATATAATAATAGGTAATGTGGAGTAAGGTCCAAGGAACTCAAACCTGAGATGGGCGGGTAATGGCTTCAACTCCAGCTTTGGTGGTTCTTTGATAGATGGCTTGGTCGGAGGAGTTTCTCTATTTTCCAAGGGATCAAATTCTAGAGTTCTATCCCAGAACCCTCTACCCGCTAACGCCAACACCCACTCCACCAGGTCTTCTCCATTTACCTCATCCAAATTCATCAAACATGCAGCAAGGGGGTCCTCAATAGTCAGCATCTCATCATCAGTTTCTACAACTATATCCACGACATCAATAAGAGAGCAATTGGTGAATTCACGTGGTCTCCTCATACATTTCTGCATATTGAATGTTATTTCTTCATCGTTCAGTCTCATCTTGAGCTCCCTAGTCTCACAATCAATTAGAGCTCTCCCAGTGGCCAGGAATGGTCTTTCCAAGATTATGGGAATCTCTTCATTCACTTTGCAGTCTAAGATCACAAAATCAGCAGGGAACAAAAATTTCCCTACCTGAATCAACACATCATCCAGGATACTAGAGGGTTGTTTCTTAGTCATGTCAGCCAGCTACAACAACATAGAGGTGGGTCTAGCTCTTCCAATACCCAGCCTCTTATAAATTGCCAAGGGCATAAGATTAATGCTAGCCCCTAGATCACATAGTGCCTTAGCAAAAGCAAAACTACCAATAATGCATGGAATTGTAAGGCTCCCTCGGTCAGACAATTTTTCTGCAATTGGTCTAGTCACCACTGTACTACAGGTCTGAGTAAGAGTAAATATGGCCAAGTCTTGGAAATCAAACTTCCGGGATATCAGGTCCTTCATCATTTTTGCATACCCAGGCATCTCCTTCAAAGATTTAATCAATGGTATTTTTACTTGGCTTTGTTTCAGTATTTCAAAGAACTTCTTGTATTGATCTTCCTTTTGGTACTTAGCCAGCCTCTGAGGGAAGGGTGCAGAAGGTCTCTTATTCCCAATCAATTGGGATTGATCTTTATCATCTTCTACATCAAGTACTAGTTCCTGGACTATTTTAGCTTCTTTCTCAGTCTCAAGCTGAGTGTTATTTTCTTCCTAAGCATGCTGGACTGTCACCTCTGTCCGTTTTAGTGACTCATCCAGCTCAATGGGCACTAGTATGAGTGTCTCAGCCTATCTAGTCTCTCGATCCCTTTCTTGCTCTACTTCTAAATCTCTACCATTGTTTAGACTCACTTTCATCAGGTGCTCGGGCCTTGATCTTTTGGATTTATCTATGTGTCTGCAGGTAATGTCCCATGAGGACGATTGTTCAATGACATTGAACTTTGGCTCACATGCACTTCAATATTCTTTATTGCTGCATCATGTGCATCTAAACTCTCATTAATTTTGGCATTAGACCCAATAACCTGCCGCACCATTGCTTCAAATCTAGCAAACCCATCTTCTTGCCTTCCACCATGCTGCTGCTGAGGAGGGTGATACCCCTGCTGCTGATTCTAATTATTATATCCCTCTGGCCTTGGGTAAGGAGCCATATTGTTAGGGTGTCTCATACCTCCCATGTTCGAAGTGTTGAACTGTGGCTGTACTGGCCTGTACTGCTAATATTATTGGCCCCAGTTCTCTTCGCCCTGTCTCTGGCCTCCATAATGAGAAACATAGTTCATGTCTTTAGGATAGCGATGATGATCAGGTTCTGCATTCCACTGGTTGCTAATTGGCTGATTGATTCAAGATGTGCACAAACCCCCATTGGTAGTGTCCATGATGTTTACCTATTGCTTCTGCCGAGACTCTTCCAACTTTTTGGTGAGTATACTCATCTGTGTCAGTAAGGTGGCCGTATTTTCAGCCATAGAATTGGATGGTTCGAAAGGCACTGAGTGCACCACTAGAGTGATAGGTGCATTCCTGGATGTTCATCCCAAATTTTGTTCCATATTGTCAAGAAGACTCTGGACGTCTCTCTATCTTTTGCTCAGAAATGCTCCACCAGCTGAAGCATCAACAATATTCTTCACACTATCGGACAACGCCATGTAGAATCTCTGCCCCAACATCAGATCTGGAATACTGTAGTGTGGACATATAACCATCATTCTTTTAAAATGCTCCCCTATCTCATGTAGTGTCTCCTTTGGTTTCTGTTTAAAGCTCAAAATTTCATCAATTTGTTGAGAAATTTTGTTGAGTGGGTGGAACTTATTATGAAATTGTTTTACTAACTCATCCCAAGTTGTTATAGAATTTATGGGATGTGATTTTATTTAGGTATGGGCAGCTCATGTCACTAAGAATGGAAATAATAACAGCTTGATTGCTTCCGGAGTTACGTTTAGCTGCCTTTGGGTTTTGCAGATAGACTGAAATGTTTTCAAGTGCGACTGAGGATCTTTGACTTGTGACCCCGAATATAGTCCCTTGTTCTGAAATAAGTGCAACATGTTATTCGTGATTTGAAATGACTCAGTCTGTATCTGCGGGACTACAATCGTTGTGGACAAATTTTCAGCCGTGGATTGTGCCCAGTCATATAGATCAGCTTCTGGCACTATTGGTACAGTTGGGTTTGCCTCGTGATCTCCCATGACTGTTTCGAATTGTGCAGTTGTTCATTGTTGTTTGTTTTTCCGGTTGGCCCAATTTAATGCCTTGAAAACTTTCTCAGGATCTGATAATGCATCAAATACTTCACCAGATCTCGATGAATTACTAGGCATATACCCGTGCAACCAAGTCAACAAACGTTAAAATTTAAATGTAAAAATTAGGTATAGAGAAAATTGACAACACTTAGAATTTTTGTACTTCTTTCAATTGTAATTGATAACACCGTTAATTCCCTAGAAAATGGCACTAAAATTTGATCACGCCCAACTATGCCTTATAAAAGGACACGCGGACGTTGCAAATATAATCTGAGTATTTATGCCCAGAGTCGAACCCACATGGAATTAAGCTATCAGTTACTTTCGTTGGACTTACTCAATTCTATGGAATCAACTTCCCCAAACGTTGTAAATCATAGTTGATGGTATTACTAATAATTAAGACTGAAAATAAATAGACAGCTGAAAACTAACTATGCTTGGGTTGTAAACAATTATGAGAAGGTTTTAAGGCTATGATTTCCCCTATTGATGAAACCTTATGGTTATGTTTCATATAAATTCACCAACACATCTCTATGAGTCATGAGCACTCTATTTACCATAAGTCTCTTCTGAGTAATCACAATAATTTACTAGACACACTCTCTCGAGATACACTAGCTGGCTTTGTTTATTACATCTCACTTTAGATTGCATCCAAGGCTTCGTCATCCCTTATCCCGCCTTTAAACACACAGTTATAGATCCCTCTTATACTTTGGGAATAATGTTGTTCAACAACTACCTAAATATGCACTCTCTCCCGAATTATACACACTAAATAGGCACGGCTAATTAAGGATCTTGTCAATTAACTACAATAAATATATAGTTGAACAAATAAAGATTAAACTGACAATCTATATTAACGTACTCAATAAGTTAATCCTTCAATATGTTCCATCAAAACCCTAGATAAAGAATTTAGCTACTCATAATAAAGTAAGATAAAACTACTAAATTGTTCATAATGTAAAATTGCAAGAAATAAAAGAGATAGAAAAATTATGATGTTTTGGGTGATATCTCACACTTGTTCTTGTCTCCAAAAATAGTCTAAAACAAGTTTAAAACAATCTTGGGCGAGTTTCTAAAGCTTATAATGCTTTTACAAAAGTTTCCCCGAAATTACACTTTGGCCCCCAAATTTCCAGGTACGTGAACAATTCACCGCGATCACAACGTGGACTGCAGTGAAGTATGAACATTCTATTTTGTATTTTATTCCATCGCGGTTGCACCGCAGTCCACCGCAGTCTTGGTGGAAATCTTGCCCAGGCCAATGTTCTGCTCCTTTGTGTTCAGGTACTTTTTGAGTGGCTTTTTTCTTCCCATTATCGCCTCCAAAACACTTCGTGTTGCTTAACATATAATATTCCCCAAGACCAAATAACACTATGTAAAGCATTTTGTTGGAAATTTACCTATAAAACAAAAATAAAGCATGATCATATTAAGGTGTAAATATCAACTATATAGCCTACTATCAGTTGTTCATAATCCACTAGAGAACAATAGCGTTGCATGTCTCCCATTGCTCCAGCAATTCACCTTCATATGCACTTCTGTTACATCTCCCACTAATGAACCCTAATTTCTTCTTCCCTAAGAGTACGGTTATAATCGATCTACTCCAGAGTCCATAATTCTCGGAACCTGTAAGTTATACCAATACGACGACTGAGCTAGGAGTATCATACGGTCCGATGTATGACGAATGATTTTGATAAATTTTTGCCATCTCTGACACTGACGAATCTTCTTCCACCTTGAATGAGCTTCAACGAGCTTCAACAAAAACCAATTAGTAAACCATAGAAGTAACAGACAAGTTTAGATATCTAACGCACTTTGCTCCAGATACGCTGCTCTGATACCATGCCAAATATCAGGGAAAAATGAGGAGCTCTAATGGAGGAAACTTCTAGAATACAATAAGAAATGCAGAGCATTCAGAAGAAGGAAATAAGCTAATGCTCTATTAAACTGAACATTGTCGATATATACAAGACACAAGAAAAATGAAAGAAAAAGACTAATTCATCCTTAACTTAACAACTATTAACCACCTAATTAATAATTTAGTTAACTGATTGTCCAGCTAAGCAAATCACATGTAACGCACGTGACTCTCAATACCCCACATATATAAAAAGAGATTCTAAACCTACTTTTTTGGGGTTGGAACTTATTTGAAGGCAAGAACATCAAGTGGAGCAAATTTGGATGCGATAACCATTGAGTTCTTCATTCCTTTATCTTTTATTTTATAATTTATTTATGTAAAATACTTGTATGATTGTTACTACAAGTATAGGTTGCTAAGCACTCTATTTTCTAGGGTTGTGATTGTCATGAATATTGACGTTTATTATTATATTTTTGTTGAATCGAATTATCATCTTTTGTTTGTTTCTCTAATTTTGTGCATAATTACTTAATTATTTGGCCAATAACTGAATTCTATTTACTACTATAGATTGATTGACAAAGCCGTGTCTAGATTAGAGTAAAATTAATGAGAGCTTATTTCTGAACCCGTGGACCGGGAAAGGATTTCACGGTTAGGATAAATAGTAAGCTCCAAAAAAAAGTGAACAAGACAATTACGTGAAGATTCTAAGTGCATGTGTTTGGATAGTCTTTATACTCATGAAGTTCATCTACAACCAGAACACTTTAGAATTTAGCATAGCTATTTTGTAAAAATATATGTCCATTTTGAATTCTCAACAATATCTTTCATCTTGGTATAAAAGTATTATAAAAGCTTATTATACTCTTATATTGAATATGAATGAGAGGATTTTCTACTAAGCAAAACCTAGCTTGTGATTTTAGTTTGATACAGTATCAAGAATCTAATGTCTGCCTCTTTTTCCTCTTCCATCGCCAATAGTCTCTTCCCATTTTTGCCAAACTCTCTCAATTATACGGGCTATTGCATATCTATTAAAATTACTCCATAATTTATCTTTTTTTTAAAAATATAAATGTTCTCCTTTATGCGTGAGAAACATCTTTAAGGCTTCATTAATGGATCCACACCATGTCCACCATCTTTTATCTTTCTTGAAGGATCATATGCTATTTGATCGAATCCTAGTTATGTAGATTGAATACAACAAGACCAACTCATAACGAGCTTTCTTACTTCTCTCTTTCAGAAAAAGAACAAAAAAACTTTATATATTAATATGCCTTAAAAGTTGATTTCTCTTATCTTTCATATACTAGAATCCTGAATCTTCATATGAAAATTCAGAACTTCGTCTTCAAAAGGTGAAGCTTGGATGAACTTATGACTGCATGGGACTATTATGCTTGTTAGATTTCAATATTTATGTAATCAAAGGGTTGAGGCCCGACTTTAAAGATATTTTAATAATTATTTCTCCTAGATTTGAATATGTTTCCTACTCTAGACTCTACATTCTTCTCCTTAATCATGAGTTGATTCATGAACTTCATTCATGAACCATGAGCAATTTAATATTTTACCCTCACAAGGTCATATACATCATTTGTGGTAAATAAAGTGTCACCACCCAAGCTCATGACACTTATTGTTCACTTTGGCTCAGCAAATCTTACAAATTTATCCCTCGCACTATGCTATCATAGGGCCCAAAAGTGCACGTACCATGTGAACTTGCGTTTTTCCTTACAAAACTCTTCAGCTTTCTCTCCCATTTCGATTGAGATTTGCCCAAGGTGACATGTACACCTCTTCAGAAGGTTGTCAGCTTAGAAGCCTACCAATCCTGCTTGATCCATCTTCGTCATAGGTGCCACATTTACCCCCTTGGGAATTCAGCATCCTCGTTTCGGTTTGTCCCACCACCGTACTTAGGGAGAGCTAGGCTCTTGTACTATGTTTATCACGACCCAAGCCCATAGAACATATTGTCAGCTTTCGCCCAACAGACCTTACAAATTTGTCTTTTTGGCTACGCTAGCATCGAGCCAAAAAGTGTGCCTACCATATAAGCTTGTTTGAAGCCTTATAAAGCTCTCTGTAATTTACTTTCCTCTCTGGTTTTAATATAGGATTTACTTAAGGAGACATATGCATCATTTCTTCGAAAGCTTGCCCGCCTCGAAATTTGTTCCTTCTGCTTGACTCGCCCTTCGTCGTAGGCCTCAGATTAAAGGAAACAAAAGAAAGATGATATTGCACAATAGTCATTTATTTAAAAGAGAATCAAACAATGCTAATAACTAAAGTGTGAATGGTGGTTTAGTCTTAGATTTTCATATTCTAATTATATTAGTACTGTTTGACATTTTAACTAATACGTGAGTATCTTAATCATTAATCAATTTGATTTAAGTCCTCTAGTATTAATTTAAAAGTTTTACCCACAATACTGCCATGGTACAAATCAGTTTTTTTAAATCAAAGTTTATTTTAGTTTACTCCAGTGTGAAGAAACAATATGTATTGGTACTGAGTCCGTAGAGATTTTGACAACTAACTGAGAAATTTTAATAGTCCTTAATATAATTATCCATAAATTTTCCCAAATTTTTTTAAAATTCATGTCTATAAAAATCGATCCTTATAATCAAAGTTATATTCTAGCTTAGGAATATTATTTTCGAGCATTAGAAGGAAACTCATTCTTGCTATAAGGTTAACTATTATGTGTAATATATAGATTGATATTTTACCAAGATTTTACAAATGTTTATAACTTTATTGGAAAGCTAAATTATATGAAAGTACAGGTTCTATATTGTTGTAAAGAATTAATATACATATAGTGACAAATTAATATCTTGACTTTAAGTAAAATTCAAGTCAAATCATGGTTTGAATTTATTCATAATTCTAATAGATAATTTCAAGAATGGTCAATAATTATATATTGGTACACCTATTGACTATGAATTACAAAAAATCTAGTAATAGATAATCCACATCTCTACAAACAATAAACTATTGACCGAATTTTGATTTTTGAAAAAAATCCAAATGTAGGGAATAGCATTATTAACAATACAAAGAGCTATAACAACTTACTTAATCCTGGTAATTTATTCTCATCCGTCTTTAAATTAAATAATCTCACTTCTCAATTTATATATCTATATATACCTCTCAATATTTTATCGTTCAAACCAGATTGTTTCTCAATTCATATTCTTGATTTTCTCTTCAAATAAATTTTGTTTTTTTTTTTCATCTTGCGAAATGGCTTCTTTAACCGAAAACAATTGTCGTGCTATAATTCAGTACGTGCCACCAGTCAATGTCATCACTCAAATAGTGGTATGTTACCTTCTAACTAAAATTAGTAAATTTATTTTATTTTTTTAGTTATAGTACTTAAGATGCACGAGTAAAGTTGCTTGGCTCGGGCTGAGAATTGACCAACTATTAAATCTTGGGTGGAAATTTATTTTGCCTATTAATTTCTCTGTTCGTTTAAACAATTTTTCAGAAAATGTTTTCAATTTATTTTGGGTAATAGAGAAGTTCTCTTATAAACACATGACCAAACACCATTTTCAGTACTGATATTTTGAGAAAACTTGAGGTATATAGGGTATCAAGAAAGATAAAAATTTGATAAAGTAATTATTGTTAAATTTTAATAAGTCAAAAATAAAAGACTGATAAAAAAGAATTATTTTTATTTTTCTAATATTTTTAAAATTTTGTATGCATTATTTACAGTCTCTACAAAACCAACAAAATACCAGAGAATTCATGTTAGCACCAACTCCAATCTCAACTCACCATGCGGGTGCACCAGTAAGATTTCTAGAACTTAATTTCCTGTTGTTATCTTTTAATTTGCATATGTTTTTTGCTATATTTATGATTTTTTTTTTCTTTTTTTGTGTATTATCAATAGTGTTTGCGCATTTCTATACACTTGTGGCATTTGAATTTGGTTCTCATATACTCCCTCCTTCCCATTTAGTTGTCACATTAACTAAAAATTAAAGTATTTCAAAATACTTATCATTTTAGAAAATAAAAAGCTAATTGACTTTTGGTTACCTTTACCTTATTAAAATAGATTAATAAAGTAAAAACAAGAGTGACAAATTGAGATCAAATAATAAATAAGAATAATTTAAACATATTATCTTTTTAATTAATATTTTTTAACGAACATGATAATTAAAAGATAAAAATTAATTTAGACACAAATATTATTGTTTTGGATTTTTGGACAAGTTCTAAAAAGTCATTATTTTTAATTTTTATTTTACTAAAAAAGAATGATACATTTTAAATTATTGTAATTAGGACTGGGATTCTTATTCTTGTAGGTGGTCAAAATAGTAATTATAGCAGTTGACTAGATTTCAACAAAAAAGAAAGGTTGACTAGATGTGTATCGTGGAGGATTAATGAAAAATTACTAGAATCTAGCAGATAATCTAATAAACTAAATTAATTAATTGAGTGCACTCATTCAGTCATTCTCGTATTTTCGATCTATGTTTTCACATAGATATCGAGCCAACTTTTCTTAATATATTTGGACATTTAGCGAAAGTTTTTCATAGACTTTTTGTTTTTGTCGTTAAAATATAAACTCTATTGAATGTGGAGATTAACGTTTTAGATATGTATAAAAAAATCACTGAGTTTTATTTTAAAAATCTTATATACATGGTTCTTTTCTATGGACTATATATAATAATAATAATTAAACTTTTATGCGGATTAAGAAATACTTCTTATATAAAACATGATTCTCAAAACAAACGTCGAATATAAGAAAAAATTGATTTGTCCCTTCTTTTTCTTTTAAAGAAATTGTTTGTTAATTCTTTTTTGGAATAAAAAATTAAGAATTTAATATTGCCACTTGCAATAATTTAACTGTAAACTTCTCATTCTATACATTTTTTTAAACCGCGGGAAACTTTAAAACTTTATTGCAGAATGAAGATGCTGTAATTGTGGTACCAAAACAACTTGCTGGGAGGAAGAGAAGGCTAATTACTGGCAGAGTCACAGGCTATGTTCCTGCTAGCTTCGTCATTGTACCTTGTAAAGGTGAAGCTAACCATTTCACAATTAAACTGAATAAGGTTAGTACACATTTGGTTATTAAGATTATTTTCTGTAATAATATATGATTTTCTCAAACAATATTTTAATTATGAGACAATAATTTTAATTAATATTTTGTTATGGATTCAAATAATAGAATGGAGAAGAACCAAGTGATGATCCCTATGGACTGAATCAGAAATACTATGATTTGTTGCATGGATGGCAAGCTGAAATGAGAGTACGTCGAAATGGAAAAGTTGAAGCGGTAAATAATTTATTTTTTTCATGTTCCAAACTTGTACGAAAATAAAGTTGAACTACTCTATCTGTTCCGATTGATGTGACACTATTATTTTTATAGTAAATCTCAGTCAAACACCATTACATAAATTGAACAATAAAAGTAATACCCTCGGCTCCTCTAGAGTTCTATAATCTACCATTTTCTTTTAATTTGTTGAGGGAATGATAAATCAAGAACGCTACTGCTTATGAATCTTCTTTGCAATATAATGTAGTATTATAGTTACTACATGAGAAACCTTTTTGGAATGCAGTTTTACTTCCATGAGACCAAAAGTAGCGAGTGTCGATCTACTGGGGATGCAAGAAGACATGTATTCAAAGGTTTCGAGAAACTGAAAATAGAAGTTGATAAAGAAACCAATGCAGTAACAGAGACTTTTGTAAGTTTTTGTTACATAAATTGTTTGGACAAATTACATTATTATTCTTTCAATATTATCCTTATTTAATTTAAGGTTGGTGTTCGAGTAAAACGCACTACCAAAAGTGCCAAGACCAAGGTTGAAAAGTTTCTCGCTGATGCATGGAACAACCTAATGAACAGGGATAACAAACAGAACGATGAGGTAAGTTTATGATAAGCTATAATATATATATATATAAAATTTTATACACTTATTCGGCTACCAAAAAAAATAATTTCTCCCGCGGGTTAAAAGTGGAAAAAGCTCAAAAAAATATTGGCACAATCAGGGTCGGTCTCACGTTATCACAAGTAAGGCTTGTGTCTTAGTCCCCATTTTTCTTTTTAAGAAATAACAGGTATATAGGTATTTATAAAATTAATATTTACTACTTTTTGTACAAACATAGAGTTTTCCTATAACAGCTGCCAGAAAGAAAAAAATTTTTTTAAGATTATAATTTGATAAAATCTTACGTAGCTAAGATCGACAATGTCTCAAAAAAGATCAAATGAGTTGAGATGTATTATCAATAGAGAATGAATTATTAGAGGAAATCAATTATAAAAAGATTATTAATAACTTTTCATCTCAAAAAGCTAGAAAAATTGACTTCAAACAAAAATATACTCCTATATCATAACTTTTTCTTTAAAAAAATTAGATCTCATATTAAACTTTGGTTTTAGGTCAAACATGTGCTTGAGCTGCCCCTACACCATAGGCGGATATATATTATATTTATGGGTGCTTGAGTATCCATTACTTATGGAACCAAACACTATTATTTATTATTAAAAATAAAAAATTTATACAAATATATCAGCTGAGCACCCAGTCTTAGTAGTAATTTTAAGATGAAAAATGGTTAAGCATCCATTATTTAAAAATTCTGGATCCGCCACTGGCCTGGGCAGTACATATCACTACACCCTAAACTCGACATGTTTACTTGAGTGCTACCCATTGTTAGGACCCGGTGGCACTAAACACTTCTTCACAGCGGGGAAAATAAATGATCAACGAAAAATAAATGACACAAAGAATTTAACGTGGTTCACCTAAAACGTTTAGGCTACGTCCACAAACCCGGCACCAACTTCCACTAAAACTTTTAGTAGGCTTACAAAGAGAGACTTCTCCAATAGTTTGGAGGTACAACAATTTCCCGAGCTCTACCCAAAATAGTGGCGCACACAAAAGTGTTTCCGGAAAATACCCGACTAGTATTTTACTCACTATTTTGTCACTCCCCCTTTAGAAAAACTTCCTAAAGAAAAACAAACTCTCTCTTTCTCTATAACTCTTATACTTGAGTTATTGAATGTTTTTGGTGTGTTTAAAACAATGAGATGAAGGAGGTATTTATAGTTTTGAGATAGGGACCAAAAGTGCAAATCTCACCTATCAAGAAGGATCAATTTGCAATATTCCCATCTCACCTACCATTTATTGATGTCATTGCTTACATCAATAAGCAAATTGGAGGAAGCTTCTAACAATTCTCCCCCTTCCGACTATTTGGAGAGTTTCCTATCCCTGCAGCTTCTCTGCAGAACTCAAATTTACCCTTTGGTAGAGTTTTGGTCAACATGTCTGATCCGTTTTCATCTGTATGGATCTTTTCAAGCCGCAACATCTTCTTCTCTAACACATCCCTGATCCAATTATATCTAACATCAATATGCTTGGATCTGGAATGGAATGAGGCATTCTTCACAAGGTGGATAGCACTTTGACTATCACAAAATAGCTGATAACCGTCTTGCGAAAATCCAAGTTCGGTTAAGAACTTCTTCATCCACAGCATTTCTTTGCAAGCCTCCGTTGTTGCAATAAATTCAGCTTCAGTAGTTGATAATGCAACACATTTTTGCAACTTTGATTGCCATGACACAGCTCCCCCTGAAAAGTTAATCAAGTATCCCGAAGTTGATTTTCTAGAATCAACATCTCCGGCCATATCTGCATCAGTATAGCCAACCAACACAGGGTTGTCTTCTCCAAAACACAAGCATAGTTTGGAGGTTCCTCGAAGATACTTGAGAATCCACTTAACAGCATCCCAATGTTCCTTTCCTGGATTAGAAAGAAATCTACTTACCACTCCTACAGCGTGAGCGATATCTGGCCGTGTACAAACCATGGCATACATCAAACTTCCTACTGCTGAAGCATATGGAATCCGCTCCATCTTTTTTCTCTCATCATCTGTTGACGGGCTTTGCTTGGTGCTCAATCTAAAGTGGTTAGCAAGAGGACAGCTAACTGCTTTAGTTTTCTCCATGTTGAACCGTTGAAGTACCTTCTCGATGTACTTCTCCCGAGACAACCATAACTTCTTGGCTTCTCGGTCTCGCATAATCCTCATCCCAAGGATCTGTTTTGCTGGCCCCAAGTCTTTCATGGCGAAGAACTTGCTTAGCTGCTCTTTCAAGCTATTAATTCTGGAAACATTCCGACCAACAATCAACATATCATCCACATAGAGCAATAGGATGATAAAATCATCGTCAGAAAACTTCTGAACGAACACACAATGGTCTGAAGTTGTCTTCTTGTAGCCGTGTTGCCCCATCACCGACTCGAACTTCTTGTACCACTGCCTTGGTGCCTGTTTTAATCCATAGAGGCTTTTCCTCAATCTACAAACGCAGTCCTCTTTCCCCTTTTGCTGGAAACCGTCTGGTTGCTCCATGTATATCTCCTCTTCCAAATCACCGTGTAGGAAGGCGGTTTTCACATCCATCTGCTCAACCTCCAGGTTGAGGCTTGCTGCTAATCCCAGCACCGTGCGTATTGACGTCATTTTCACAACTGGTGAGAATATTTCATCAAAGTCTATACCTTTCCTTTGATTGAAACCTTTGACGACCAATCTTGCTTTGAATCTCGGACAGGAACTATTTTCATCATGCTTGATCTTGAACACCCATTTATTCTTCAAAGCTCTCTTGCCTTTCGGCAACTTCACCAACTCAAACGTCTTGTTCTCATGCAAGGATTTCATCTCGTCTTGCATGGCTTCTATCCACTTCTCCTTATGTTCATCATCAACAGCTTCTTCAAAACTGTCGGGTTCTCCCCCGTCAGAGAGTAACACATACTCATGTGGAGAATATATGGTAGACTGTTGCACAACTCTTCCAGATCTTGTGTGATAAGGAGGGTTGTTGAGGATTGCTGGTTGAGGTTGATCATCCTCGTTTGCATCATCATCACCATTATCCTCGTTACCTTCAACATCTGCTGGTTCATCTTCATTTGGAAGATCAGGGGCTTCAGGTTGATTATCCTGAACATCGTCTCCAACTTGTCTCGGCACCATTGTTGGAGGCAACTCAAACTCAGCAGAATCATCAGTGGACTTCTCTACTTTGTCAATGTCTTCAATTGTTTGGTCCTCAACGAACACAACATCTCGACTCCTGACGAGCTTCTTCTGCACCGGATCATAGAACTTATAGCCAAGCATGTCTTGACCATAGCCGATGAATACACACTCACTTGTCTTGACATCAAGTTTGCTCCTTTCATCCTTCGGAACATGGACATAGGCTTTGCAGCCAAATACCCGCAATTGATCATAAGAGATATCTCTTCCTGACCAAATCTTTTCTGGAGCCTCGTACTGAAGAGGGACACAAGGTGAATGGTTTAGCACATAGGCTGCTGTAACTAGTGCTTCACCCCAGAAAGCCTTTGGTAACTTTGAATGAGAGAGTAAACATCCGGTTCTCTCGATCAAGGTTCTGTTCATCCTCTCAGCCAAGCCATTCAACTGTGGAGTTTTAGGAGGTGTGAACTGATGTCGAATACCATGCTCTTTACAATAAGCATCAAATTGACCATGGTATTCACCGCCATTGTCTGTCCGGATGCACTTAAGCATCAAATTGACCTTCTTTCCACCAAGGTCAGAAATTGTTTGAAAACTTGAAACACTTGATCCTTGGTCTTCAGCGTGTATACCCATGTCTTTCGTGAATGATCATCAATAAAGGTCACGAAATATTGGGCACTACCGAGGGACTTCTTGAAAGGCCCGCATACATCTGAGTGTACCAGATCCAACACGTCTTGCTTTCTCGAAGGAGGGAATCTTTTGAATGAAACTCTGTTTTGTTTCCCAGCTAAACAGTCAGCACACTTCTTCAACTGGATCTGGTTTAGACCCGGTAAGGCGTTCTTCTTCACCAAACGCGCCATTGACTTTTCACTCATGTGGCCAAGACGTCTATGCCACAACTTGGTATTGCTATCATTCTCCGCAACATTTATAACTTGTTGGGAGATGCTTGCTTGGGTCACGTACAACTTTGACTGCTTCGTGCCCCGCGCCACCACCAATGAGCCTTTCGTGAGCTTCCATTGGCCATTATGAAAGGTATTGCAATAACCTTCCTCATCAAGCTTGCCTACGGAGATCAGATTCAGGCGCATATCTGGAACATGCCTGACATCTCTTAAAAGTAGCTTCATCCCATTCATGGTCTCTAGGAAAACATCTCCTTTGCCTACAACTGTTGAGAAATTGGCATTTCCCATCTTTACACGACCGAAGTCTCCAGGTGTGTAAGATGAGAAGAGTTCTCTCAGTGGCGTTGCATGAATGGTAGCTCCACTATCAATCACCCATGCCGTCTCTTGGGTTGTCAGATTGATAATGTCGTCATCGTAGACAATGTTAAACTCACCAAAGGAGTTCGCTTCATCATCACTGCTTTCTTCGGGTTTCTCCTTTTTGCCTTTGTTCTTCTTCTGGTCATTTTGGAACTATCGGCAAAATCTTTTGATATGGCCCTTCTTTTTGCAGTAATGGCACTCAACATGTGCAAATTTGTTGGATCTACCTCTGCTCTTATCTCTGTTACTCTGGCCTTTGTTTTGACTTCTCCCCCTGGTCGTAACAGCCAACACCTCTGATGAAGAAGATGGTCCTTGTGATCGGCGTCTCATTTCTTCATTTAGAATGCCACTCTTGACTGTCTCCATGTTTACGAAATCTGGGTCGTGACACAGAATTGGTGATTGAAACCTTCAAGGTTTCCCATGACTCTGGGAGTGTTGCCGGCACCATAAGAGCAAGTACCTCGTCATCGAACTTTATGCCCATTCCCGACAACTGGTCGACAATCCCTTGTATTTCATTAAGGTGATCTGCCACAGTTGTTCCTTCTACATATTTTACTTGCATTAATTTTGTCAAGTAAAATAATTTGTTGTTACCCGTTTTAGAGGCATACAACTCCTCGAGCTTGTTCCATAACGACCTTGCATGTGTCACACCAGAAATGTGGTTGTACACATTATCTTCAACAAATTGTCGTATGTAGCCGCACACTTGGTTGTGCTCAAATTCCCAGTCCTCGTCTGACTTGTCTTCAGGTTTCTGAGCACTGAACACCGGCAGGTGCATCTTCGTCACGAACAAGAGATCCTTCATCTTGTTTCTCCATAAGTGGTAATTTGTGCCGTTTAGGTTGACCATCTTGCTTGTCCTTGCCTCCATATTTCCGGCGGTGAATAGTAACCGTAGGTATGAATAGTGCCAGTATGGATGAATAGTACCCGTACGTATGAATAGTACCGTACGTATGAGTAGTATTCTAACCAAAGCTCTGATACCACTTGTTAGGACCCGGTGGCACTAAACACTTCTTCACAGCGGGGAAAATAAATGATCAACGAAAAATAAATGACACAAAGAATTTAACGTGGTTCACCTAAAACGTTTAGGCTACGTCCACAAACCCGGCACCAACTTCTACTAAAAGTTTTAGTGGAAGTTGGTGCCGGGTTTGTGGACGTAGCCTAAACGTTTTAGGTGAACCACGTTAAATTCTTTGTGTCATTTATTTTTCGTTGATCATTTATTTTTCCCGCTGTGAAGAAGTGTTTAGTGCTACCGGGTCCTAACACCCATAACTATGCATAGTCCTAATTACCCTATGAACTTGACACGTTTTCTTCATTTTATTTTTACATATTATTATTTTAAAATTAAAGGCTGGGATGTCACAGAACACCTCCAAGAAAAGAAAAGCTGAATGTTCAAACTTGGAGGGAGAGTCTGCAACAAAGTATCAAAGAAGCAGTGAGCAGCCTACAATCAGATGCAAATTGACAGCACAGGAAAAATATGAACTTGAAAAGTTTCTGGCTGATGCATGGAACAAACTAATGAAATTGGGTAAACAAAAAGAAGATGAGATCGAATCCGAGCAGGTTGATTCAAACGGTACGCACTCTTCATCAAACCTCCCCAGGGATCTGTTTCCAGGAGGGAATAATGGAAGTTTTGCAAATGTGGATGATCATGATCGCCAACTTGTTGTGCAAAAGGAAGTATACAAAGGAAAAGAAGTGACCAAGGCTGTGAATTCTCAAGAGAATTCTGGCAAAGGTAGTTTCTACCACTCTTAACAATGGCAATCAATGTATTACAGTACAGCTGGTTTTTCTATATAGACGTTTAATTGGATGTTTTTTAATTAAGTAGGGTTACATATAACGTTAATAGGAAGGGTATTTAGGTAATTCAACCTTTTAGTTTCCGTAGGTGTTATCCGCAAGCCACCATTGTTCGAAGCGATCATGGTTCCTGATCAGACGGAAGTCGACAAGGAAGCTGAAATCGTGCATGGAAATGTCGATGAAAATGGTGAAGCAAAACAGCAAAAAATGAAGATTTTTGGTCACTGGATTATCAAAGAATGAAGCAAATGCATTTACAAGGAACAAGAATTATCTAGTTGGTGTTTGCTTATTTGTTTTGTGGTTTTTGTTTGGTTTGTTACTATGTATCGGGACATCAATTTGTCTTTCTAGTTAGTCCAGTTTACAATCTGTTTTGTTGAACATCCTGATATAGACAGTCAGCTCAATGCATGCAACTATTCACCTCTATGCCTTTCTCTTTGCTGAAACATTTCTTTTATGTTTGTTCTATTAGAAACACTAATTTTCTTTCTAGTTTAAGGCATGCAATTCTTGATCGTGTTCCCATTTGGACATAGATTTCTTTTCCAAAAAAAAAAATAAAAACATCTTTTCTTCATGGAATTTGATAAGCTTTTGGAAAATTTTGAATAATATTTCCAAGTTCCAAAAACTGGTTTAGGCAAGTTTTTTTCCTGAATTTGTTTCAGTCATTCGCAAAATTTTAACTATTTTCAAGTAAAATGCATGTTCAAACACAACTTCAACACTAAAAAACTATTTTTCAAAATTTATGTTCAAACGCTAGCCTATATTTCTATATGACAACGATTTCTTGCCTTGCACAAAAATTTCTCTTTTCACTGGCTTCATTAAAGGAGCAACTATGCAAGATTCTAGAAACATAAGAGACTTTTAGCACTATTTATTAGGCATAATTTAATAACAGTGGTATGCAATATCCAAAACCACACAAATTCTTACCTTCTCGCTTTCCCCTATTTCACTTCAAAGGCATGCAAAACTACATGAGATTGGGTAACTAATACTATTAATATGTTACTACTGAAAGATATAAGTTCATTATGCTGTCGCAAAGTTGCAAGAAATCCTTGCAGATACCAGAAATACAAGTTGCAGGCTATTATATAATTATCATGCAGAAAAGAAAACATTGTTAACCAAATAGAAGGTGATCAAACAAAAGTTTACTGTAAGAAAAGTTGTAGTAGTTTGAAAAGAACCATCTTAGGACAGCCAAGATACACGAAAGAATTCTCAGCTTAGCTTGCTTTAGCGGCCACCATTAGGTTCTGCAAGTCTTGATTGGCATCCCATCTGCTCAAGAAACTTACTAAGGCGCAGGTGTTTGGAAGCCCATTGCTCCGCCAATTTCTGTTCCTTTGCTTCCGCGTCCCTCCTCAAGCCTGCTAGTTGCTCCTTGTATTCTGCTTCAATCCTGTCTAGAGTTGCCTTTTGCTCTTCCCTCAGAGCTTTCATTTTCGCTTCAATTTCCTCCATCTTCTCCCTCACTTTGCTTGTTTTCTCTGATTCTAGCTGCAATTCCACTCGCCTTAATCTCCAAGCTGCTTCCTTTTTATGAGCAGCCCAAGCACGATGCCCTTCATCTAGCTCTTTACAGCATTCCACAAGTTCAGTAACAAATGGATTTTCTCCACAAGGCGGGGCAACCCCATGATGTGGAAAACTGCTCAAGATAAGGGGTGCATTTTCTGGTCCTCTATCAGTCTGTAGCCATGGAATGCCAGGTGTAGGCGTAGGTGGCACCGTTGAGGGGGAGAGACTTAACGTCACAGATGGAGATGGTGATCTGACAGTTGAAGTAGCAGTGGAATTGGAAAGCCACGGCGGAAGAAGAGTTTGTGGCGTAGGAGCCTGTGCATCAGCATGGAGGAAACCACCGTTAGAAGTAGTCATAAGTAAACCTGGGACACTCCGCTCTTTCACAATCTTCTCGGCAAAGGTCTCAAGAATGTGGTCGTATTTTCCCTCGTCTACTGGATCGACAACCTTATTGTTTTCTTTCTGCTCCCTCTGTTGCTTCTCTTTGAATACTTCCCACCACTTCCCCAATCTTTTAGCAGTTCGACCTGGTACTTCAGCTGCTATTTTCTTCCATTTGTTACCGTGTTTAGCCTGTAGATGGATAACAAGACGCTGCTCCTCTTCAGTGAGTGATCCTTTTTTAATCCCTGGTTTGAGATAGTTTTTCCACCTTTCCAAGCAAGACTTAGCGTCCCTGTTGAGGGGTGTGTTCATACGCTGTGATACAAGGTGCCATTCTTTTGGTCCATACTGTTTCACATATGCCCGCAATAAAGCATCCTCTTCAGATCGCCACCGTTGCCTCTCCCTCATTTCCAGGTGTAAACACCAGTTCCCATGGTCCCAAACTCCTCATAATTTACCTGACAGAATATTTAACACCATTTTTACTTGCAATGCTAAAGAATCAGAACCATATCTATTGAACAGGCCAAGTATCGTCGAAATTCATTACATGCAAATGTTTCACATCTAATGTACTTACTAGTTACAAACATAACGTAGAAATAATGCTATTAACTTGTAAAGAAAGCCCATCACAGCACCTTTAAATAACATACCGTCACAGAACAAAGGATCGTACACCAGCATTTAAACATGGGAAAATCATGCAATGTTTCATCAGTCAAGACATTTTCAAGACAAGAATGCAACTAGGTTCTTCGTACCATAGAAAACTCCAACTGCCAAGACGTGAGAATACAATAAGTAGAAATTATTCAACGTCATTGATATATGCACATTCTGAGCAAGATATTAGGTCATCCTAGCTTGTCAATACCAAATTCAGACGGCTAAAAATTCAGACGGCTAAAAATTCAGACGGCTAAGTGAGAAATACATACATGAGTTACCTCACCAAATAAGAGGTTGAAACAAAATAGAGATGAAAAATGAAAGTGGTACAAGCCAGAGCAGTGAACAAGTATTTCCATGAGTTTGTGCCAAGGAACGGATTTTACTGTGTTGTTATTGTTGATCTAAGAAACAACATCTTAAATCTTTGTAGTAATGGATTCCAAAAAAAATTAGTGAAAATTGAAATTCAGCTCCTCAAATATGCCGACTTTAATTAACATTATGTCACTCTGTGATATTCACTACTCAGGACCAGTTCACCTTTATAAAGAATACACAATTGAGTTTGCATTTCCAATAAACAACATTAATCCGATAGAATTGAAATAGAATCGAAGAATTCATATTTAATTTGGTTTCAGACCCTTCAGCATTCAGATTTTTTATAAATATTGATTATTGACCAGACTAGCCACATTAGACGGTCCACCCTTCAGCCAAGATCACTACAAAACAAACTACTAATATTCATTTAGCTCAATTTTTGCAGTAAACCTTGCGAGAAAGTACTGAAATTTTCATATCCAAATACTTTGAGGATATCAAAACTCTACAAACATAGATGCTAAACACGGAAATTCACATAGATCTTCCATACAACCAACATTAAAAAGAAAATTAGCATAAAAAAGGAGCAGTTTATGCAATATGTATCAAATAAATACACCAGAAAATGTAGTGATATCAATTAGAAAGATGCAATACCAACAATAGACAAACACTATTAGTTAAAGATCTGAGTTAGAACAAACATGGCAATGATTTCAAGACTTCCCTTATTGGAGCCCAGATTATGCAAAAACGTTAAAGAAATAATGGAAATGCAGAGACTACTAAAACAACAAAGATTGCTTCTTTATCTTCAACACAGCTAGCCAATTAGCCATAAATTTAAATGCAATAGGAATACAAGACATAATTCAGCAAAAAGATAGATTCTTTATCTTCACCACCACATATAACCATACCACATGTAAATACAACAAGGAAGCACAATTCAGTCTAAAGGATAGCAAGGCGCACAAAGCTCTTATTCGGGTCCGGGAAGGGTCGGCGCATAACATCTTTACACAGTCTTAGCATAACATCTTTACACAGTCTTATCCTACATTTTTACAATTACCGTATATATATATAACAAAACAATATATATATAGAACAAAACAAGCAACTTAAACAAGAATTCCCACAATAAAGTAGGAGAAAAAAATATCAGTTTGATAAGAAAAAATAACTTACAAGAAACCACTTAGGAAACCCAGTTCTTGCCTCGATCCATTTGATCTTTTTTTTTTTGTTTTGTTTTTTTGAAAGCAAGTATATGAGCAAAAAGAAGAGAGAGAATGTGTATGCAAAGAAAGAAAGAGGAAAAGGAAAGAAGAAGAAGAGAGAGAAGTGGCAGAAGATGAATAAAAGAGGAGAAGGTGAGAGTAAGCTATAAGAGAGAAAGGCTAAGGCATGGAATGGTAATGGCCCCCCTCTCTCTCTCTGTAATAGTGGTGACGTGTTTAAGGGAATGTGATGACGAAGACGGGCAATGGCGTCTTTTACCAGAAAGGTTATTTCTACTTCTACACCACGCACTATTATGTATTTTGTACACCTTTGGGGTAAACTTGAAAAGTAAAAGCACTTGGTAAAAAATAAAATTATGATGCTGAAGGAGAATTTTAAGTTTATGAGTTTCTATAACAATCTTAAATTAATTTACATGATAATTGGACCAATAAATTAAGTTCCATGCCAAATATTTTTATACTTTTAATAAATTTTTTAGTACAAATACAAATTTATACAAAAGTTACTTGATTCACGGGAACCTGTAATATTTGATCTAGATACGCCCGTGAGTATGATGACTTCTTCTTTTTACATGTGTAAACTATTCCTAACTACAAAGTTGGAATGGTAACTATTTCTTCCTTCTTGAATAGAAGTCTTTTGAGCCATATGTATGATTTCGTTTTTATTTGAGAGCAATTTCGACAAGAATGTGTATTTAATCGAGCATCAATACAAATAATGAATACCGAATTTAAAAATAACACATTTACCTATGAGAAATATCTAACTTTTTGACAGCAAATCAATTGTTTTAGAAAAAGAAAAAATAGAAAAAGAAGGAAGGAGTATAGAGGTAGTGTCCTTACTAGTGTGATAAAGATAATGTATTATTTCATACCATTAAAAATATTAGTATTATTTATCCCAACTTGTTCGCACTTACCATTTACATAAAATCAAGTAATTTATTTTTAGAAGTTGAATGTTTAAGACTTAATCATGATTAATAGTAATATATATATATATATATATATATATATATATATATATATATATATATATATATATATATATATATATATATATATATATATGGACTAAAAAAATAAACAATACAAATGGCCTGCTATAATTGTGTTATAGAAATAGCCTTTTTAGTTAATTGTTGTAGAAAATAGAGTGGTTTTAGTTGCAGAAAATGGTGATCAAAATTGAAGTAGATTGTTAGTAATATATTTATAGTTAGAGATATTGAAGAATCTTACTTTAATAGAAGTAGACAAACTCATCAGAAAATGCAATAATGGCAAGAAGGGTAGTTTGTGGATACTACTGCATCTTTGAAACTATCATCATCACGTCTTAGATTGAACATTATTATTACTATTTTTCTTTTATTTTTATCTTTGCTTTTTTGAGAAATGGGAACTGTGTCTGATTTTCTTGTTCGTTTTTTTTTTTAAAACTAAAAATATTTATTCTGGAAAAAAACTGCCTCCTACTCGAAGTGACTACACTCTTTACTGCCACTACTTTAACCCCTCAGACTCAGACCCTTTGGCACTGTATCGTCTTGGTTCGAACGCCTGCTTAACAATATGCACTGTTATTTCTGATGAAAAAATATTTTTGATATCTCAAAAAGAAATTTTTTAAACTATGTCTAAATTTATTTTCTTATTATTATATTAATAAGTAATTATAGTAATTATTTTTAATATATTTGTAACATTAATTTGATAAGTCTGAATTTAATTTTTGACTAACAAAATCAGACCATTAATTAGCTATTATATTATATATATGTTATTATCAATTGTTAACGTATGGATCTTATGGACTAAGAACATTAGTTGTTGAAAGATACGTTCAATAGTCTGAATATTTTTAAAACTTACTTTTGTAACATAAGACTTTAATGCTTACTTTATAAGATAGGCCTTTATGGCTTATTTTTGTAAGAGAAAATCATTGTGGAATTTAACGTATACTTCAATTGGATTGTGAAAGTTTTCTAAATATATATGCTTTGTAGTTCTTCATCTTTTGTGAGTATTGAAAATAACAAAGCTAAAAACTTTTCATTTTCTATTCTTTGTGTTGAGTTTTTTTCTCGTTAAACTTTGTTGTTTCTGCTCCTAGTTATACTAGAAGAGCTTGTTGAATCCTGGAGGATACGCCTAATTTTATTCATTACGGTATAGGCGAAATATCCTTAAGGACGGTGTCCTTGACACGCCTCAAGCTAAATCTTTTATTCTCCATAATCATCCAATTTTTCCAACAATTTCTACCTCCAAAAATAAACTGAATTATCAAAAATTTCAATAGGGTTGCATTTGTTTTTGAAACTTTAGAAAAAAAAAATTGATTTTTAAGCAATTTTTCCAGAAAAAAAAAACTTCGAAATTTAGTTAGAGGAACCACGAAATTTGAGGAGAAAAGTTTAACTTCTGACACATATTAAAATAAAATAATCAGAACTTGTGATTTCAAATATTTTTTGATATTTTTATAACTTTAACGGCATGCCATTAGAGTAGAAGAAGAATTTTAAGTTAAAAAAATTATTAAATATAAAGAATATAAATATCGTGTAAAATGAAATCATGGCATTAATCTTTGAGAAATTGTACTCAATTTGCATAAGAGTAAGAGATAGAAATTTGGTTACAACTGTATGTTGCTTTAAACAAAATGACAAGTATTAAGAGCCCGTTCAGACATAAAATCTTTTTTTTTAAATATTTTTATTTGAAATTAGTATTCGGCCATAAAATTTTTAATTTTCACTTGAACATGAATTTTGAATTTTTTCTAAAATTTGAAAAGTTCTGAAAAAACTGTTTTGCAAAAGTTTTCACTCACAACCCAAATATACTCATATCTAAACACAAACTAATTTTTAAATATTATTTTCATTTGAATTTTGTATTACTTTTTTCATAAATTTTTTACAATTCTTATGTCCAAATGCCTCTAAGTATATCCTACGAAAATATGAAAGGAATGGCCAGTAAAATGGTTTAATTATGAAATAAACGGAATAACTATAGTTTATAAATGAAAAGAAAGACAATATAGGTATGTACTCTAGAGTTGAGACCATAATTTTGTCCAAAATTCGACCAACACCTGCCGAAAGTTACCTAAACTAATTTTTAAATCTTATTTCTCCATTTAAAGTATTATTTTGAGTAAAATTATACCCTAAAAAACATTCTAATATTGATATAATATGGTATATACCACATGATAGAATAATAGTTGTAAAGTTTGGGGATAAGACAATAGGATCTTTGTATTATGTATCTCTGGTCATCATTAGCTACGTGACTTTCGAGGATTGAAATGACAACTAATCTTGGGACCAGATGCAAATATTTCCTAAATGGGGAATACAAAATATCCAAACTTTAATTTTAAATAATATTTTTATATTAGTTGGGCAAAAGTCGCGTGTGGTAACTATTAATAATTGTTGAATTATTTTCATTCGAATATTAAAAGGTGTGACTAAAACCATTACTCCTACTTTGTTAAATATCGTCATTTTGTTTTGCAGTCATCTCCTACAAAAAAAAAACACTATTTGACTATATACGAGAGGAAAAAGGTACAAATTATTACAATTTGAATAGAAAAAAAATTATAAATAATTTTATGTGTTTTACTTGTCACTTCTTATGTTATTTTCTTATGTCAATTTCATTTTATGTTTTCCAGTTTGACTGTCATAAATTAAAATTTATAACATTTACGTCGCCAAAAGAGTGCATCGGGAATAAAATAGAAAGTTTAAATTATATTATTTTTCTCAAAAAATAAAAGAATGGTTCATAAAAATAAAAATATATATTTTGTCGATCTCCCATGATATGTACTTGTATGTAGTCGAAATAAGGCTCGACCGATTTCCCAGAGGGATCGTCTTAGGTCCAAGTTGTAAGCTCGAGTTTGAGGTCGACACACTAGACTCGAGCTCGAGGATGGAATGCATCGCTCGAAGATAAGAGTGCGAGGAATATCAAAGTCAAACATGCTCGACCCCGAAATTGTACCGTTGTGAATTTGTAGCAGAATGAGCTAGATTCCTACCACGTCTCAAAGATCATGGTGCAAATCCCGAAATAGGATTATACGAGTCCGTACTAGGCAGTTAGACAACTGTATCAAGAATATACGCTATTGCAATTAGAAATATACTCCCTCTATTTCATATTGTTTGATGTAAATTAATTTAGCACGTGGTTTAAGAAAAAAGAAGAAGACTTTTGAAGATTATGGTTTTAAAAGTTGAAGGGGTAAAAGGTTTGTGGGACTATGCCATTTATATGGCTATAAAAGCTTTTCATTAAGGACAAAAAGGGTAAAATAAAGAGTTTAAAGTTGAATTACCTCCGTATTTAAAAATATGTCATTTATTTTGGAAAAGACTAAAAAGAAAAGTACCTCATTTAATTTGAAACAGAGGGACTACCTTATTTAGGGTTCCACTATTATATAAAAGGGATCATCAATCATTTGTAAGATCATCTCATCATTGTCAAAAATATACTATCCTATTTTTCTCTCTTATCGTCTAAATTATCCTTTACATTTATTATTTTGACTTTATTACTCTTAATCCATATCGAAATTACCACTGCTGAGTAACATTGGTTTGATCCACTTATTTCTTTTATTTTTGATTTTATATTTCTTGATTATTATTCCTCCGGTCCACAATAAGTGTCTATTTACTTTTTGATTTTGGTCAAAAATAAGTGTCTAGTTAGGTAATCAAGAAAAAAATCAATTTATCTTTATTCTTTTACCTTTATGTGCATATCCCTAAATTGAACATTTATTATGATCCGGAGAAAGTAATTGATATTGAAGTTAATCACATATTTTTAAATTACAAATTAAATTTAATTATTCCTCGTATTTTCAAGATAAATAATACCACATAACTAAAATAACATTTATACCCATCGTAAATTTCAACTAATCAGGATCCCAAAATGAAGAAAAATCGGAAAAAGACTACATTTGTAGAGACAACAAAACAGATTTTTCTTAGTTAAATAAATTTATAGAAATTAAAAAATTCTTCTTCAAAATTAGTGTACAACGTACTTTTTTTTTTATAAATCTGGTATTGGGTGATTTGAGGTGGTGGTTGGGGTGGGGTGGGGTGGGGTAAAGGAGTTAAAAAGGGAGAGAGTGAGAGGGACTGTAGTCCGGGTTTCACGGCACAAGGAGACGAAGGGTGAAAGTGACAGGACTTGGACTGCCACCAGCCCCGCCTCTTCTTCTCTATGCATTTGTCACTTGTCAGTGATACGTTACATCTGTTTTTTCCCTCTCTGCCTTCTACTGTCCTATTACTCCTTTTTTCTCATTACACCAAAGTACGCACCAACTCACCTTTATCTCCCATACTTCCTTTTTCTCTTCTTTTACCCTTCCCTTTCCTCCTTATTTACAACCCCTTGCCCTTTCACACTTTTCAAAAGCCTTTTTTATTTTATTTGTTACTTTTGGTATGATGTCAACTCTTTACCAGAAATAATATTTCTATATTACCCAAGATATATAGTAGTATATATAGTTCAAACAATATGCCAAGAATCTTTTAGTTCACAAAGCTCAAGTTAGAAACATATTCAGTATTTGAGATATGGTCATTTGTAACAATGTTGATTTATATTTGTTCAATTAAATTTAATTTATTGAGTTCCAAATTAGTAAAATAATTTAAATTGTATAATTGATATTGTAAAGTTATTTTTGTACTTAGTGTAATTTAATATGTTACTATTGTAAATCAACTTAATAACTTAATGGATAAAAAAGATTTATACACTCCGTCTAAAAAACTAAAAAACTTAATATCCACGTTTTTAATTACCGTATTAGAGCAGTTGCAAAAGATTATTGTTATCTAACATTTCAACTCACTCATAATGGAAATTCTCTTAGTATAATTGTTGAAATATTGGACATAATTTAAGTATATTAATTAAAATAGCGTAGTAGCATGTTGGTGTTATTATTGGAAAGAGGGAGGGTAATTTGGAAAGGGAGGAAAGAAACGATGTAGACAAGTCAAAGGAATTGTAAAATTGAGGGAGATCTTCCCCTCTAATCTATCTGTACACTCTCTGACTGAGGCTGAGCCCACAGTCCCCTCCTTCTGAAAAGGAAAGAGAGTGCTAGGAATTGAAGCATCTCTTCATCCTCTATCATCCTCTATGGAAAATTTTATTTTGTATTTCATATACCTTACATTAGTTATACGAGGTAATTTTTTGTCTCGTAATTTTGTGGATTTAGAAGTATAAAATTGGAGTCCAAAATTTTACGAGACAAAAATAAATCTTATACAATTAATGTCAGACACAAAATAAAACTTCTCATCCTCTATCATCACCTATCCAACTTTATCCCTCCCCTTTCTACTGAAACAATGAAATCATACAAAATGTGTTGGGTCCATGAATTTCTTTAATTTCTCATTCGGTGTTTCATTTGATATTAAAATTTGATTAATCTAGATTCATGCAAATATAAAGGTATTTCGTACTCATGATTCGAATCTAAATTATTTGATTAACAATGAACAAATATTTAATACTTCACCACAATCTTTGACTATCTTTGACGATGGAGTCCGTGAATAACATATCTACAGTCATGTTTAGGATTAACGCATTTAATTTTGGCGTAATACATAGGGTGACATCTAAAGTTGGCACAATATTTCACTTAGAAACTTAAATTAGGCATCTTCCTATCTGAACTCATTTCTTAGGCAATTCTCATACCAATTAGACACGGTTTTTGCTGGCTTATTAATTAACGTTATGCAATCTCCATCTACGTGGCAAAAGTAACCATTATAAATCGCGCCACATCATTTTTTTATCCATCTCACCATCCACCTCAGCTATATAGTGTTATATATTTCCACTAAAATACAAATAACTAGCCTAAACAAATGATCTAAACATATTACCACCGCTCCTTTTACCATCGAAGAAAACGAAGAAAGGTCCTACCAACATTAAGCTTCTTTTTCTTTCCATCAATGGTGTTGGACTGTAGTATTTTCACTGATTTCTCACTGTATTTATAATGCTTCAAAGTCCAATAACTCCTTATTTTCTATTGCTAGAGCTAGGGCTTTTTATTTGTAAGTTATTGATAAAGCTAGGGTTTTTTTTGGATTTTCCTTTGTGTTGGTCCCTTGTCGTCTTATGTAAGAGAATATTATAGATGATGACTATATTTTAACAGCTTTCACCACCGGGGTGCATTCAGGGGCGAGGCCACCTTTTACAAAAGGTGGTCAACTGACCACCATTTGCCGAAATATTATGACAACTTGCACTGTGTATATAAATAAAATATTGATTTGACCACCCTTTATTGAAATATTATAAAAACTTGCATTGTGTATATAAGTATTGATTTGACCACCATTTGCCGAAATATTATAAAAACTTGCATTGTGTATATAAAAATATTAACTTTAGATGTATAAAACATATACTGAACATCCTTTGTCGGACAATTTTATATACTTCTTTCAAGTCTGAACACCTTTGAAAATTTTTCTGGCTTCGCCACTGGGTACGTTTATCGAGCAACCTGTCCCAATATACAAAGAGGAATTAGATGCATTTGTTGTTGCTATCGATAAAGACCATTTTAGTGTTGTTGAGTTGTCTACTTATACTAAAGACCTTGGGTATGCACCTGTCGAAGGCTTTTATTGTCAAAAGGAAAAAATGGTGATTTTATCAAAGTCTTTTCTGATTTTCAATTATATGAATTTGTGAAAGATTTAAAACATGGTGATATTTTGGATGTTTATTTGAGTCATGGGATGAATCAGCCTGAAGTACTCGAAGAAAATGTTGGTCTTTAATGTGGGGCAGAAATAGGTGGAGGTGGTAATGACCAATTTAAAGCTAGGGCAACACCTAGAAGTAATATAAAAACTGAAGAACATATTGAGCGGCCTACTGAACCAACTCATAATGTTGTTGAACCACCTATTAAGCCGCCTATTAAACCAACTTTCAATTATGCTAAACCAACTCACAATTCTTCTGAACCAACTGTAAATGCTGCTGATAAAGATGAACCACTAGACCATAATGTTGATGAAGATGAAGTGCAATCAGATGTTGAGAGTAGTGCCTCGGAAGAAGATATTCAGATGTTGATGATGAATTGAGATCTTTAAGGGCTGAAAGGAGGAGCAAGAGGCAGGGTAAGCAGAGAAAAAAACCAATTGCAACAAATGAGATACTATTAGGAGAAGCAAGTATTGACAGATGATTTGAGGATATTGGAATAAACAAGACTTCATGATATTTAGGTAAATTAGGGGGTGATGAGCAATTTATTGATAGTTCAGAGGCTGATAGTGAAGATAGCACATAAGAGTTAGATCTTGAAGCTATTCCTGGTGTTGTTATACCAGCAGGAAGGAGGAGTACAGAAGTTAGATATGATCCTGATTGTGAAGTTGCTATTTTTGAACTTGGGGTGATTTTTGAGAATACTATTGAGTTTCGGAAAGCATTAGCAGATGCTTCTGTACTGAGGTGTTAAGTAATTCTATTGTTGTAGTAATATGTTGTTGTATTTGAATTAATTATTGTGTAGGAATTTGCTGCAGCTTTGAATGAGGTTTTACCCAATACTGAATTTAGGATGTGTGCCAGACATATATAGTCTAATTGGTATAAGAAATGAAAAAAGAGAGGAAAGAAAAAAAATAGTTTTGGAGGTGCTCTAAATCTAGTTATGACGTTAAGTTTAAGAGGAGCTTGACAAAATGGACAAACTAAGGATATTTGTATGAATTTGTTATATTATCCAAAAAAGTCATGGGTTAGAGCTTACTTTAAAGTGATTCCAAGTGTGATATTGTTGAAAATAATATGTGTGAAACCTTTAATTCATGGATTTTAGCTTCTACGCATAAATTAATTATAACTATGTTGGAGGAGATTAAAAGGAAAATAATGACTAGGTAAGTAGATATGTAGAAATTGCTGATACTTAGATATCTGATATATCACCTATGGCAATGCTACTATTAGAGGATAGCAAAGAGCTTGCTAGAAAATGTACTGTCCTTTGGAATGCTGATGTTGGATTTGAGATTGGAAAAGGACTGCATAAGCATGTAGTCAATCTGAATGATAAGGTTTTCACTTGTAGAGCTTGGCAATTGATGGGTATTCCATGTCAACATATTGTTCTTGCATACTATCACATAAATAAAGAACCTGAACAGGAAGTGGAACATTGGTATAAGAGGAATACCTTCTTAAAAGCACACAAGTATTTCATCTAGCCTATGACAAATATGAATATGTGGCCTGAAACCAACAATCCTAAGATAGAGCCTCCCGAACCTAAACCCATGCATGCTAGACCTTAGAGGAATAGAAGAAAAGGCAAAGATAAACCAAAAAAGAAATATAGAAAGTTGTCCAAGTGTGGAGTAAAAATGACATGTTCCAAGTACCATCAACAAGGACATAACAAAAGATATTGTAAGGTAAATATTTCTTGTCAAATATTTCCTCTTGCCATCTCATGTTTCTTGTTGTTCATATAAATCTAGTAATCTGTTATGTAATATGTTGCTCAATGTTATGTAGGTTGAAAATTGGATTCCTTCACAATAAGATAGCCAAAGCTCACAAGGTGCTAGCCAACTTGATGCAACTTGAAGCTCAAGCCAATTTACAAACTCTGTGTATTTTGATACAACAAGTGTTAGAGGGGTTAATGAAGCCAGAAGCTCAAGCCAACCAATACCAAGTTCAGCAGATTCGTGCAAGCCTGCTAGAAAAAGATTAGGTAGTCAACTTCCTCCAAAGGGTAAAGCAACTACTAGCCAAAAGGGAGGAAGGGGTGCAAGTAAAGAGGATGCTGAAAAATGAGCAGAAAAAGGTCCAAAAATATTAGATTTTGCATCCACGCGGCTGCATGTGGAACTCAAACACTAAATGAATATATTCAGACATATTTCATCTATAATATGACTTAGAAATAACTTACTGGTTGTGATTCATTATTTGGAAAACTGCATGTCGGAACATCAAGCCAACGAGTTATTACAATTGGTTCAATTTATAAGAGTGCAGCTCCAACAGGAATTGACCTTGGTTTTAAGGCTAGAGGCTTGAGGTGGAAGGGTCAAGATGCTGTCACAACTTCCCAGTTGCAACAGATGAAGGGAAACTTCAGCAAGAAGTAGTATGTTAGGAACTTATTTTGTCTATATATTATGTGGAAACAACCTATTATATTACGGGATCTAATTTTTGAAAGAACTAAACTTTAATGGTTGTATTTAGTTGTGTAACCTTACTATTCTATTTTGGATATATATTATGTAGCAGCAACTTCAGTCTTATTTTGTTTTAGCAGAATAATTAGTCTATGTTATCATTAGTTTATATATGTTCTGAATTTTAAAACTGCATCTGGTTATATGCCTTGTATAGAAGTTGTATATTATAACAGTTTCAAAATTCAGCAGTTGTATATTACAACAGCAGTTTCAAAATTCAGAAATTTATAACAAAATTCAGTTGTACAGAAGTTAATAGCAATAACAGCTGAATATTACAATAGCAGTTTCAAAATTCAGAAATTTATAACAAAATTGAGTTGTACATAAGTTTATAGCAACATCAGCTGAATATTATAGCAACAGTTTCAAAACAAAAGCTTATAGCAACAACACCAACATTACATATTAATCAACAACACCTAAAACAACCAACAACACCTAAAACAACAAAGTACATCAGTCCTACAGTTTCCATAAAACGACCAACAATACAACAACAATCTTCAAAAGGATCCGTCTTCTTTTTGGTCGAACTTTCTTGTCTTCAAAAGCTTTGACTCTCTTTAATAAATCCCAAATTATTTTCTTCGCTTGAATAGGCATATCATCGCCATACCAACAAAAATAATCACATTCACCCTTTTTCTACAAGTATCACAAAATACTTTTAATTATTTTTTATCAAAGAAATAATCCGTAAAACAAAAGTTACAAATTATGAACAAATAATTTACCTTTCCGATTTTGCAAGCAAAAAACTTATGACATGGGTTTAATTGGGTCCAAGAAGTATTCATCTTTGGAGAAATACCACACTTACAGATCCGAGAGGCAACGCTAGGATTGACAAGTTCGACATTAATAAACATGGCAACAACAGAAACGAGAGGAAGAAGAGAAGAGAAGAAATTAATTAATCCAAGAAGAGAACAAAAACAAGTGAAAAGAGAATAAAAGAAAAGAATTGACAAGAATAGAAGGAGTTAACGGAGAAAACTGAGAAAGAAGAGAAGAGAACAAATATGTTTTTTAATAATTGGGAAAGGGATTAGGGTTTAAATAATAATTGACAATCAATGTTACCGTTGTATGTCTAATTGGGAACGGAAAATCACTTATTGGAATCCTTCACACGCCTAAATAGGTTTGAAGTCACGCTATATGCCACCTGCAAAACATGTGTGTAATTGGTATGAAAATTGCCTAAGAAATGAGTTCACCTCTCCCCAATACTTCTTCGGTCTTCCTCTTACCCTTTTCAGCCACGTCACGGCGAGCCTCACACACCTCATAACATGAGCATCTGTTCTCCTTCTCTGCATTGCCCGAACCATCTCAGCCTGAACTCTCGCATCTTGTCCTTCACGGGGGCTACTCTCACTTATTTGGGATAACTTCATTCCTAATCTTATCGGTCTTGGTACGCCCACACATCTATATCAATATATTCATTTATGTTACTTTCATCCTCTAAACATGAGTACTTGTCTGGACAACACTCAGTTCCGTACAACATAGTAGGTCTAACCACCAGTCTGTAGAATTTATCCTTAAGTCTTGGTGGCACCTTCTTAACACGAAACACCAGATGCGAGCCTCCCTCACCGATACGATGGGAGACTTTATCATCAATCTCCTTGTTAACATGGATTATGGACCCGAGAGACATGAAACTATTCCTCCCCAGGATGACTTGGGTATCAAGCTTCACATCCCCGCCTGCTTCATGAGTCTCGTCACTGAACTTACACTCCAAGTATTCCATTTTGGTCTTGCTCAAGTTGAAACCTTTAGACTCTAGGGTCTTCCTCTAGACTTCCAGCCTCGCATTGACTCTGCTTCTCATCTCATCAATCAACATTATGTCATCGGCAAATAACATGCACCATAGTACCTTCTCTTGAATATGCTACATCAGCATATCCATCGCCGGAGCAAATAAGAACGGGCTAAGAGCCGATCCCTAATGCACCCTAATCACTACTAGGAAGTGATCTCAGTCACCTCCCATTGTCCCCACTCGAGTCTTAGCACCACATGTCCTTGATTACCCTAGTGTAAGCTGCCGGAAAGCCGCCGACCTCAGAATATCTATACAGAACCTCCCTTGAAACTTTATTGTACGCCTTTTTTAAGTCTATAAACACCATGTGCAGGTCCTTATTTCTCTCCTTATACTCCTATACGAATCTCCTCACCAGATGAAGGGCTTCCATAGTTGATCACCCCGGCATGAATCCAAACTAATTCTCGAAAATAGATACACTCTTCCTCATCCTGACTTCCACCATCCTCTTCCAAATTTTTATAGTATAATTTATCAGCTTGATACCCCTATGGTTGTTGCAATTTTAGATATCACGCTTGTTCTTGTACAAGAAAATCATCGTACTCCACCTCCATTCTTGGGGCATCTTCTTCGTCTTAAAAATAACATTAAACAACCAGTAAGTCACTCCACGCCCGCACGGTCTGTGCTCCTCCAGAATTTTATCGGTATGTCTCTGGCCGAGTCGCTCTTCCCCTGCTCATCCAACGCATCGCTCCCATAACCTCTTCGACCTTAATATGCCTACAAAAGCCAAAATCACGTAGACTCTCAGAGTGTTCCTACTCACCTTGCACAATAGTTCTGTCCCCCTCCTCGTTCAACAGTTTGTGGAAGTATGTCTGCCATCTTCGTCTAATATATGCATCTTCCATCAATACTATGTCGTCCTCGTATTTATGCACTTTACTTGGTCCAAGTCACGATCCTTATTCTCCCTCGCTTTGGCTAACCTGTATAACTTCTTATCCCCGTATTTACTCCCATGTTCCGCATATATGCATCCAAAGGCAACAGGCTTAGCCGCCGTAACCACTAACTTCGCCTTTTTCTTGGCCTTCTTATAACGTTATCAATTTATCCTTTTTTCCTCTTTGTTTGTACTCTCCACTAATTTCAAATAAGCTGGTTTGTTTAATTTACCTTTACCTTCGACCTCCGCATTCTAGCACCTGACCTCTATTCCTTGACTTCAAATAAGTATGATGAAACATGATATTAATATGAATTCAAATAATAATAGTGTCATCCTTTTTAGGAAAAAAAATCTACTGTGGTTACGTAGAATTCAACTTTTACGTTTTTATGTAATAATTCTACACAATTTGTTAGAAATACAATTCGTCTGTACTCTCTGCTCCACCAATTTAGAGTTCGTGCTGGGGCGTCACGCTTTGGCCTTTGGATATCAATGATATCAAGGTGGCACTTGGAACAGTTACTTGGAAAAGTATTTCGACAAACAAACGTGTTTGAATAATTGTTTTAATTTTTTTTGTTTTATTTGCAATTTTTTGTGTGAAGGGTCTCATGATTGCCTAGTATTTTTTTAGTATACACAATATGCAACCCACAAGTCCATAAAATTGAGTGATTTTATTTTGTGCCTCACACAATTATCTTATATATTTGTGAGATATTTTTAAAAATAGCCAGAGTTATAATTGATCGTTCAAAAATAGTCAAATTTTAAAAGTAATTAAAATTTAGTCATTTTTTATGGTAAGTTAAATCTGAGCGAAAGCATTGTTCAAAATTTAAAAAATAATATATTATAATCTGACGAAAAAATAGAAGTCACCCGTATCAAATAATACATGAAATAATTCCATGTACCACCAACGATTTGGTGGAGTACTTGAGATTTTTGCACACTTGTTCGTATGAAAGGCTATATTCTTTTGGTAATCTTATCCGATGTGGATTTGAATTAATTTGGTTAATATATTTGGAATATCATATGTCAAAAAGACTCAAAACTAAGGGTCCAACAGTTGCATGTGTTATATACGGTAGTAGTGACAGAGGGAAAAAGAAAAAGACACACAAATGACGAAGGAATTGCATATCGGCCCACCAACTCCTTCCTCCGTTGGAGAAGTTATTACTCTCTCTTTTTTAGTTTACATGGACCTATTTTATTAGGTTTGTTCCAAAAAAAAAAAAAAATTAAATTTGATAATAATATAACTAAAATTTATAATTCCACCCCGAAGGGTTTATAACTACAAAAATATTCTGATTTACTTTTTGATTTGCTTAGGATATAATTGTTAATCGGCCCAGACTGACCCGTTTTCAACCCGCTTCAACCCGTTTCAGCCCGTTACTGTAGCATATAGGGTGGGTTGGGACGGGGAGCAAGTTTTAGACTAACATACCAGTGCACCGGATCCCGCTAAGCCCACTAACCGGTTAACGGGTTGTTAACAGGCTGCAGCAGCTTATTAATGGGTTAAATTTTTATCTTTTTTAAAATTATTTTTCTTAATTTGTGTATTGTTGATAACAAAATATAATGTAAAAAGTATTAGCATAGCCTGCCCGAGCCCGTTTAAGCCAAAGCCCATACGGGCCCACAAAAATCTGTAAAAACACAACCCGCTAATAGTCCGCTATCCCCAACCCGCTAATAGCCTGCCCACTAACCGAACCGGCTGGAGTTTTTCCTGTTCAACCTGTCCCAGCCCACTCGATAAATACTTATAGTTTAAAATCACAAATTCAAAATTTTTTTATTTTTTTTTAAATTTTGTACCAAATCAAACGAGTTAATATAAATTAAAACGAAGGGAATAGTACTGCTGTTGAAAATACCGTACAAGGAAAGGAAAGTAAAGCCTGCACACATCTTATGGGGATCAGCAAATGAATAAAGGCAGGTCCACCCATTACTCCTTCCTTTTCTTTTTTCAAATAAAAACAAAAAACTATTAGAAGTTGGTAAAAATCAGTCCCTTCAAATAAAAACAAACACTAGTAAGAAGTTGGGAAAATCAGCTTAAGATCCTATAAACCATAGCCTCAACCATATCTGACCCCTCACACATTAAACGACATGAGATTTCCTGATTGCAGTATAAAAATAGGCCCTCCAATTATGAGCGACCCTAGCCTTCAGCAATAGCTATTGCTACTATAATATTTTAACTATATGCATGTGTAAATTAATAGTAGGAGTAGTAAAAACATACTACTTACTTATTTGGAGAAACATATCATATGAATGATAACAGTTTAAATTACACGAAATGATAGTGTAAAGAATTTCAATGCAACCTATCAGTAAATTTTAAACTTAGTAGATTATTGCTCTAATTTTCAGGTTAGATATTTGTTGACTCAGTCTCTTGAATTATGGTGGATTCAATTTGCGACCTGACCCAAAAAAATTCGTGATACGACCTAGGATATGTTGGTTGCGGAGGTTGAGGACCGCTAGATTCTGAGACCAGAGAGTGTGGCTAGTGAAGAAAAAGGCTTAGGCTCGAACTTCATTGAAAATATTCTAAGGTACGCGATGAACGCATGGCCGTGGAGCAAAGTCATAGGGTTGAATAATCCTAGCTCGAGCAGAATTTGTTATAAGATAAGTTAATGTTCAATCTAAAATAGCATAGAGCACGGATAACATGTAGTGAACTGCCGCATTATGAACAAATCAAAAGCAACCTTTGGTTTGGTTTCTCGAGTGAAAAGGTCCAAGGAAAATATCCAGTTTCCTTCGCAATATATCTGTAGAGGAGGAAGTAACATGCACTACTGTGTCTTAATGTCTTAGTTGACAGTTGTCCCTTAACTTAAATATAGCAGCTAGGGTTAGTATATAATATACTTGTATAGCTTATTGATCAAGCATTCTATTTCTTGTACAACTTCTTGAATAATTAGTATTCTATTCAGTTGATAATTATATTAGAGAAAACTGCTCGCACTTTCTCATTCTTCCTTGTTTGCTTATTCTCTTATCAATTTCAACTGATTGGGATGAAATTAACATGGTACCTGTCGCGCTCCCTTTTTCCTTCGTGGAGTTTGAGTTTCGATATTCATAGGAACAATTCATTTTCTTTTGGAAGTTGGGTATTGGATTAAGGTGCATTAGGGCACCTAGAGAAATTAACTCAATTAACCAGTATGCATTACCGACTAAGGTAAGGGATCGAAATAATCTTGAGGAGAAGGTGTAATTAGGCACCCCTCGTGGTCAATAATAATGGGTCCTCACCAAACTTAAACTATGTGAATTAGTCACTTAACAAGTAAGCAGTCTCAGCACATATTTGCAAATAAAGGTAGTTTACACAATCTAAACACATATACAATCAAGAAAGATAAGCGTAAATTAAGGAGGTTTGAACAGTCCGAACGTACACAAATCAAGGAAGTTTAGGAGGTCTGAGTACACATATGTAAAATGGATAAGGGAAGTTCTAAGTTGTTTGTCCTGTAGGATCATATCCATGCAATGCCCGGTAATCACTCCTCAGTGAGAGGGGCTACACGTTGCATTAGCGCACAAGTCATCATATCCTTTTATTACCCGTTACCTTTCACTTAGCGGTTACATAAGTTAGTTTGATTAAAAAACTCCGATGATAGGCTGTAATTACGTATTTTAGTCACTTATTACACTCGAGTTTACTGCACTTTAATTGAGTTTGAGCTTTACTCGCTAGTATTTTGTAGTAATTGTGTGTTTTATGCCTTGTAGGTATGATTCCGAGCTATATAGATGTTATGAAATGCATTTAAGTGATTTGGAGCTTTAAAGTTTGAGTAAAAGTTCAAGGAATTAAGCCGGGATCATGTTTGGTGGTCAAATTCGATAATTAAGTACGAGCGAAGACTCGAGGAGGCATATTGCGCACTGTCTAGTAAAATAGACATAACATTTTGCTCAAAACTCCATTTGGGATCCATAATATATGGTTGGAAAGCTAACTCTAAGGGATACAATTTTCATGTTTTATATTTTTCCAAATTCCAAACCGAAAAGGGTGCAATACGGAGATTACTGTGGGACTACGGCAGAACCGCGGCAGAGTGTACTCGCGAACAACTGAAGCAGAGAACATGTTTGGCCGCGGTTTGACCGCGACCGTGGTGGGACCGCAGCAGGAAGTGAAAATTTCAGGGACTAAAGTGAAAAATATGAGATTTTAAGTCCTAAACCCTGTATTAAACAAAGGAGGCCGGCCAAGAACAGAGAGCGGACATATTTTTGAAAAAAATTAGACCTAAGGAGGCAAGAGACATTACTTTAGGGTTAGACAACACCCTTGGAGGCAAGAAGAAATTGGGAGCAAGGCGAAGAATTCTTCTACAAGGTTTTCCTTCCTCTTCCTATTTTTCGTTGTTGGTTATGACTTTTAGTATTATAGTTTTACATACTATTACGAATAGCTAATTTGTTATCTAGAGTTTTGATAGAACCTTTTTGTAGGATAAATTCTTATTATGTTTTTATATAATTGAGCCATAGCTTTTCTCAATTCGTTCAACTACGTTTATATTCTGGTTTATTGAAGAGCTCTGAGTATAACTCGGGAGAGAGTACATATTTAGGTAATTGTTGAACAACACCACTCCCAAAGTATATGAGGCATCAATAACTGAGGGTTTAAAGGCATGATTAGAGATAACGAAGCCTTGGGTGCGATCTAAAGTGAGTTGTATTACAAGCCAGCTAGCGTAGCTTAGGAGAGTGCGTCTAGTAAATTATCGTAATTACTCAGAAGAGATTTACAGTAATAAGAGTGCTCATGATTGGTAGAGAATACTTAGGCAAAATTATAGAAGACGTGGCGGGAAGGATTCCGACAATTGGGGAAATCATAATTCTAGACCTCCTTAATCTTGTCTCAAACCCTTAGTATATTTAGTTGTTAATTTACTATTTTAATTTGTTAGTTAATTCGTTAAACATAAGAATCTTAATATCTATAAGTGAGGAATTATTCAAGCTTGTCTTCATGGTGATAGTGAATAGCTGTAGCTAAACCTTAGTTCTCTGTAGGATTCAACTCCGGACTTATAAACCGGATTATATTTGTAGCGACCATATTGTCTTTTTATAAGGCATAGTTGGGCGTGATCAAACTCTAAGAATTTTTTTATCCGTCCATTCCTCGCGGTCCTGGAAGAGTTTATGACCTCGAGACTTAGGCAGTTCTAGACCCTCCTAAGGTGTTTAAAAAGCAAAATCTAGGTGACAACAAATAACACACAAGACTACCAAATAGGGAGAAGTTAAGGGGGCTCATATTTACCTCCACATATATAGGCAAATAAGCAGCACATCTCAGACACTGATTTTAGGTAATTTCAGAGAAATCCTAGAACAGGGTATCTAGGTATGCAACATTATTTTAAAGCGAAGTGGCAAAATCCTAATCAGTTTGCCTACTGATTTAAAAAAAACTTGTTAAACTTGAGTAGTTTATAAATAATCAGAGCATAATTTCTCAGTTTTTTTATAAGAACATTAATTACCTTAAACATTCCTAGGCGTGGGACTATATGCAATCATAATTCTGGGAGCTATTTAAACGATCTGAAGTTATTTCATCATAAAGGCATGCAGATCTAGGTAATGAATATTATAACAATCGATTTTATACATATTCATACTAGAACATGATACCTATGTGTGGGGATATTTTGTTTAACGTTTTCATAGATAGTTGTTTATTTAGGCGATATAGACATGATTTAAAGCAGATGCAAACTGAGTCCTGAGGCAGAATTTCAAATGCACATAGAGATGGTCATTTTATTAAGCAATATTATTAACTTAATAACATGATTTCTAAGTGATAGCGACTTATGCACCATAAAAAATGAAGTGATGAACCATAGCATGTAATATGCAGAAGCAGTAAACATGATTGTCCTAAGACATGGTATCTAATGCACAAATTTAGCATGGTTTAATGCGAATAAGCATAATAATCTTAAAGCATGAAATATGATGCATGACACAAACCTGGAGCATGATTTCTTCAGCAACTCAACATAATATAAAATCTAAAACATGATTTCTATCTAGTTTACCCCACAAAATCATATAGCTACCCTCTCTTTTTTACCAGTTACCCCAATATCTATTTATAAATAGTTATTACAGATCGGGATTGATTAAATTACATAAATGAAACGTAAACTTATGCTATAGGGAGCCTGAAGCGTACTCAAAGTAAATCTGGGAGTACCAGGCCTTCAGTGAGGTCACAAGTGCCAAGAATATCATAGCCAATAAGTGTCCAAGTGTGTCAGAGTTCCCTAAGAACCTCAAAGATCCGGGGCAGTACTCATACCAAGACCTTTCTCAAAATAAGGACTGATTATGTGCATTGTGCAAGAACTATCCTCAGTGTGCCAGAGTACAGAGGAATCTCAGGGGTTTCCTAGGAAGTACACACACTAGAGGGGTAGAACCTAATGTTCTAAGAGTAAAGCGAGAGTGCTTGATATAGTTTTGAAAGACTTAGTGAAAAACAGTACGAAGATGACTTTTAGGAGCGAAAAAGAAGATTTTTCTGAAATATGCCAGTTTTAAGGAGATGCTAAGAGTGAAAACTAGTTTTAGAAGAATACTAAGAACAATTTTTGAAATTAGTTCTGAAGAGACCAGATTGAGTAAACAACCAATCATTCATAGAATACTCAGATTCACAGGCCCTTAGCAAGCAGGTTTGCACACAGGGGTAAAAGGGATTTGGAAATATATGAATCACACTAAGGGTACATGAACAAGGTACAGGGGAACAACAAAAGCATGAAACACTTAGGAGCTTTATAACCTTAACAAGTTAACTAGGATAATATGCGATTAAGACATGGAGCAAGGATGTAATGGACATAACCAAACATACAAGTAGGGCCAGCACATGCATTAAGTAACCAATATGATCACATAGTTAAGGGATTAAACATAAATCAACCAACAAGCTGGTCAAGTATCAGATAACCAGGTGAAGTGTAGACATACTAGTTATACACTGAACAAGACATAATTTAGACATACTAAGTAGAGAAGTACACATGAAGACACGTTGAATTCATAGTCAATGAACTAGTGCAGGAATGAAACACATATAGTTTAGGTGCTTGCATCGAGGGATAAAAGAGTAAATAATCAGGGGTCTAAATTAAGGAAAGAATCATGTGAAGAATCGGTAAGTATACAACAATCAAATAAGGCAAGACCGACTAATTAAGGTCGTAATCATAGAAACATGCAAGACTTAGGAGTAAAAATTCTTAACAGAGCAAATCAATCAACTAGATTAACAACAATTTTGGAAAGAGTATATCGATTCCCATAAATAAAGTAGACTAAGTAAAATTTTATAAACAAAGAGAAGTTAATCGGGAAAATTGATTCGTAAATCCTAACAGAGATTAGTTAGGACAAAAATCACAGAGCAATGCATTTAACAAAGAAAAATCGTGTAGGTCAAAGATACATAGTGGATCAATACAATTGATAACATTGAAAAGTCAAAATCGAAGAAAGAAAATAAAAAATCAGAGTTTCGCATAAATCGATTAGGATTTAAGTAAATTTTGTGTAAATCAGTCAAAATCACTAAACGATAATCAATTAAACACTTAAAAATTGGAACACCTTGAGAAAATAACTTATACTGAACCCTAGTTTAGGAAAAATCAAGAAATCAGTTGAAACCGAAAAGATTTCAAGGAAAACATGTAAGAGTTGCTCGATTTGTCTCAAATCTATAGTGACATGAGAAGATCGGAGATAATAAATTAGGGTTTTTAGAAAGCGTAACAGAGACGAGAATAAAGGCCTAGAAAACCATGGATTCATAGCAAAATAAGAAAGGTTTCTTATTCATGGTCGAGAAAATGACTTGAAACATGAAAAGAAATCAAAGGTGCAAACCAGACCACTTAGGTCCCTTGCATAGGCACATTGAGAGCGGAGATAGTTGTACACATATACAAGGATCTAGGAAACTGATGAACCATAGTAAGTTGGAGGCCAATATAGACACGAGATGACAAAGAAATATCATAGAACAAAGGGCTTAGCTAGTGACGACGCCTGAGGATTAAAGTTTAGATAGAGAGCGTTTGAGAGAGAAGAGAGTGGGTGACGTCGGGGGAAAGGGGGGAAATGAGAAGGTGTAAGGGGGGTCATTAGGGTTAATTAGGTTAGTTTTAATATGGACCGTTGATCTAAAGGATCAATAACCATGATTTGATGGGGGTTTTTGGTCGGGTAGGTGTAGATTGGGCTTAGGGTGAATTGGGATGGAATTATTAAGGGGTTTGGTCTGGTATTAAAAGGGTTAGGTCCGTAAATTAGAGAAATTAAAAAGGCTATTTGTTAAATACCCAAATAATTAAATAAAATTAATTTTAAATAATTACCTAATTATAAAACGATTTTTGTGCATAGAAATGTTTAAAATTAATTATTTAGTATTAAAAATACAATGGACCAATTTCTGATAAAATAACGCAATAATGTATGCATGGGCTACAATTGCAAAATTGTGGCAATTATAACCCATAAGTGCCAATCTGGCCATTTATGAAATAATTTGAACTTTATAGGACCATAAATGGTAATATTAAATTAAGAAATATTTTAAAATCATTTGTGAGGCAGTTTTGTGATTATTTATATAATATTTAAATGTAAAAATTGTAGAAAACATGCCAATTGATGCTAATGCATAGTTTTAAGGTATATATGCACTTTTTGAAAAATATTATAGGGAAAAATTGGGTATCAACATTACCAGAGCAGGAGAGAAAATAGAATGAATCTAAGTTCTTTTGTCGATTACTTGATTGAAATTCAAAGATATTCATCGGCAATTTCTATTTTTTCCAGGGTTTCGTTTTCTTAGCTTCGATTATGGGGAGTCCTGAAGGTACCAATTCTTTGACTACAAGAAATTCTTTTCCTATAATTGATCATCATTATATATTATAAATGTATCTGTCTGATGCATCTGGTTCACTATCAGTTGGAATTGAGCTTGTTTGTATGGAAATTCAACTTGACAACAAGATCATAGAAGCTGCCACTCTATTCTGGGATTGTGATAGGTCGGTATTCTACTTTGGAGACATGAGATGACACCTTTGCTTGAGGAAATAGGAGTCCAAGATGGAATACCATTGAAAACTCTGGGTTTGTTAATGCTGGAAAACTACAATGATAGAGGTTTTCTCAAAATGATGGGTCTAAAGAAGAATCCGGACTTGACATGTTTGAAGGGTCGTACATTCCCTTTGACTACTTTTATAAGAGGTACAGTCACAACAAATCTTACTGTACTTATCCCGACAAGTTCGCCCTTACATCATTGGGGCCTATCCATCGAAGGGTCTTTGTCATCATGTTCTGTTTCTTGGGGATGATAGTGTTTCCAATGAAAAAAAGCAAGAATCCATACCAGACTACCAATGGTCACCAAAAATCTAATGGAAGGAATTGATGGACAACCATTCAGTCTTTTGCCAATGATCGTTGAGAAAATATACCGAGCTCTAAAAAGGTGTCAACAGGGAGCCAAACATTTCGAGGGTTGTAATCTGCTACTCCAACTTTGGCTCATGGAACATCTCCAAAAGAGTAAGTACCAATAGGAAATTCATCGAAGGGACTGGGACGATCATATTACCTTTCATCATCCAAAGCGAATGAATTACATGTCCAACATGTTCTCATTATTCTCTTCCCAGCCAGAGAATGCTAGAGTATGGGTCGAACTCTTTGATAATTTGACTGAGGTTTGGGTACAAGGGATGTTCAATTGGTTCCCTACTAAAGAATTTATCGTTTGATCCAGGGATGCACTATTTTTGTTACTGATTGGTTTGAGGGGGGCCTACCCTTATGTCCCTCTCTGAGTTATGAGACAGACTGGTAGGAAACAAGTTATACCAAGAGTCGACAAGATGAGTCACTTCCGGGCTGGCTTCCAGAATAACGATAGTCCGTACAGGTGCCAAGCTCAGCATATGTGGCACTACAAAATTGTCTTAGTTAAGGACACAATCGAACCAGAGAGATACCATGTTTGTTACGCCGCACACTATCTAGGCTGGCTGGAGGACAATCACGATGGTTTTGGTCAACATGGGTTTGTTCGAGGTCACAGAATCATCGATAAAAAGGCTGAAACACCAGTAAAATACAACCAACAACACAAGAGGATTCGAGAATGTTAAAATAAGCACTGGGAAATACAAGAAGCTAACCAAAAACTAATTGAAGAGTGGAAGGATATGGCTGTCAGCGCCAACAAACGACTCGCCTGTTTGGAGCGGTGTATAGTAGAAATAGAAAAGAAGTTTCTGAAAAGGGTCGAAGACAGCCGAGTTGCTGAAGGAAATGAAGGCGGACATCTTGCTAGGGCTTACTTGCTGCTAGGATTGTGCGAGCTAGGAGAGTTGTTCAAAGGAGCTAACATTACCGAGTCTGGGGAAGGCCCTTCTCGGACAAAATAGTAGGAGTTTTCCCTTTTTGCTTTGAGAAATGTAATAAGGCCCATGGATACTAGTGACATTTTATTTCCTATTATTTAGTGTTATTTTGGGATTCGTCTACCTTTTTATCAATAAACGAGGCATTTAGCACTCTAAGTTCTCCAAATTAACATGTCGCTAGGCCTATCTCAGGCACAACGATGTCCCCAACATTAGGACATGCTTTATATTTCATGCACTACGTATATAAATATTGCAACATCTTTTCTTATAATCCTTACGGACTTGTCACTTTTTGTTTTTTTACCTTTTATTTATTCTCTTCCCCAAAGGTTAGTTCGTGAACTCTAGTAACATAAACGTATTTTACAAGATCCAGTCATCCAGGGGCCCTCCACCTACTCATCCTCCCAGTCCCGTTAGACACAAAAGGAAAAGGAGAATGGAATATTCAAACAAGTCTACAGAAGGGGTAGAGGTCACTCGTGGTGCTCTTTCCTTTCACTTTTACTTACCCTATATACTAAAAATAGATTTTCATTTTTACTTGTTACTAATGGTATAATGTGGGCGAGGTTGAGACCGGGACCGGCCCGAGCCCGCGATCCTAACGAGATAAACGGGGGAAAAATTCAAAAATAGCCAGATTTACCACTGGTCGTTGAAAAATAACCAAGTTTCAAAAGTCATCAAAATTTAGCCACTTTAATATGAGTGAAAACACTGTTCAAAGTCTGAAAAATATGCCCGCAAATTTTGCGGGAGTTCCATCATAAGTATGCTTGAACTCCCGTAAATTTTACGGGAGTTCCAGGATAACTACTTTGGAACTCCCGCAAATTTTACGGGAGTTCAAGCATAACTATGCTGGAACTCGCGCAAATTTTACGGGAGTTCCAGCAAGTATAATTGTCTAGTATAATATACTATACCGGTCCAGCATAATATACTGGAGTTCGTACACAAATGCACTAGAACTCCCGTATATTATACTGGACCGGTCCCTGTTGCAACAAACTAGTGGCTATTTTTCATTGACTTCATAAACAGTGGCTATTTTTTATTGACCAGTGTGAAAACTGGCTATACCATAAAATTTTAACGCTAAACGGTCCTGGCGGCATTGACAGGCGGGCCTGAGCCGGTCCAAACGGGCCTAACAGGCTCCAACGGCTATTTTTAATTTTGTTTTTTTAAATAAAAACCAACGGTCAGATTTTTAAAATCTAGTCATTGGCCTTTAATTCTGATCATTTGACACTTTAAAAAATAGTCATTTAGCCCCCAAACTTTATATAATTATACGTTTTTCAAATTTTCAAATATAAATACCCCCTCATTCTTTCTTTTTTACTCACCAATTCATCAATCTCTCTCAATCTATATCTATTTTCTCTCCTATAATTGCTTATTTTATTATTACAATTTCATGAAAATTGTGAAGTTGGTGAATTGAAGTATTCAAGTCTTCAACGATTTTCAATTTTCAAGCAGTTGTTCGGCAACTCAGTAAACTCGTTCCAACTCTTAAGTTTTAAGAATATATTTTTGTGTGTATTAGTTTGCATAATTGTAATTAATATGGCATTTTCTTTGAACAAAATATTTGGTGGTAAGGGAAAAGCCAAAATGGGTGAAAGTAGTCGCCAACCTACTACCCTTCCCCCGGCTTCCCGACCTAGACCTCTTACTCGTCCTGCTGCTCCTATTATTCTTGATAGTGATAACCCTTATTTTTAATTTACCGACAGTGAATATTGCCATAATGTTGCACCGGGTGAAAGATTAAATGAAGAATAAATGAATGCTCTTTATCCTAATGAAACTATCTTAGAAAATAATGAGGAAAATGAGGATGTAGATGAAACTCAACCGAATTTAGATGATACACCTACTACTCCTATTAATAACCCAACTGATGCACCACCCGACCCACCTGTATAAACCCCTACTTTTAATAGACAACCTGCTAAACGCCTAGAAACATCATTAGTTTGGAATTTTTTTTACTCAAATAAGAAAACAAAATAAGGCTAAGTGTAACACTTGTGGAAAATTGTTGGCGCATAAATATACTGAAGATCGTAGCGGTACGGGTAGTTTGACAAGGCACATACAAACACACCCTAGAGATAAAGTTAGATATTTACAAATGAAAGCGCAGCAAGATGGGACACGTGTAGATACTGCGGTTAACCCTAGTACAAGTTCAAATCTAGTCCAACCTGGAATTAACACTATGACCGGAGTTATTTTATATTATGATCCAAATAAAGATCATGAATAATTAGTTACCGTTATGTGCTTACCCTACTTTTCTTTTTAATCATAATTGGGTGCATTACATTAGAAATGTTTATAATCCTACTTATAAAGGTTGGCCTCGCGCAACAGTTAAGAGCGATGTTTATAAATATAAACACGAATATGAACAATATTTGCGGTATTTATTTACTCATATAACTAATCGTATTTCTATTACTACTGATATTGGTAGAAGTAATAATGACTGTGATTATCTAGCTGTTACAAGTCACTGAATAGATGAGTAGTGGATAATGCAAAAATACATTATTGTGTATAGAATAATTAATTCACGTCACACAAGTAAGTTTATTGCTAACACTATTGCAGATATTTGTAGATATTTTTTCATTAAAGATAAAATAATATCAATTTTTATGAATAATGCTTCTAGTAACTCTAGTGCTATAGGCATGCATACAACAACACTAAATCCTGAATTTAGTAATATATTTCATGTGAGATGTATTTATCATATTTATCATTTAATTGATTGTGATGGTATACGAATTTTAAATGTAGAAATTAAAAAGGATAGAATGGCTCTTAATTGACTTTTTTATTCAAACCGTAGAAGTACACTTAGAGAGTATTTTATAAAAAGTGATGGATATGGCCTTAAAGAAAGAAAGGTTCCTAAACATTGCCCGACTAGATGGAATTGTATGTACTAAAATTTAATAGTTGCATATGAATATAGGAACCCAAGTAATGCAACGTTCAATGCTCGGGTTGGTGGTGTGGATGATGATGAAATGCTTACAACTCAAGATTGCACGAATGTTAAAATTCTTATAGATTCTTTAGAACATTTTCAAATTGCTACAAATATATTTTTCGGGCAATATTATCCGACTATTTCAAACTGTTTAGGTTATATTATAGCACTATGTGATTTGTTTGTTGAATTTTCGCAGGGAGTGAAAATTTATAAATTTGCTATAAATGCAATGAAAGAAAAGTTTAAAAAATATTTTTTCTCTATCCCCCAATTTATGGTGTAGATACAATGTTAAATCCTACAATGAAATTAAGAGGTCCTCAATTTTGGTACTCAAATATTTATAAGGTTTTATATCTTTTAAATGAGGAACGTGCTATACTTGCAGATGCAAAAGCATCAATTAAAGTTAATACTCAAACAATTTATAATGCTTACCAACTTGCCTTAGACATGCTAGGTCAAATGTTCCAACCCGTACTTCATCTAGTTCACACTCGTCTAAAGAGCTACAGGCTTAAAGACACTTAAATCTTGGATGGAGTTTAGAGGTTCTCAAGGTGATAATTATGATAAAACTTCACATCTAAATGAACTTCAAGATTATTTGTCGCAGGGACTTGAAAAGGAGAATCCAGACGGCACTTTTGATCTTTTGGAATGGTGGAAGTCAAGGGAAAAATATTTTTCGATTCTTGCAAGGATGGCTCGGGATATTTTAGCTATTCAAGCTTCAACTGTTGCATCAGAGAGCGCTTTCAGTCAAGCAAGACTTCAAATAGGTGATCATAGAGCATCTATGAGGGAGAGCTTGAAAAAATTAGTGCTATTCAGAGATTGGATCCGCTCGGAAAGAAGAAACTTTGGACTTGCGGAATCAAAACTGGATGTAGATGAAGCTAATGAAGAATTGATAGCTGAACTTGCGGAGGATGTTGCTTCGCCCGGAAGTGGTGATGAACAAGCTTCTTTTCCACCACCACCAACGGAACCTCCTCCGAACCTTGAAGGATTTATGAGTTTGATTAGTGACACACTATAGATTATGTTGTAACTTGTACTTTGTCACATCTTCTTTAATTTTTTTCCTATTAATGATGGTATTAGTACCTTGTTGTGCTCATTCCATTGGGGGAAAAAGACTAAGAAAGATATGGCATTTTTTGTAATAAAAATTATAAGATATGCCTTTATCTCTTTTGCAATATTTTTTGTAATATATATATATATATATATACTACAAAATAAGATTTTTAAAAATGAGAGCCCCCTCCCCCCCCCCCCAAACACCAACGGCCATATTGCACAATATAGTCATTTTTTTGTTTTTTTTTAAATTACAAAAATAACCTTTTCTAACACTATAAATACCCTCCTCCCTCTTCTTCATTTCAATACTCAAAACACATTTCTCAAACAAAATTTCTCTCAATCTCTCACTCTCCAATTTTCAAGACTTCAAGTCTCAATCTCAATTTTCAAGTTAAATTATACGTCGTTCGGAAAGAGTGCGCTTACTTGTTTCGCAATACTATGAAGTGCAAGAAGAAAATAAACAAGGCCAAATATTAAAGTACAAGAAATGTGGTCAAGTCTTAAATTTTCGTTCAGGGTCCGGCACATGCAGTTTAAGGAGGCATATAAAGTATTGTGTTGAGGGTATTCAACACCCGCAAATTCATCTTTAAGATTTTTCAACAATTTGTGTTATTTTAAAATTATTAGATGTAATATAGTATATATATTTATATATCCATGTATAAGAGCAATTTATATATATACATACATATATGGTTTACAAGAAATTGCCTTAAATAAAAAAAAATAAAAAAAGTAAAAAAAGTTCGGAAATTAAAAAGCCCTGGGCCCGCTAAGCCCAGGACTATAATGTGCTTAGGCCCGTCACGGGCCGGTTCCACCCATTGAGCCCACCAAGCCCGGGAATGCGAAGCTCGGGACTGCCAGAACCCATGCCCATTAAGCCTGGCCCATTAAGGCCCGGGCCCGGGCCACAGTACACCATTACTTGTTACTTTAAGAGGCGTAAAAAAGTCAAAACGTGTGAAATAAAAGTAACCGGACGAAGTATTAACTAAGCGCAGTTATATTACATTTAAAAGGCACATAAATACATTTAATGTTCTCTATTATCATATATCTCCTATCAAAATGATGCATTGGGCCTCATGGAGTGCTTCAATTTCCTGACAGCCTTAACCGGGCAGACAAGACCATGTCCAGTGAATACACGTTTCTGAATAGAAAAACTACTCGCTCCAAATATATATATATATATATATATATATATATATATATATTTGCCGATCGGCCTAACGTGTAACTTGCACTTGTGAATCCTCCAGTACAACTAGTTAATTGATATCATATTTCTCCCCTTCTACATTCTCCAATGCAACAAATTTATTGGCTGTTTGAATTTGTTGAGCAATAATTCCAGTTGCCAAAGGGTACCTTGAATCTACTGAGCATTACCATTAACAACTGGAACAATTTCTTTACCAGTTTTACCTTGCACCTCACCATGTTATCTTCACACGATTATCCATGACTTCTTTCCATTGTTCTCCTACATTCCCAACTTCCTTCCCATTAGATAGGATCGTAAGAGGACCCTTTAATTTTCTCTATTGTTGTCTGCACCTTAGCAGTAGTAGTTTTTTTCTCCCGATAACATGTAATCTCCAACATGTTTCCTCATAGTGCCTTGTAATTTGCACTCCTTACAGTATTTAGTAATATAATCATATTGGATTTTTCCCATTCAGTTCGAACAGTACCAGTAGCTTCATCTTCAATATCCATACGATGTCTTTTGGGCAGTTCATTTAACAAATCCACCCGGACCTTAACTCTAGCACAGCTTGGCCTAGTGTTGTTGATAGTGGCCATGTCTAAGTGTAAAGGTGTGCCCACAGCTGAAGCTGTATGGGATCAAATTTGGCCCTATACGCCTCTACGCCGAAGGGTACGTCCAGTAAGCGTATATCTGCTATAGTAAAGGCACAGCTTAGACGTAAGGGTGAAGGCAACTCCAATTAAAACCAGGCGTCCTCGCTAGGAGGACATCGACCATTTCTTATATTTTTATTATTATTTTAAGGAAGGCCTCTCCCTATATAAAGAGGACTTTCCCATTGTATAAGACATCAATGTTATTCTTGAATAATACAACTCTCTCATTTCCTCTTATTCTCTCTTTATCTATATCTTAAACTAATAGCATCTCTTGAGTTCATAATATCATCTTACAATACTAGATCTACAACAATACATCATTCTTACATCTTTAAGTCTATTATATTTGATTACGATTTACCCTTTCATATTTTTGATTGTTTTCTAGCTTACAAAGTACATTCTTAACGTTTGAGCCAAACAATTTTGCGCCGTCTGTGGGGATTTCGAGAATCAAAATTATAGTATCCACCTAGAGATCAATCAACTACCTTTCTCTACGCCATACGAAAACAAAAGATGGCTGAAAACAATACTAGTCGAAAGCCATAGTGGGTGTCACAGCCAATCTTCTTGGTCCTCTCAACGAGGCCGGTGACGATGTCATCACTAATGCAACCCCCAACATCACACTAGGTGCGAAGATCTCATCTTCCCTATCCGAAGATCTAACGATCTTGCACAAAAAAAGAGTTTCCACGTCTGCTGTTAAAGAAGCACCCTCGGTGGTTAAAAGCTACTAGAAGAGTGTCTAACGAGTACCCTAAGTGGCTTGGTTGAGAAATCACCGCAAGGCAACATCAGGTTTATGCCAACGGTAAGCATCACCGCTGCCATGGGCGAACCTGAGGATACACGAGTAAATAACCAACCTATCGAGGCACAGACCAACGATGGTACGCTAACTGCCATCCTAAGGAAGATGGAAGAAATGGAAAACGAAAATAAAGCACTCCGTGACTAGATGAAGGAACACTATGAGAGGGTCGACAAGATCCCCGGAGCCCCCAAGTTGATACCAAAATGTGGCGTGGAGAGGTTCGTAGAGCAACCATACACTGAAGAAGTTGCCCCATACTCTATCCCAAAGACCTTCAAGATGCCTCCCTACTTGAGGGTGTATGACGGAACCACAGATCCCGAGGATCATCTGATCCACTATGTCATTTCTATGAAGGACAATGACCTATCAAAAGAACAGGTACCATTGGTGCTGTTGAAGAAGTTTGGCGAGACGTTGACCGGAGGTGCCTTGACATGGTACTCACAGTTACCAGCTAAGGCGATATCAACATTCGTGGAAATGGCGGATAAGTTCATCACTGCCCATACGGGTGGGAAGAAAGCGGAAGTAAGGGTCAACGACATCTTCGTTGTTAGACAAACCACAAGAAAAGGGCTCGAGGACTTCCTAGCCAGGTTTAACAGGGTAAGGATGAGTCTGCCAAATGTATTAAAAGGTATGGCAGTCACCGCCTTCTAGAACGGGCTAAGCAGGGACGATTCAAGGGCGACCAAGAAGCTGCTGAGCCGCCTCATGAAATATCCCCCTACCACATGCGAAGAAATCCACAACGCCTATTGCGCCGAGGTACGAGTGGACGAGGATGATCTCAATGGGCCAACTCAACGACTAGCGGTGATACACTCAGAAACAAGCAGAGATCGACGCAACGAAGGACGATGAGAACAACTTCCACGCTCCAATAGAGACCGACATCAGCCATACACCAGATCCTCACATCATCCACCTAGACATACGGACGCGCTACAGCGACACGTTGCCCCATTTAGAAATGAAAGAGGTACACCCCTTATTATCCACATATAACTTTTGCGTGTCTCCTTCAAAACTAGTGTACGCACTGGAGAAGCTAGGCACCAAGGTATAGTGGCCGCAGAATATGAAGTCAGACCCTGTCACAAGGAAATCAAATGTCCTATATGAGTTCCATCAGGAACGGGGACACAAAACCGAAGACTGCATAGGCTAACGGCAAGAAGTGGTCAGGATGCTGAACCAGGGATACCTAAGAGAGTTTCTCAGCGACAAAGGGAAAATCAATTTTGCACGCGGAAAAGAACAACCCCGCGGGCCGCCAAATCCGCCTTCCCCAACACGAACGATAAACATGATCGTCGGTGGCGGCGATGACTCAGTGATCAATCACGTCAAATTCGCCAACACACACAGACTGAAGTGGACCCTCGCCCATGAACGGTATGACAACTTCAAAGATAGTATTGTCTTTGATAAGTTTAATGTTCACGACTTATCTTTCCCTCGCTATGATTTTTTATTTATTACTTTACGTGTTGCCGATACGGATGTTAAAAGGGTCAAGATCGACGACAGAAGTAACGCCTGTATTATCCACCTAAGGGTCCTTGCACAAATGGGACTCGAGAATAGGGTAATACCGCGCTGTATAAACTAACTAGTTTCAACAATGCAGTGGAATGGACATCTAGAGAAATAACACTGCCCATCTTAGCAGGATGAGTCACGCTGGAAATATCTTTCCACGTGATGAACGGAGAAATGGCATACAACGTCATCATAGGACGCTCGTAGATACACGCCATGCAAGCAGGTCCTTCAAGCCTTTACCAAGTGATCAAATTCCCTACCCATGGGGAGTATTCAACATTAGGGGAGAGCCACGTACCGTACATGAATGATACAAAATAGCACAAGATTGCACCCACACTCAACAACTAAAGGGGGCGAGTGCGGAGGCATAGCAATTAGTCGTGTCGGGGACTAAAGTCACCCGGAAGTGGATGCCATCAGAGATCCCAACGTCGTGGAAGCCTGTAAAGCAATGGTCGAAGATCTCGACCCAATCCAATTGGACGACACTGACCCAGTGAAGAAAGCTTACATCGGCCACGGTCTCGCCGACCCAAGTAAGTATCATGAATTCCTAACTAACCATACAGATCTATTTGCTTTCTCCTATTCAGATATGCCAGGGATTCCGCGAGACATCGCCACCCACAAGCTGAACGTCGATCCATTACATCCGCTTGTGCGGTAAATGAGAAGGAAATTCAATTCCGTAATCAATAAAGCGGTCAACGAGGAAGTATACAACCTACTTGCCAACAGCTCCATTAGGGAATCAAAGTACCCCCAATGGGTCGCCAACATCGTCATAGTCAAAAAGAAAAATGGGAAGTGGAGAATGTGCGTAGATTTCACCAATATGAACAAAGCATGCACAAATGATTCATTCCCACTACCTCATATCGACCAATTGATCGATGCCACCGCAGGACATGAACTGTTGAGCTTCCTAGACGCCTACTCCGGTTACAATCAAATCATGATGGCCGAGAAAGATCAGGAGAAGATGACTTTCATCACCCATCAAGGGACTTATTGCAACAAGGTAATTCCATTCAGGCTAAAAAATACATGGGCTACGTACCAAAAACTGGTCACCAAGATGTTCAAAGAGCAGCTCAGTAAGACTATGAAAGTCTATATCGATGATATGCTGGTGAAGTCGACAAGAAAAGAGGATCACATCGACCACCTGAAGGAAGCCTTCAGAATATTAAGGAGGTACAAGATGAAACTGAACACCGAGAAATACGCCTTCGGCGCAGCCTCAGGGATTAGAATTTCTCGTATCCTAAGGAGGTATCGAGGTCAACCTAGATCAGATCAAGGCAGCAAAAAACATGTACAAAAGCTGATGGGGCGAATAACCGCCCTATCAAGATTCATCTCGCGATCCTCCGACAGATGCCAAAAGTTTTTCAATGTACTGAGAAAGGACAACGAGTTACAATGGAATGAGGAATACATAGAGGCCTTGAGAAAACTAAAGGCGTACCTACCTTCGCCACCACTGCTGGCCAAAGCAAATCCGGGCGAACCCCTAATAGTGTACCTGGTCATATCCGAGGTCGCCATCAGCGCAGTACTAGTTCGCGAAACTAAAGATACGCAATCCCCTATTTACTGTATTAGCAAAACCGGACGCCGAAACACAGTATCCACACCTTGAAAAATTAGCTCTGGCGTTGGTCGTAGCTTCACAGAAGCTCGGACCCTATTTTCAATGCCATCCCATAAAAGTAGTGAGAACCTTCCCCTTGAGAAGCATCCTACATAAGCATGAGTTGTCAGGTAGGCTCGCCAGATGGGCCATAGAGCTCAGCGAGCACGATATCTCATATCTCCCGAGAACCGCCATCAAGTCGCAAGTACTCACCGACGTCATAGCTGACTTTAAATGCCCCGGGATCAGGATTGGGACTCGTTCTCGAGGTCCCCACGGGCGAAATAATTCACCAGTCCATACGATGCCCTGAAATAACTAACAACGAGGCCGAGTATAAGTCTGTTATTATAGGTATAAAACTAGCCATCAAGTATGGAGCTCGATGACTCGTTCTCCATTACGACTCCCAGCTCGTGGTGAACCAAGTCACTAGGACTTACCAAATCAAGGAGCAGAGATTGCAAAAGTACCATTCAGAAATCCACATATTATTGACTGAGCTCGACGAGTGCCACTTCGAGCAGGTTCCAAGGGCGCGGAACGCTGAGGCAGACGGCTTAGCAAAACTAGCTGCAGCCACTAAAAACTTCGACAAAGAAAGTGTGGTCACCCTCCTTCATTCAGCCATTGATCATACTGAGGTACTCTCCTTAAATTTCACTTGGGACTGGCATAACCAGTTTGTGTCCTATTTTCAGGATGGAACACTCCCACCTAAAAAAAAAAGCCAAGAAGCTCCGCGTACATGCTACCTGGTATTGCCTAATAAACCGCGAGCTCTACAAAAGGACCTTTGGCTGACCCCTGGCCAAGTGCATAGGGGTGCACCAAACGACATCAGTACTCGAAAAAATACACGAAGGCCACTGCGGTGCCCACACAAGTAACCACACCATCGCGCACTACTTAATACGGGCCGGCTACTATTGGCCAACTTTGAAAAAAGACGCGAAGGAATATGTCCGCTGATGAGAACAATGCCAAAAATACGCCTGTATGATACACCAACCAGGAGAGCCTCTCCACTCAGTCACGTTCCCATGGCCTTTCATCAAATGGGGAATGGACATAGTCGGTCCGCTACCAGCATGACGAGGAAAGGTACAATTTCTATTAGTTTTAATTGACTATTTTTTCAAGTGGGTGGAAGTAGGTGCATACACACAAATACGCGAACAAGAAGTCATCGCTTTCATATGGAAGAATATCATCTACCACTTCGGCATCCCCAAAGAAATCACTTGCGAAAACGGACGGCAGTTCATCGGCCAAAAGATAACAGGGTTCTTCGACAAATGGCATATTAAGAGAATACTCTCCACGCCATACCACCCCTCCGCCAATGGCCAAGCAGAGTCGTCCAACAAAATGATACTAAACTTACTGAAGAAGAAGCTCGAGGAAACCAACAAACTATGACCCGAGCTACTATCAGAAGTGTTATGGGCACACCGGACCACGCCCAAATCCTGCACAGGAGAAACACCATACTCACTAGCCTACGGAACCGATGCGGTCATACCAATCGAAGTCAGTGAACCATGCTTGAGGTACTCGCATACAAGCGGAATAGAGAATGACATGAACAGAATTCAAGACCTTGATAAGGCCAAGGAAAGAAGAGAAATGGCCCACGTAAGAATGGTGGCCCAGAAATAATAAGTCGAACGATACTATAACAAGAAGGCCAAAATACGACCACTTAATGCCAAAATATTGGCATCAAAAGACCCAAGCGAAGGAAAGCTGGGCACCAACTGGGACGGGCCATACAAAATCACAGCAGCGGCAAATAAATAGGCATTTCAGTTAGAGACAATGGAAGGAAAAACGCTCCAAATTGGAACGTCGTCCATCTCAAGTATTTCGATTTCTGAAAGGCGTCTCCCAAGTCACACTCTTTTTCCCTTACCTGAGTTTTGTCCCAATTGGGTTTTCTCAGTGGAGGTTTTTAACGATGCGGCGGAAGGGACACCTAGAGATACTTGCGAAACAAGTTTATCACACCAGCCACCCCGTACGTCCTCCTGACTAGTATAAAGGGATTGGACTAGCATGATCTCCATTGTATGAACGGCTAAGGCCATCTCCAATGTACGAACGACTACGACCATCTCCAATGTATGAACGGCTAAGGCCATCTCCAATGTACGAATGGCTACGGCCATCTCCAATATATGAACGGCTAAGGCCATCTCCAATATATGAACAGCTACGGTCATCTCCAACGTGTAAAGGGCTAAGTCCACAATAGTTAATAAGTTGACCCAGCTCAACTACGATAAACAAAGTAACTCGACAACAGTCGAAGTCACGTATATGGCCAAGGCTATCTCCAACATGTAAAGGGCTAAGGCCACCATCGTTAATAAGTCGACCCAGCTCGAGTATGAAAAATGAAGTAACTCGATAATAGTCGAAGTCACGTATATGGCAAAGGCCATCTGCAATGAGTAAAGGGCTAAGGCCACCGTTATCAATAAGTCGACCTAGCTCGATTACGACAAATGAAGTAACTCGATGACAGTCGAAGTCACGTATATGGCCAAAGACATCTCCAACATGTAAAGGGCTAAGGCCACCATCGTTAATAAGTCGACCCAGCTCGATTACGACAAATGAAGTAACTCGATGACAGTCGAAGTCATATATATGGCCAATGCAATCTCCAATGTGTAAAGGGCTAAGGCCACCGTTGTCAATAAGTTGACCCAGCTCGACTACAACAAATGAAGTAACTCAACGACAGTCGAAGTCACGTATATGGCCAGTGCCATCTCCAACATGTAAAGGGCAAAGGCCACCATTTTCAATAAGTTGACCCAGCTCAACTACGACAAACGAAGTAACTCGACAACAGTCGAGGTCACGTATATGGCCAAGGCCATCTCCAACTTATAAATGGCTAAGAGCACCGTTGTTAAAAAGTCAACCCAGCTTGACTACAACAAATGAAGTAACTCGATGACAGTCGATATTACGTATACGACCAAGGCCGCTCCCAAACATACAAAAGGCTAAGCCATCATTGTTAGTAAGTCGACCTAGTTAGACTACGACAAACGAGCAACTTGACAACAGTCAAAGTTACATACATGGCTAAGACCATCGACAATATTACAGCTAAGGCCTCTGTCACCAACGGTCACCAACCTTGTTCGATTACAAAACAAAGCACGTAAGTAACAGACAAAGCAATGCCACTATTGACTAAAACCTTTTCCTATCGGCGGATAACATAAGCAACGTTCGAGAAGCACACTAAAGAACCCTACAAACAAGCAAGCATCCACTCTGTGGAGACGAGATACCAAAAATAAAAGGTACAAAAAGAAGAGACTAACATCAAAAGAATAACTTATATTATCATAAAAAAAATATATGTACAACAGGACCTATTTACATCTCCAAAAATAGCAAAACAAAATAAGTACAAGGCCTAACATGCTCCGCTATCCCGTTCGCCACCCCCCACCGGTCCGTCGCTCTGTTCGCTGTCCCCCGCCAGTTTGTTATCTCTCCCACTACCGCCCCAACCTCATAAGTTGCATAGATCCAGGACCCAGAAGCCAGACGGTTAACGTCTTCGCAATTATAGCCCGCCCGGATATCCGCAGGCTTCACAAGCAACTCGAGCTATATGTCGATGATCCTCCACCCCTACCTTAGTGGCTTGGCCTGCAGCAAGGAATTTTTCGAACACGACTAGCTTAGCTTCGGCATACACCCACATCTCCCGTGCCTCTCCATGCATACGCTCATCGGGCCTGGATGCATCAGCCTGTTTAAGGGCCTCAACTTTAGCCGCCTTGGCATTGAGCTCGACGGTCAAGGTAGCGACTTTGTCGCAAATCAACGTCTTCCGCCGCTACCCCACGGCCAACCTCCAGTTCATCTTCCTTTGATTGGAGAAGAGTCTCCAGTTCAACATTACGAGCCAAAGCAGTCATCAGCTAGTCATCTACTTGCTCCAGCTCAACTACCATTTTCTTCAGTTGGGCCTCCGACTGCTCCAAGACCTCACAAAAACTCGAAATTACGGGTCATGTTTGAGTAGGTTGTCCAGCACTTGATGCTTGGTACGGCATTGCCGATACTTCTTTACCACCTTGTTAAAGGTCGCGGCCTTCTTTTGCGCTTGCCGACCCTTCTCTATCTCCAAAATAAGAGTCTGAAGAAGAGGAAAAAGAAAAAAGGCAAATTAGTATGCACTAAAATACCTGCAAAGCTGCACCAGCAACCCTCTGAGATAAATCCACGTCGTTAACATCTTTTAACATTTCACGTTCAGCGGGTGCACACAACAGGGTCATATCCGTTGTGGCCTACTCGCAGTGTTGCAACAGGTTATACCCGCATGGGATCAGAATTTGGCGGTTAGATCCACCTGCTGTCATCCTCACACGGGCTCGATCGCTCATCAATGCATCTACATCCGCGGGGGAAGCCTCAGGTTACACCATCTCTCCATCACCCACTTCCTCAGTGGCAACTTACAAGCCACCCTCCTAAATGTATGCTGGGGTGGCATCAAGAACTACCCTCCCTTGGGCAGCCGACCTCCCTGAACGGATGGCATCGACCATAAAAACTGGCCTTGACTCCCAACGGGGATCGTTCGCCCCCTCATCCTCTGTGGCTATCCTCTTGCCAGTCATTCACCAGCGTCTTTTCCTTTCTGGCGGATCCTCGCCCTCGAAAGTCTCCTCAACGGGCCGTGGGGATGGCGGTGAAGGATTTGCTTCACTTGTGGATGCAGCCACAGGTTCAACCTCAGGTTGAGGAACCTCCGAAACGCCATTACTGGGTGAGCCATATGGTACGTACTCGTCTCTAGAATCAGTCCCCGCCCTAGACGAGGTAACGATGTTCTTCTTCTTCTTCTTAGGGGCGCTTCGACTTGCCAACATGAATAAGTCAGGTGTCAAAACCTAAGGAAACCTTCAAACCATACTCAAAGAGTTACCTAGTGGGCCGTATCGCTCATGAAATACAGACCAGGTGCGGCATTCCTCCGCAAACAAAATCACTCTTTCCACCCACGACCTAATATTTTCAATGAACCGATGTGCAGAAGCCCTCGCTGCAAAAAGGGGGAAGAGCGAAAAAAATCGCAATGACTGTACGGTCAAAATCGCAAATAGTACTGAATTCTACAAGTAAAAATACTTACGTTCTAGATTCCACCTTTCCGGGAACCCTTCGGGATTTGACATCGGGTGCTCCATCCCGATGTAGAAGAATTTACGCTAGAAGCGGCGGCTAGTCTTGTCATCGGCTTTAACGACCAAGCCCCTTGTGCCACAAATTTTCAGCTGTAGCATGGTACCACTTATGTAACGGGGCTGAATAACTGCAAGAGGTTGTGGACCGAGATGCTGCACTCGGCCCTAGCCGAATAGGTGGTCATAATACGGCATACCTTAAGTGTAGGGGTGAGCTGTGCCGGGCACACATTATAAAAACGGCAAAGATCCTCCATTAGGGGGTAAATAGGGAGGCTATAACCGATCAAGAACAGGTACTCATAGAATGTGCAGTACCCCCGGCCAGTGCACATTAGCATAGTCCATCCCGACCGGCACCATCTCCACATGGTTCGGAATCTGGTCCGTCTCTCGAAGATCATCTAAGTTGGATTGTAATAACTCGCTGTGATCCCAAGGAGGGGTCGGACTCTTAGTTGGGAAACCTCTACGAGCATGTATCTCCTTCGGGAGGATGTTATCTATACTAAGAGGGGCAAGGGCTTTCTCTGCCTTTCCCCCGTCACCACCGGAAGATGATGGAACCCTGGATGGGATATCACCCTTGGCCTTTTTACTACTTTGTCCGCGTTTTGCCATGATAGTTTCTATGAGAAACAAAGCTCTAATAATAAGAAGTGTGATTTCAAAAGAAATGGAAGAGTTTAACACGAAGTAGCAGTTATTAGGAAGAAAGATGAAAAGGGAAGTAGAAAGAGTTCAAAGGTTCGAAAGATAAGGAAGATTGAACCTTCCTCCTATTTATAGGGCTAAGATGCACAGAAATCAAAGAGGTATGATTCAAAATGGGTGCGGGAAACCAAAACGTCACATCATCTCCTGAACCGCCTCGGGAGGAAGTATAATTATGATGCATGCAGGCAATGACGTCATTTTGAAAAGGAGGCCACGTGTCAACGGATCAACGATACTATATATTTCCCATAATTCACGTCACCGCCCCCATAGTAAGGTCAAATTTTCTAAAGACGAGGTCTGCATTTTCGCCCATTGAAGATGTATACTGGATATGCCTCCAACGAGCGGACAGACTAACTTTATGTGGTCAAATTTGGCCCTATATGTCTCTACGCTGAAGGGTACGCCCAGTAAGCGTATATCTGATATAGTAAAGGCATGGCTCGGACGTAAGGGTGAAGGCGACGCCAATTAAAACCAGGCGTCCTCGCTATGAGGACGTTAACCATTTCTTGTATTTTTATTATTATTTTAAGGAAGGCCTCTCCCTATATAAAGAGGACCTTCCCATTATAAAATGCATCAGTGTTATTCTTCTCTCATTTCCTCTTATTCTCTCTCTATCACTATCTTAAACTACTAGCATCTCTTGAGTTCATAGTATCATCTTAAAATATTAGATCTACGACAATAAAATCATTCTTACATCTCTAGGTCTATTATATTTGGTTACGATTTACCCTTTCATATTTTGATTGTTTTCTAGCTTACAAAGTATATTCTTAACTTTTGAGCCAAACAGAAGCCAATGTAAACAAACACTCCTTGACAAAAAAATGTAGGAAGTAAATTTGGAAAAGAAATCCATGCCATAAGGAGTTTCTTCACTAGGTTTAAACTTAGTATCATGAATAAAGGTCGCATTTGATATTCATACACATTCTTAACTTTCAAATAATATGCACCTTTGTAAGTGAGGTTAGCATAATCCTCCAGTAAAGTTAATCTTATTAGAATATGGCGATCCCTAATCAATCCAATTTACATTCACCTTTTATTCCACGTTGAGTAGGAAGAATCCTACGTATTTCATTCAAATCTGGCCATCCATATGAAAATTTTCCAGCACCGCATATTGTAATCCCTCAATGATGTTCATTCTTCGCACTTATGCTTCCGTCCACTTGACTAAAGGTTGTCTATGAAGATACGTAACATCTTTTATAGGAATTGGCTCGACTGGAATTGAACTGGAAGACGTCGCGTGCGTGGCAGTATTTAATGCATGTATTAGGTTTTAGGATCTTAGAGTAATCTAATGGTTGTGTTATAGGATTAGGAGTTGTTGTAGGGTTGGGGGAGGCAGACCAGCCGTTGGAATTGGTTGGCCGCCGGCCAGCGCGACCATGGAAGCTCTTTCTCTCTTGTCGCCTCAAGAGCGTGAAAAATTGCTAGAGCTTCTCTCTCTAGACGCAGAAAGCATTGTGGTTTGGTATCAAAGGATTATAGCTAGCCATGTTTTTTTTGGGCTAAAAGTGCTTTTTTAGTCAAAAGTGGTTTTTTTCCGAAGCTTTTATAAGGAAAAAAATGCTTTTGAAGAGAAGCAATTTTGGATAAAGAGAAATAAAAATACCTTCTCTCTAAAAATATTTTTTGAAAAACACGTACTTTTGAAAAAAATACACTTAAAAATAATTTTTAAAAGCTTGATGAAACACTAATTGTTGCTGAGAATTACTTTTCAAATTAATTAATCAAACACAAATTGCTTCTCACCAAAATACTTTTGAGAAAAGCACTTACAAGAAAAATACTTCTTAAAATAAGCTGATTTTTGCAACGTGGTCAAACAGGCTATAACACTTTCTTCATTTTATTCACTTTCACATACTTATATTTTTAACTTCAAATTTCAAATACTTCTTTTTCTGCTCAAAAAAATATTTGTCCAAACGCATATTCTATTTTTTGACAGACAAATGAATGAATTATTCCTTAATGAGACGGACACCAGTTACTTAAACAACTTTTAATGCATTATGTATAATAGAGAAATACCGTACAACTTTAACCTTAAAATTGTAGATCTCAAGGGTTATGAAGACCTCAAACAACTGGAAAATTTTATTACTTTAAAAGATTCTCGAAGCTAGCAAAAGACATCTTAATAACCATGCCATAATATCTTTTATGGTATAGTCTTAATAAATCCAAATAAACAATCCAAGATATGACTAATCATCAAGAATCTAGCAACCTTAAAAGAAAATCACACGAGAAAATCTAACAGCTAAACAACTCTAACTAATGTTGAAATTAACTTCAGTTGCACAGTAAAGGAATGTGATGGGATGAATAAATAAAATTTCTTTAGTCTTTAATAAGTGGTCTTGAGTTTGAGGAACTTAAGACGTGAAAATAAAGAAACATCCGGTGGAAAGTACTTCTATCTTTAATTGTTTATATCTACTTTCTTCGTCTCAAATTATCTGTCGTGTATTTCAAAAATGAATATCTCAAAATATTTATCGTTTTAGAAATTCAAGACAAAATTAATCATTTTTTTTCTATTTAACCTTAAAAGTAGTAATTGTTCTTGAAGACTACTCCTCAATTATGGTTAAATATTTAGTAGAAATGACACCAAATATCCCCTCTAAAGGGCAGTTATTTAGTAATTAGCCAGTGCGCCTTGAATTTTAGTTTTTCAATTTAATTTTTTAGGACAAAAATATCCTGAATTGTCGTGAAGTTAAGACTTTTAGTTTAAAAATTTTGGACAGAATAATTACTGACTAATCCATAAATACTATATCTGAGAATGACTATCTGTGCACTTGTGTCAAATATTTAATGAACAGAGATTATATCCTAAGATATAAAAGAATACGATAGTCATGTATCGCTCCTAATTAATATTTTTTTAAGGGGCATGCAAAGAAAAATACAATACATAATTTGAGCCAGAGGTAGTAATGCGAATTTGAATTAGTTAATTTTAGCGGTAATCATGCTTAATTGATACTCTTTCCGATCCATAATAAGTGGCAAATTTACTTTTGGCACATCCACAAAAAAAAATATGAACTCCTAGAGAAAAAGAATATATTCACTAAATTAATCTTAATTAACTGTTATCTTGGTAAGGTCTGCGTACACACTACCCTCCCCAGACCCCACTAAGTGAGATTATACTGGGTTGTTGTTGTTGTTGTTGTTGTAACTGTTATCTTGACATATTGAAATATGTAAATAAAGGTAAATTTTGAAAATAAAATTAATTATCGATTATATAAATGAATACTTATTTTGGATCAAAATTAAAAAATAAAATGGTAGAATAATTTAGTCATCAACTAATAAAGCTGTTTTGGGAGCAGTAAGTAAAACTTTTCCCATATTTTTTAGTGTCTTGGTCCTACTACAAGACTAAGTCAACCTTCTATGGCTTTTAGCAAAATGGTCAAAAAAAGGCTTCTACTAAGCAAAACAAATACAGAATCAAGAAAGCAATAAAAATCTCCTTTTCACCTGTAACTTTCTTTGACATAAATTTAGTTCAAGCCCACAAATTGAAAAATGATTACAACCCCATTTCAGTAGAGAAAGTTTGCAACTTCCATTGGCTTTCCTACTACTTTATCTTTACAACTAAGCTATTTGCTTTGGAGAAATACAAGCATTGGATAAAAAGGAAAAATTTGTGAGTTCATATTGGATCTAAATTTGGTTCTCTGAGCATGTTGCAATGAATTCTTGAAGTTGGTGTTATTTGTTTTTTTAGCTTGTGGTGCTATAAAGTTAGAATCTTTTTGAGGTTTTTGCTCTAATGGGGATTTGTTTGAGCAACCAAATCAAAGCTGACACTACAATTTTTACTGGTACAGGTATTTCACTTCATCCATCTTCTTTTAGAATTTGATTCTGTACTATTTCTGTCTTCCTGTGCTTTTGTAGTTTGTTGGGGGGGGGGGGGCAGAAAGACTAAAGTATGGTCTTATTTGGTTTTGGCATTATTATTTTTTTCTTCAGTTTATTCCCTTTTTTGGTTACTTGTAGTATGCACTAGTAGTAGTATAACAACTTCAACTTAATCAGAGGTGTGAGGTTCTGACTGCTGAGTTTGAAACCATCTTGTTAGGAAGTGCTTTACCCTAAAGTGGGACTTTGCTGCTGATTTAGTCGGCCCGAATATGGTTATTTGACACCGGACACGGGGATACCGGGTCGGAAACCAAAAAAAACAGCTTCAACTTAGTGCTCCTTGAGTTCAATTTGATTAATTCTGGCTCTATATGGTTCAAATGATTTGCTTGCTTCAAGAAAAGAAAAAAATTAGAAGAAGGAAGAAGAAAGAGAAAGGTAAATTAGAAACAGAAGGATGCCCTTAAAGTGCTGAGGAGCGTACCAAAATATAATAAATAAATAATAAAGAAATGGTGGAGCTAGAGGATAAGGAAGATAATTTTGAGAAGCAGATTGATATTGGATTTTGCATGGTAAGTTATGGTGTCATGAGAAGTGCAGATTGCAGATTTGCAAAGGCTCTGCTTTCAACTACAGTATTAATGTTGTTGTGAAGGGTTTTGTTAAATGTATGGAAACTTTTGATCTGCAAAGGTAGTAGTAATTGGCTTTTGTATGTGCATTTCATTTATTGTTCTTAGGTGTCATTTGATTGCAACACGTAAATGGATTCTTTCAGGGATTGGTTCAAGAAATGTCAGTGGAAATGGTACTGAGACTAGTAATTCGTATAGCAAAAGGTCATCAGGTTCTGTACCCCCCACTCCCCGTAGTGAGGGTGAGATCTTGCAGTCATCCAACTTGAGGAGTTTTACTTTCAATGAACTTCGAGCAGCCACTAGAAACTTCCGTCCTGACAGTGTAGTAGGTGAAGGAGGTTTTGGTTCTGTTTTTAAGGGGTGGGTTGATGAGCAAACTCTTGTAGCATCAAAGCCTGGAGCTGGAATCGTGATAGCTGTGAAGAAGTTAAATCAAGAAGGTTTGCAGGGGCACCGGGAATGGCTGGTGAGAGCAATTTCGCCACTTGGATTTACAACACGATCTTAGATATAATCCTCTTCTGAAGTTTGTTATGTACGAGCGAATGAATGTAATTTTGAACTATTATTATATTACGTCGCCTATCTGCATGCTTCATTAAGAAAATCATACGTACTTAATTACTGACTTTGCATGGTACTTCATAGTAAAATTGGGGCAAATATATGGTCAATATTGTTGTTATCAGTGAGTAGGACTACTTAATTTGCATTTAGTTCACAGTATGAATGTATAACTTTCCAATTCAAGAAAGCTAAATATTTCAAGCAGCATAGCTGAATGTCTTTATGTTCTTGAACTTACAAAATTGCAGGCTGAGATAAATTATCTTGGTCAACTACGTCATCCGAATCTTGTAAAATTGGTTGGTTATTGCTTAGAGGATGATCACAGGCTTCTAGTCTACGAGTTCATGCCTAAGGGTAGCATGGAGAATCATCTATTTAGGAGTAAGTTCCGAATCTCTTTCCTATCTGCCAGTTTGGTTATTACTATGTTTTATCGGTTAGGCTTGTTAGATCTTAATATTAAATGAGGTTTCCCTTGATCCAGGAGGTTCATTCTTTCAGCCACTTTCTTGGAGTCTTCGTATGAAAATAGCCCTTGGTGCCGCGAGGGGCCTTGCATTTCTTCACAATGCTGAAACAAGTGTTATATACAGGGACTTCAAGACTTCTAATATCCTGCTTGACTCGGTAAGTAAATCTCATGTTTAAGGGTCGCTTAGCTCTCTTTCATTCTCTTTGACCTTCAATACGTTAATGCTATTGTTGTTTGCGACTGCTGCTTTGATGCATTTGCTTTTATACTTCCTTTCTACAGAACTACAATGCCAAGCTTTCTGATTTTGGGTTGGCTAGGGATGGTCCAACTGGTGACAAAAGCCATGTCTCTACTAGGGTAATGGGAACGTATGGATATGCTGCTCCAGAGTATCTATCCACAGGTTTGTTGTCCATGACGCGCAGTTCCTCTCCATTTTTTCCATCTGATGACATTATTTGTATAGTTCCTTTTTGTGGTGTCAAGTTGCATTGGATGAATTTCACGTGTTACATTCTCATTAACTCGTGTCAACCTGCAAATGTACTCTAATTTAGAGGTCATCTGAATTGATTAGAGCATTAAAATGTTTTCCGATTTTATTTGTGAATTAGAACACTCATGCTCTCATTTTACGTAGCTGCATTTAACTAATTTCATTGTTGTCCATTGAAAGTGTCATACTCTCATAATTACGTGAAAATCTGTACAATTGTCATGTTTATTACTCCCTCGGTTCCATTTTACATGTCACCCTTCTTTTATTAGTCTTTACAAAGAGAATGACATCTTTCTATATTTGGGAACGCTTTAACTTTAGACTTTCCATTTTACGTCTAATGACATGCTTCATTTATCCATAGAAATGTCATGACATATTTAAAGATGCTTTTGGTACCAGTCAAACACCTTGTATAAAATGCAACGGACAGAGTAACTATAGCTGTAGCACTATTCACTACTCATTATAATACAATGGCACATCTAGTTTCTAACCTTCATATGTTTCTCTTATTTGGAAGGTCATCTTACTGCCAAGAGTGATGTATACAGCTTCGGAGTCGTTCTCTTGGAAATTCTATCAGGTAAGAAAGCAATAGACAAGAATAGACCAACAGGGGAACACAGTCTTGTTGGGTGGTCAAGACCTTATTTGACAAGCAAACGTAGAGTTTTCCGTGTTCTAGATTCCCGGATTGAAGGACAGTATTCGCTCACTCGTGCCCTTAAGGTAGCAAACCTTGCTCTTCAATGCCTAGCCATGGACCCCAGGTTAAGACCAACAATGGACGAGGTGGTAACAGCTCTAGAGCAGCTTCAGGAATCCAAAGATACAGTGAAAAATGATGTTAACAAGGATCAGCAGTTAAATCGGCTTAGCAGTCAATCAAGTAGTGAATTCAACAGGTCATGCAGAAGCAGTTCAGAAGAGACTCCCCGTGCAGCAAATTATCCTCGACCTTCAGCTTCGCTTCGTTCTATCTAAAAGACAGAAGTAACACACTTGGCGCGCCAGGTACTAACATCCAATTTTTAGGAACTTCTGGTATGTAAGTGTACCAACATATTCGACATGTACAGTTTTTGTTTGCTTTGTCAAATGGCTGTTGAAATGAGGATTCATGAGATGTATAATGTATTGCAAGTAAAAATTTTGTTTTCTTGGAAGTGCAGAGTTTTGCTGTAATAAGCTGTTTTTCACGAGTTATAGATCAGTATTAAAGATATTAAAGAAATTTTACAGGAGAAATGTAAAAATAACCAGATTTACAACTGGTCGCTCAAAAATAGCCAAATTTCAAAAGTAATCAAAATTTAGCCACTTTTTACGTAAAGATAAATCTGAGCGAAAACATTGTTCAAAACTCAGAAAATACTTCAGTATATTATGCTAGAGTTCCAGCATAAATATACTTGAAGTCAAATATATTATACTAGAGTTCCAGGATAGTATGCTGGAACTTCAGCATAAATACACTAGAACTCCAACATAATATACTGGAGTTTCAACAAGTATATTCGTCCAGTATAATATACTGGAGTTTGGAGCACCAGTGCTCCAGTATATATTATATTGGAGCCATCAAAGTATATCGGTCCACCATAATATGTTGGAGTTTATACACAAATGTACCAAACTCCAGTATATTATGCTGGACTGCTCTCTATTGCAGCAAAATAGTGGTTATTGTTTTTCATTGACTTGGTAAACACTGGCTATTTTTTATTGACCAAAACTGGCTATACCGTGCTATTTTTACACATTTTACACTGTTCAAGTCACTAACAAAGAAAATAAGACAGTTCACCTACTACAAGTTAAAATATATTGAATTGTAATATAAAGATTTTCTATACCGTACCTTTAATGCGTGTAAGCTATAGTCGAATTTGTTTTTCACTTGATCAGCATGTGAGGTGGACCTATGTTTTGAGTAGAGTGTTACTGAACCCTATAAACGATTATATTTTATTTGGAACTCTTAGGATCAAAAGTTCGATGGCGCACTAATTAAGCAATCGGCTCATATGCTCAGCTACCTTCAAATTTGAGTTCACTTGTGATGTGATGAGCAACCCCCACTTCCAATCGAGAGGTTGTGAGTTCGAGTCTCCCCAAGAGCAAGGTGGGGAGTTCTTGGAGGGAAGGATGCCGGGGGTCTATTTGGAAACAGCCTCTCTACCCCAGGGTAGGGGTAAGGTCTGCGTACATACTACCCTCCCCAGACCCCACTAAGTGGGATTATACTGGGTTGTTGTTGTTGTTGTTGTTGTTGTGATGTGATGAGCTTGTAACCCCAGACAACCAAATCTTACACCTTTATTTTGTTTAGTATTTTTTTATTTGGATTGGTCTCCCCACCTTTATAAAAGAAGACGAAAACGACTTTAGCGTTGATTTGGTCAAATCTAATACATCGAATAATTATAAAGTTGTATGAAATAGTCAACTGTTTTACACCTTTTGGAAGCGATGTATATAAGACTAAATCCATGATAATAAATTAATCTATTATTTGATTGAAAAAACTTAATCTGTTGGAGGTTTGCTTAAAATAAATAAATTTTATGATCAGTCGTTGAAGAGTTAAAAGACGGAAAAAGAAAGGGAAAAAATATTCTAACCTAATTACGCGTGCATTAAAATTTAAAACTGCTATTTGATCAAATTTTGGCTAAAAAATCAGATCAAAGATTTTCTTTGAAATCTCCTTTTACGTGGGGTAGTCCCTGAATAGTTTACTGCAAGAAAGTTGGAAAAGTATTTTTGGTGATACTGAAATCAGATATATAATGAAGTTAATATCCTAAACTAATTATGTAATCTATATTAGGGAATCATAAGTTGAACTTTATGGGTTTTATATTTTAGGATCGTGATATCATGTGTTAATAATTGAGTTTTAAATTTAATATATATATAGTGGATTTCTTAATACAAACACAAGATTTAAACTAAAATTATTAAGTTTTAATTTCATTTTATATGAATATCTACTGGATTTTTTAATACAAACGTAAGGTTTGGACTAAAACTATTAAATCGGCCAAACCTGTAGCTAACCAACCTTCTAGCGGCGCACCTATTATAGGCATCTAGCGTATTTGTTTGGAGCATCGGTTGAAGAGAGCCATACGTTATTTGACGTTCCTATATAATTATTAGAAGTACTAATAAAAGACTAGTTCTTTTCTGTTACCTAGGCAATATTGAGCAACACTGGTCTTGAATTAATACTCGAACTCATTTGGTTAGTTAATCTCATCGTGAAGAAAGAGCTTTGTGCATTTCTTAATTACTTATACGATTGTCATCTTCCTAGTAATTGTCCAACATTGTGCATGCATGATGTTTGTATTAGGGAAAGTTGTATTTTACATATAAGACGTGGATTGGTCAAATGATCAACAACAACAACAACAATAACAACCCAGTATATATTCTCGCCAGGAGGGGTCTGGGGAGGGTAATATGTAGACAGGCATTACCTCTACCCGAGAGGGCAGAGAGGCTGTTTCCAATCGACCCCCGGCGCAGGGAAAAGAAAAGCAAACAAAAACCGCATTAGTTACTCCAGCATACATCACATAAAAATTATCTAGACATAAGAGACATAAATACCACAAATAAGCAGGCATGCAATGATATTAAAACAGTAGCTACCAGAAATCGACCCCCTGCGCAGGGAAAAGAAAAGCAAACAAAAACAAAAACAAAAACCGCATTAGTTACTCCAGCATACATCGCATAAAAATTATCTAGACACACTACTAAAAATCAGGGCTACTGCAACAGTTCCAAAGCAACGGTGTAACAACCGTTGCTATTGCAACGGTTGTAACCGTTGCATAAGACTCTAGGGCCTATTGGGACAGTTCTAAAATAAACCGTTGCATTTGTATAAGAACCGTTACCACATAACGGTTAATTGGAACGGGTTACTAAATCGTTGCAATATACGTATCTATTGCAACGATTCTTTGGAAAAAATTGCTACAGGGACGGTTTTATTTTCCCCCTTTGTATTCCCTCTTCTTTTTTCGCTAAACCCGCCCGATTTTCCTTTTAAGGTTTGCTAACCCTACTCTCACTTATTATTCAAAATTCGAAGACATAGAACAGAACAAATTAACCAATTATGCGCATCTCTTCCCTTATATGCTCAGTTCCTAAACCCACATTGAAACAATACCTGGTGAAAGATCCAGCTCCGACAAGATCCAATTGGAATCTTCATTCATTTTTCAGCTTGGTAAGTTGTAGCGATCCTTCTGATTTTTCTACTTTTATTTTTACATATTTGGCTTTGTAATCTTTATCTCCTCATGGGTCACTTTCGACATCCTTTTTCTTTCATAGGAAGTAAATCCAGAAACTAATAATGGGCATAACCCAGAAAATCAAAGCTTCAATTTTTTAAGCAAGTCCACCGACGCCCCTTTGTATCACCTTTACTTTTAGATTCTAAGCCTTTCTAGTTTTCAAATTGTTAAAGCCTTCTCTAAATCTCTCTTCCTCCGCCAACAAATTTTTGGGGCACTCATGTAGTTTTGTTACGAGAAGAGTGTCTCCTTGTGCAGTATCGACAATTTTTTGAGCTCCGGTCTATGTGTTTGTCGAAGCCCCTTCTAGCCTTTTTTCTTATTTCGGTCGTCGATCCTACTCTATGTACTAATGCTTTTTCATTCATTGGATATTAAATATCCCTTTATAGGTTTTATAAGTGTGACGACCCGGCCCGTCGTCACGGGAATTACCACCCCGTTATGTTGTAAATACATGTTTTATGATTTTATATCAGTGTTAGAGTCTATCGGGTGAGTTAGGAGTGATTGAGATTGGAAATGAGGCATATAGCCTTTGTGAAGGAAACTTGAATAAGGAAAGTCAACCCGGAGTTGACTATTTACCTAGAGGGCTCGGAATCGGATTCTGATGATTCGGTTAGTTCCGGAAGGTGATTTGTGACTTAGGGGAGCGATCGGAATTGAATTTGGAGGCCCGGTGTAGAAATAGGCTTGAATTGGCTAAGGTTGAATTTTGGCGAAATCCGAACGGTAGGTGAGATTTTGATCCGGGGGTCAGAATGGAATTCCGACAGTTGCAGTAGCTTCGTTAGGTGATTTTGGATGTGCCTGCAAAATTTCAGGTCATTCGGACGTCGTTTGGTCGGGTTTTTGATCGAATGTGTAATTCGGAATGTTTTAAGGAATTTAGGCTTGAATCCGTGTGTAATTGGTGATTTTGATGTTTAGGATGGTGTTTTTATGATTGGAACAAGTTCGTATTGTGTTTTGGAGTATGTTGGTGGTTTTCGTTGGGGTCCCGGGGGCCTCGGGATGAATTCGGGGGTCCAAACGGACCAATGTGTGCCAAAAGGCACTGCTGTTCTGCTGCAATAATTGCAGAGAATTTTTGCTCTCTGCGATCGCGAAGTTTTGAATGCGATCGCGTAAGGAAGCGTTTGGGTGTATTGCGATCGCGTGGTGATGTCCGCGATCGCGTAGGTCAATGTCGGAATGCAGTGCGATCGCGTAAGGTCAAGTCCGGATGCAATGCGATCGCGTGGCTGGAGTTGCGATCGCGTAGGGATCTTTTGTTGTTCACTGCGATCGCGTGCCAAAGGATGCGATCGCGTAGAGGAAAAATCAGGCCCCAGGGATTTGTGCATCGCGATCGCGTGAGTGGAGTCGCGATCGCGTAGAGCAAATAGGTCTGGCAGAGAATTTAATTACAGAACAGAGGGGCTACGGGTTCATAAACCCAAAACGCCATTTTTGAGTTCTAGAGAGAGAAACTCACGGGAATTGCTGGCAATTCATCGGGGGATTCGTTGGAGGTAAGTTTTATGGCTTAATTACATCATTTTAACATGAAATCATGGGTTAAATTTCTGTAAATGGAAGATTAAAGGTGGGTTTGAGCCCTAGGCCTAAATTAAAGAAAAACACCTGATTTGAGTGGGCAAATGGAGTCCGATTTTGGTAAATTTTATATTCCTAGACTCGTATCGAGATGAGTATTCCGAATATGTAACTTTTGTAATTTTTCGACAAGCGTACCGAAAGTCGGGTTTTGACAACTTTGGGAATTTTGATGTAAATTGAGTTGTATTGATTGGGTGTAGTCCCATTGGCCTAATTTGTTGTGTTTCTACTGTATTTGATCAGATTCTACGCGTTCGGAGCTTGATTCTCGTGGCAAGGGCATTGCGGAATAGTCATCGCGCTGTATTGAGGTGAGTAATAGATGTGGGTGATGACCAGCGGTTCGAAACCCCGGTATACCACTTTGTGACGCTTGTATAGCGGCGAGACACGCACACTCCCGAGAGTGCGGGGTCGATCATGAACCGGAGACTATAGATTAGTCCGACCTGTTGATACTGTATTATTGGCTATTCTCGAGCCGTTGAACCTCCTTCTTGGACGGTTGAGTATATTGTGGGCCGTGAGCCAGTTATTGGATCCCGCGAGGATCGTTATCATTGTCTTATCATATAGACATGCTAGTTTACTACTAGTCCGCAACTATTTCTGTTATTATGCTAATTCCAATCTCTGGAACTTGATATTACTATTTTCCAACTGAAAAATGATAAAAGAGTTTTCAAAAACTACTTTTGAGCTTGCGAGGCTGTATCTGCATATTAGCCGACTAGTAGTGGATCGGGCTGCGCGCCGCAGCGAGATATATATATGTTGTATCGGGCTGCACACCGCAGTAAATCTCTATGAGATGTGCTTGGGCTGTTGGAGCCCCTCCGGAGTCTGAACCCCCACAGTGAGCACGGGTACCCAAAATTGGAGTCGGGCTACGCGCCGTAGCGGTCATATCATGCATTGCATTGCATTTAGCTACATTTGCTAGTTGTTATGCTATTTATTGGTATTTGTTGGTACAGGTATAGTAAATATTGATTCTATGACAGGGTAGCTGATTATAGTTTTACATAGTGCTTTATTGCGGATTTCTTATCTGCGCTGTCTTACCCTTGTTTATTACCACTGAGTCTGGCAGTACTCATTTTACTCCCCGCACCTTGTGTGCAGATCCAGGTACCTCTCAGCAGTGATCCAGTAGCTGTGCGAGGCGACATCTGTGGGATATACGAGGTAGCTGCAGAGTCCGCAGGACCCGATATTCCTTCCTACTGTCTTTTGATTTTGTATTGACATTTCTTTCCGCACTTGGTATTTTTGTAAACCTTTACACACTTACGTTCAGTAGAGGCTCATGACTCTTGACCCTTCGGTCTATGGGAGTTAGTATATTTTGGGACTTGGTTTCCCCGTTGTTGGTATAAGTATTACTATTGTCTCATATTTTGAAATGCTTAAATGGGTTAAAGAGAGCTTCTAGCTCCGTTGTTGATATTGATTGGTCGGGCCTGGCTTAGCAATGTGTTGGGCGCTATCACGACCGGATTTGGGGTCGTGACAAGTTGGTATCAAAGCCTCGGTTTACTAGGCCTCGCGAGTCTTGAGCCGGTTAGTAGAGTCTTGTGGATCGGCACGGGGACGCCCGTACTTATCTTCGTTATCGCGAACCTTTAGGAAAACTTCACTTTTCTTGAACTCGTCGTGCGATCTTGTTGTTCCGAGAACCGAACTTCTATATTCTATTCTCTCGCGGATGGCGAGAACGCGAGCATCGGGACGAGGTGGACGACCTCCATTGCCACCTGTTAGAGGCCGTGGACGCGGTCGTGCTAGAGTTAGAGGTAGGGCGGCCGAGGCGGTGCCGACCGACCCGCCCGTTGTACCGCTCGGGAGCGACCCCGGCTGGTCGATGCTCCGGCAGCCCCGGCTCGGGGCCGGACTATATCTATTGCTATTCCCGGTCTTCGGGGAGACTTTTGCTCAGATATTATCGGGGTGTTCCGGTTTGGCTCGGGTAGTTTCGGCTACCGCTACTGTAGCGACATCTCAGGCAGGGGGTGGTCAGCAGACCCCTGCAGCTCGCACACCCGACCCGGTTGTTCAGGGACTTCAGACACCAGAGGCGGTCCCCGCTCAGGTGGTTGCACCGGTTATTCCTCCAGCTGCACCAGCTCCAGCTCCAAAGCATATGGTTCAAGTTATGCCCGACGACGAGCAGCGTCATCTTGGAGATTTGGTAGACTTCAGCCACCCTATTTCGGTGGCGCTGAGGGCGAGGATGCCCGTGGTTTCTTGGATAAGTGTCAGAGGATGCTACGTACAGCTGGTATTCTTGAGTCCAGCGGAGTTTCATTTACTACATTTCAGTTCACCGGTCCCGCATTTGATTGGTGGGAGGAGTTTGAGAGGCGTAGGCTTGCAAGAGCAACACCTCTCACATGGCAGCAGTTCTCTACTCTCTTTCTAGAGAAATATGTACCTCAATCTCGTCGCGAGGAGCTACGTCGCCAGTTCGAGTGGTTGATTCAGGGCGACATGTCTGTGACCCAGTATGAGCTTAGATTCACTCGGTTGGCTAGGCATGCCACATGGATGATCCCCACTGATAGGGAGAGGATCAGGAGGTTCATTGATGGCCTCAACTACTCTATCCGTATTCTTATGACCAGCGAGCGAGTTCTGTCATCATCGTTTGAGCAGGTTGCTGATATGGCACGCTCCATTGAGGCGGATCGTCGCCGAGAGAGAGAAGAGCGGGAGGCCAAGAGGCCTCGTGGTTCTGGTAGTTTCGGTGGTGCTCCGTCCAGAGAGCATTCCCAGCAGAGCAGAGGTCGCTCATCTAGACCTTCTCATTCAGGCCGCCCGGAACAGAGCAGAGGTTCTTATGGTCGAGTTCTACACCTGCTTCTTCAGCCTAGGGTTCATCTGTGGCGAGGTGATCCCTTCAGTTCCCTTCTCCAGCTCCCGGTAGTTGTTACGAGTGTGGTGAGTTTGGCCACACGAGGAGACAATGTCCTCGGCTTCGCAGTGGTAGGTCTCAGCAGAGGGATCATCCTTCCTCTTCTACTCCATCTTCAGTGCCATCCCAGTCTAGTAGGGTGAGGGTCAATCATCTAGTGGTCACCCCGTGAGTGTTGAGCGATCGAGCGGTGGTCAGGCTCGGTTCTATGCACTTCCAGATAGGAGAGATGTTGTTGCTTCAGACATAGTGATCACATGTATCATTTCTGTCTGTCACAGAGATGCCTCTGTTCTATTTGATCCAGGATCCACATATTCTTACGTGTCCTCTTATTTTGCACATTATTTGGGTGCGACTCGTGGTAGTCTTGATTTGCTTGTTCATGTATCCACCCCCGTGGGTGATACGATTGTTGTGGATCATGTCTATAGATCCTGTGTTATATCTATTGGGGGTCTGGAGACCCAGGCAGATTTGTTATTGCTGGGAATGGTGGACTTTGATGTCATATTGGGTATGGACCGGTTGTCTCCGTACCATGCTATATTGGACTGTCATGCTAAGACAGTTACGTTGGCCATTCCTGGTATTTCTTAGATTGAGTGGCGGGGTTCGACTGATTTCGTCCCTAGCCGTGTCATTTCGTTCTTAAAAGCTCAGAATATGGTTGAAAAAGGGTGTTTATCGCACTTAGCTTTTGTGAGAGATGTGGGAGCTGAGTCTCCAAGCATTGATTCTGTACCTGTTGTGAGGGATTTTCCAGATGTATTCCCCTCAGACCTGCCGGGCATGCCGCCGGACAGGGATATTGATTTTGGCATTGACTTGGTGCCGGGCACTCGGCCTATATCCATTCCTCCTTATCGGATGGCACCAGCTGAGTTGAAAGAACTGAAAGAGCAGCTTCAAGAGCTTCTGGATAAGGGTTTCATCCGCCCTAGTGTGTCTCCGTGGGGTGCGCCGGTATTATTTGTTAAAAAGAAAGATGGTTCCATGCGAATGTGTATTGATTATCGACAATTGAACAAAGTAACAGTGAAGAACAAGTACCCTCTACCGCGCATAGATGATTTGTTTGATCAGCTACAGGGTGCGAGGGTGTTTTCTAAGATTGATCTTCGTTCGAGCTATCATCAGCTGAAGATCAGGGACTCGGATATTATGAAGACTGCATTCAGGACCCAATATGGTCACTATGAGTTTCTTGTGATGTCTTTTGGGTTGACCAACGCCCCAACAGCATTTATGCATCTGATGAACAGTGTGTTCAGGCCCTATTTGGATTCATTTGTGATTGTGTTCATTGATGACATTCTAGTCTACTCCCGTAGTCGTGAGGAGCATGCTCAGCATTTGAGTATTGTGTTGCAGAGATTGAGGGAGGAGAAGCTATATGCTAAATTCTCCAAGTGCGAGTTTTGGCTCGACCGTAGCATTTCTGGGACATGTGGTGTCTCGTGATGGTATTCAGGTTGATCAGAAAAAGATAGAGGCGGTGCAGAGTTGGCCTAGACCGTCCTCAGCTACAGAGATCGGGAGTTTTCTTGGCTTGGCAGGGTATTATCGCCGGTTTGTTCAGGGATTTTCATCCATTGCTTCTTCATTGACTAAATTGACCCAGAAGGGTGCACCACTCGTGTGGTCGGATGAGTGCGAGGAGAGCTTTCAGAAGCTCAAGACAGCTTTGACCACAGCTCCAGTGTTAGTATTGCCATCACCTTCAGGTTCATATACCGTTTATTGTGATGCCTCGAGAGTGGGGATAGGTTGTGTGTTGATGCAGGAAGGAAAGGTAATTGCTTATGCTTCTCGGCAGAGTTGAAGCCGCATGAGAAGAACTATCCTGTTCATGACTTGGAGCTAGCCGCTATTGTTCATGCCTTGAAGATTTGGAGGCACTATTTGTACGGTGTGTCTTGTGAGGTGTATACCGACCATCGTAGTCTCCAGCACTTGTTCAAACAGAAAGACCTTAATTTGAGACAACGGAGATGGCTGGAGTTGCTGAAGGATTATGACATTACTATATTATATCATCCGGGTAAGGCCAATGTGGTGGCCGATGCTTTGAGCCGGAAGGCGGTCAGTATGGGGAGCTTGGCATATATTCCAGCTGAGGAGAGGCCATTTGCTTATGATGTTCAAGTGCTAGCCAATCGGCTAGTGAGGTTAGATATTTCGGAGCCCGGCAGGGTATTGGCTTGTGTTGTATCTCGGTCATCTCTATATGATCGTATTCGTGAGCGCCAGTATGATGATCCACATTTGGCTGTCCTGAGGGACAGAGTTCAACATGATGATGCTAGAGATGTCACCATTGATAGTGACGGCGTATTGAGGATGCGGGGCCGGATATGTGTGCCCAATGTTGATGGCCTTCGTGAGTTGATTCTGGAAGAGGCCCATAGCTCGCGGTATTCTATCCATCCAGGAGCCGCTAAGATGTATCAAGATTTGAAACAGCACTATTGGTGGAGAAAGATGAAAATGGACATTGTCGGACATGTAGCACGGTGCCTCAACTGTCAGCAGGTTAAGTACGAGCATCAGAGGCCCGGTGGTGTATTTCAGCGCATTGTTATTCCTGAGTGGAAATGGGAGAGGATCACTATGGACTTTGTTACTGGACTCCCTCGGACGGCGAGGAAGTTTGATTCCGTATGGGTGATTGTGGATAGACTGACCAAGTCAGCTCACTTCATTCCAGTTAGTACTACCTACTCATCGGAGCGGTTGGCGGCGATCTTTATTCGAGAGATTGTTCGGTTGCATGGAGTTCCAGTGTCTATCATATCCGACAGGGGTACTCAGTTCACTTCTCAGTTTTGGAGAGCATTTCGGCGAGAGATGGGTACACGGGTTGAGTTGAGTACAACATTTCACCCCAGACATATGGGCAGTCTGAGCGCACTATTCAGATCTTGGAGGATATGTTGCGAGCTTGTGTGATTGATTTTCGTGGTTTGTGGAATGAGTTCCTACCACTTGCTGAGTTTGCCTACAACAACAGTTATCAGTGGAGTATTCAGATGGCCCCGTATGAGGCGTTGTATGGCATGCGGTGTAGATCCCCCGTGGGATGGTTTGAGCCTGGTGAGGTTAGATTGATAGGGACTGAGTTAGTCCAGGATGCTCTGGATAGAGCAAAGTTGATCCAGGAGAGGCTTCGCACAGCACAGTCTCGCCAGAAGAGTTACGCAGACCGTAGAGTTCGAGAGTTGTCTTTTATGGTCGGTGACAGAGTATTGTTGAAGGTTTCACCCATGAAGGGTGTCATGAGGTTTGGGAAGAAAGAAAAGCTGAGTCCCAGGTACATTGGTCCTTTTGAGATACTCAGGAGAGTTGGAGAGGTGGCATATGAGTTAGCCTTGCCACCCAGCTTATCCAGCGTTCATCCAGTATTCCATGTGTCCATGCTCCGGAAGTACATCGGAGATCCGTCTCATGTATTAGACTTTAGTACCATTCAGCTTGATGGTGATCTATCCTATGATGTGGAGCCTATTGCTATTTTGGGACGGCAGGTGAGAAAATTGAGGTCTAAGGAGATTGCATCAGTTAAGGTTCAGTGGAGAGGTCGATCCGTGGAGGAGGCCACTTGGGAGGTCGAGCGGGAGATGCGGAGCAGATATCCTCATTTGTTTGAGACTTCAGGTATGTTTCTTGACCCGCTCGAGGACGAGCGTTTGCTTAAGAGGGGGAGAATGTGACGACCCGGCCCGTCATCACGGGAATTACCACCCCGTTATGTTGTAAATACATGTTTTATGATTTTATATCAGTGTTAGAGTCTATCGGGTGAGTTAGGAGTGATTGAGTTTGGAAATGAGGCATATAGCCTTTGTGAAGGAAACTTGAATAAGGAAAGTCAACCCGGAGTTGACTATTTAGCTAGAGGGCTCGGAATCGGATTTTGATGATTCGGTTAGTTCCGGAAGGTGATTTGTGACTTAGGGGAGCGATCGGAATTGAATTTGGAGGCCCGGCGTAGAAATAGGCTTGAATTGGCTAAGGTTGAATTTTGGCGAAATCCGAACGGTAGGTGAGATTTTGATCCGGGAGTCGGAATGGAATTCCGACAGTTGAAGTAGCTCCGTTAGGTGATTTTGGATGTGCCTGCAAAATTTCAGGTCATTCGGACGTCGTTTGGTCGGGTTTTTGATTTAATGTGTAATTCGGAATGTTTTAAGGAATTTAGGCTTGAATCCGTGTGTAATTGGTGATTTTGATGTTTAGGATGGTGTTTTTATGATTGGAACAAGTTCGTATCGTGTTTTGGAGTATGTTGGTGGTTTTCGTTGGGGTCCCGGGGGCCTCGGGATGAATTCGGAGGTCCAAACGGACCAATGTGTGCCAAAAGGCACTGCTGCTCTGCTGCAATAATTGCAGAGAATTTTTGCTCTCTGCGATCGCGAAGTTTTGAATGCGATCGCGTAAGGCAGCGTTTGGGTGTATCGCGATCGCGTGGTGATGTCCGCGATCGCGTAGGTCAATGTCGGAATGTAGTGCGATCGCGTTTGGGTTCACGCGATCGCGTAAGGTCAAGTCCGGATGCAATGCGATCGCGTGGCTGGAGTTGCGATCGCGTAGGGATCTTTTGTTGTTCACTGCGATCGCGTGCCAAAGGCTGAGATCGCGTAGAGGAAAAATCAGGCCCCAGGGATTTGTGCATCGCGATCGCGTGAGTGGAGTCGCGATCGCGTAGAGCAAATGGGTCTGGCAGAGAATTTAATTACAGAACAGAGGGGCTACGGGTTCATAAACCCAAAACGCCATTTTTGAGTTCTAGAGAGAGAAACTCACAGGAATTGCTGGTAATTCATCGGGGATTCGTTGGAGGTAAGTTTTGTGGCTTAATTACATCATTTTAACATGAAATCATGGGTTAAATTTCTGTAAATGGAAGATTAAAGGTGGGTTTGAGCCCTAGGCCTAAATTAAAGAAAAACACTGATTTGAGTGGGCAAATGGAGTCCGATTTTGGTAAATTTTATATGCCTAGACTCGTATCGAGATGAGTATTCCGAATATGTAACTTTTATAATTTTTCGACAAGCGTACCGAAAGTCGGGTTTTGACAACTTTGGGAATTTTGATGTAAATTGAGTTGTATTGATTGGGTGTAGTCCCATTGGCCTAATTTGTTGTGTTTCTACTGTATTTGATCAGATTCTACGCGTGCGAAGCTTGCTTCTCGTGGCAAGGGTATTGCGGAATAGTCATCGCGCTGTATTGAGGTGAGTAATAGATGTGGGTGATGACCAGCGGGTTCGAAACCCCGGTATACCACTTTGTGACGTTGTATAGCGGCGAGACACGCACACTCTTGAGAGTGCGGGGTCGATCATGAACTGGAGACTATATATTAGTCCGACCTGTTGATACCGTATTATTGGCTATTCTCGAGCCGTTGAACCTCCTTCTTGGACGGTTGAGTATATTATGGGCCGTGAGCCAGTTATTGGATCCCGCGAGGATCGTTATCATTGTCTTATCATATAGACATGCTAGTTTACTACTAGTCCGCAACTATTTCTGTTATTATGCTAATTCCAATCTCTGGAACTTGATATTTCTGTTTTCCAACTGAAAAATGATAAAAAGAGTTTTCAAAAACTACTTTTGAGCCTGCGAGGCTGTATTTGCATATTAGCTGACTAGTAGTGGATCGGGCTGCACGCCGCAGCGAGATATATGTTGGATCGGACTGCACGCCGTCAGAAATCTCTATGAGATGTGCTTGGGCTGTAGGAGCCCCTCCGGAGTCTGAACCCCCACAGTGAGCACGGGTACCCAAAATTGGAGTCGGCTACGCGCCGTAGCGGTCATATCATGCATTGCATTGCATTTAGCTACATCTGCTAGCTGTTATGCTATTTATTGGTATTTGTTGGTACCGGTACAGTGAATATTGATTCTATGACAGGGTAGCTGATTATAGTTTTACATAGTGCTTTATTGTGGATTTCTTATCTGCGCTGTCTTACCCTTGTTTATTACCACCGAGTCTGGCAGTACTCATTTTACTCCCTGCACCTTGTGTGCAGATCCAGGTACCTCTCAGCAGACTTGATTCGGTAGCTACTCGGAGGCGACATCTGTAGGATATACGAGGTAGCTGCAGAGTCCGCAGGACCCGATATTCCTTCTTACTGTCTTGATTTTGTATTGACTTTTCTTTCCGCACTTGGTATTTTTGTAAACCTTTATACACTTATGTTCAGTAGAGGCTCATGACTCTTGACCCTTCGGTCTACGGGAGTTAGTATATTTTGGGACTTGGTCTCCCCGCTGTTGGTATAAGTATTACTATTGTTTCATATTTTGAAATGCTTAAATGGGTTAAAGAGAGCTTCTAGCTCCGTTGTTGATATTGATTGGTCAGGCTGGCTCAGCAATGTGCTGGGCGCTATCACGACCGGATTTGGGATCGTGACAATAAGTTTTATAACAAGCACTAATCTTTGAATAAAGATGGTAATACTTCGGGACATAAGGATGGAAGATTGTCTTAGCTTGCACTTGGTGGATAATATGGGAAATATAGTTGAAGATGAATTGTTTACTGCTTTTTCTTTTATGTAAAAAAGAGTACTGACAAGAAGCTGAGTTTATTTTTAAGATCTCATATTATTCATGAGATGTTAGATTATGCATAAAACAAGAGTACTTACAAAGAACATAGTATATGCTCTCCTTGTATGACTCTTTATTAGATGTTCTCCTTGTTAATGAATATCACTTCAGCAAGATCTCTATCACTGAGTGAGTCTACAGCTGGATTTTTTCCACCACAAAGAAGTCCTTAAGATGAAGAACTGAATTATATAAGGAGCCATTGCTCTGAGAAAATCACAACCACAAAATTCCTACCTTGATGTGGAAAAAGCATGGGTTTAGTAAGCTTTTATCTCATATTTAAATGTAAGCTTTTACGTGATATTTAAAAATCTGGTACTATTTTTTTCTTTTGGAGAATCTAATAATCTAGTCTCCTTTCCATGTTACTTCTATGATGTGTTCCTTTGTGATTTAAATCTCCTAATAGTATATAGCATGAAAAATAATGTGATACTATAAAAATCGTCAAGAATTTGTACTTCAATTGGGAAGAAATCTTATACATGTATTAAAATTAATAAGGCATGATAATGATATACTCTGTTCCATGAAGGAATATTATAAGAATTTATCCAATCATGCATCTCTAATCATTTTATTTCATAATAACAGTGAAAACTCAAGTTGGCCTTGAAACTTTTCAATATCTTATTGCTAATGCGTGTGATGCTGTTAAAATTGGCATGCGGTCAGCTATGTTCTTTTTGTTAGCTATAAATTAACACTTGATTTGTTTAATTGTAGGCATGGATTATAAATATCCGAAAAAGAAGTGCAACTTTATGGTAATATTTTTATGAATATTGTACTAAAATCACTATGATGTTCTCATTGCATGTGCCATTTCTATCATGGCACGTAGATTTCTCTTGGAATGAAATGATAGGTATGTGCATTTACTAACTTGCGTTATGTTTTTATCATAATGGAGAAAGGATTTTATGAGTCACGGCCATTAGGAAAAATGACAACATCAGTGGCTTGAGATTTTTCTTCACTTCCAGTGCTTTTTATGTTGTTCTGTGCATTTCTTGGTTTATAACTTTTAGTTATTCAATAACACTTCTAGTGCTTTTTATGTTGTTCTGTGTATTTTATGGTTTATAACTTTTAGTTATTCAATAACAATCTAATAATATTGTTTCTGCTATAAAATTTTGCTTAAGTTTTGATTCTTGTGCTGCATGATATGAAACATTGTGAGTTGTGACCTTACTATCTGAGATCATTATTTTCTACATATTATTTCGTCTACCCTTTAGTGGATTATAAATATACATATAATCAAATTTAAGTTTCATGTTCTCAATTTACAATTCATAATCAGCTTCTCATGTTGCCATGCTACTTGTGTTTTCTCTTTAAATTTTGATGGATACGTCTATTTCTAGATAGCAGTTTATATTTTTTCCTACTGTACATTCATCCTCACGCCACATTCTAAATATCATATTGTATTACAGATAATCATTCATTGAGGTTTCATCTTAATTTGAATATATGTAGTTCCTAGCGTTAAGCATTTTTATGTTTTTAGAAGCTCACCAAGCTATGAGTCACTTGAATTTGGAACAAATTTTTCCCAAAGTTGAAGAAAGAAAGACAAAGAAAAAAAGTGAAAGTGTACATTATTAGAATTCTGCGCACTCATCACCAGTTACATAGAGTTCTAATAGCTAGTATTGAATACATTAACCAAATGTTGTTGTTCGTGACTAAGACAAATGGAGTTGCAGGATTCACTTAGCTTTCAAATAGTGAGTACGATTGCTTTGGCATTGGCCATAGTTCAACTACGATCTTAGCAGCTCCAGGTATATATCCATTAAATTATGAACTGAGTTCAATACAGAACATGACCTATGAAACTTGAATTGATTCCCCCTCAAACACATGGATCAAAGCTTTTCTTTCTTTATGAGTTTCGTGTATATGGCCGAGGAAAACTTATAATTCTAGATCTTGTTAATGGTTTCATTTGGTGGTATGAATGTTGATGATTTATTAAATTAGTATCTGTATATTCGTCCAAGTTAATATTACTACTTAAATTATCATTATGCAAATTAAAGGTTCTGCCAATTTCTCCGCATTGACAATGCGATTGTAAAATATTATTGATGGTATTATTTTAATTTTGGACCTGTCTGACTGATCTCATTTACTGTTATATGTGTATTTTCCTGTGCTAATACGTGTTCTTCTAAGAATTTCTAGACATTTTAGTTTAGAGATAACATTCTTATGACAGGTCCATTGAAAAATAATGTGTAGAATCTAATTTAGTTAAGTTAGGTTTCATAGATAGCTATTTTTAGCTAATGAATATTTACAAATCTGTTGTTTGCCTTTATGTCTGATAGCATGTATCCAGATTATCCCGATAAAACTTATTTTAGTTCATTTCATTGTTATAATTAATTTTGTTAATGAGTCACAATTGTGTCACTTTAAAATCATATCTTAGGAATTTTCTTATTAAAAACTAGCATCTGTAATGTATTCTTTTTCTACTTTTTTATCAAAACTGATCTATATTTTCTTATTAAAATCAATGTCTGTAGTGTATTTTTCTCATACTTTTGTATAGAACGTGGTCATGTAATTTTGTTATAGTTGTAAGACATTGAAGAAACCAGACACTGAAGAAACCTGGAGTAACAAAATTTACTTGTGTATTGTGATCCATATATAAATGCACAAGTGAATCCGGCTTTAGAAAAATTCTAAATGTATTCATTGTCTGGTATATCTACGTAGAATTCTTACTACTTTAAAATATGTTCGAATACTTTATTTAAATGTTTTAGCTCTCTATTTTGCAATATATCTTTAGATACATGTGAACGTGTTGTATATAATATATCTATATTCTGTTTATTTGCGTTTGTTTCATGTGAAAATCAACATCTCCAAGTTAACTAATAATTTGTGGGAGGTTTAAGGACTATGAAGTCAACTCCTTGTATTAGTATGAACTCTTATTTTCAAACCTGACTAGCGAGTCCTATTGTTTGAAACTCTTTGTGATTAATTTGGACTCTTTCTTTTTACAAGTATTTGGTATTTGCAGTGATACTTCTTGCTTAACATGAATACTTGCGAGCCTAGCACCTTTGCCTACTTGTCCATGTGATTTTATGATATGTTTTCTTACTGCCAAGCATATTAAATCCATGAGGAATTAAGAAATGGTATTGACAAGATATTCCGATTGCTCCATTTGGTTAAGAGAGATCTTGTTCTTTATCAAGTTATTTTTGAAATGTTAAATTGTGGTTATTATTATGTATTTTAATTTATGTATTATGATATATGTGAGTTTTGTCATATCTATCTCAATATCTATTTTATTATCAGTACCATTCAATTGACTTATGGTATGATGAAAGATGGTCCTTATCTTGGTGCTTGACATTAAACAAATTCTTTTTGAAAAATCTTCGTACTTTTTTTTAAAATATCTTTTGTAGGTGGAGCAAATGAACAAAAGGTGGACATAAACAATGAAGACTTTTCTTAGAATGTTGGTTGACTATTGTTGAAACCTTATTTGTTCCGGAAATCCTTCGAACATTTTGCAATCATATGTAATTAATTTAGCATTTGTAAACACTATTGTATATTTTACTTTTGTGTATATTACCTTTATATGATTTGGATTGTTAGATTATGATTTTATTTATGATAGTTTCTGCTTGTGATTTATATAAATTTGTGATATTGTTGTTTTACTAGCACGATGCAATAGCCTTAAAAAATCGTATCAATAGCTCTTAATAACCGTTGCAATAGCCTTAAAAGAATCGTTGGAATATATCTTCATAACCGTTGCAGTAGGCCCAGTAGCCGTTGCATTAACGTATACAGCAATAGTTAAGAGTCGTTACATTTGCCTAAAATGACCGTTGCAATAGACTGAGGTATCGTAACGGCTTTAAGACCGTTGCCATAAAAGTCTATCGTAACAGTTTATAAACCGTCATATAAAATCGTTGCAATAGATCTATTGACTCGCGACCTGATGTAACGGACCCTAAACCGTTCCATTAGTGCTATAGCAACGGTTTTCCTATCTATAGCAACGGTTTTTCAGTCGTTGCCATAGGTCAAAGTTCCAGTAGTGACATAAGAGACATAAATGCCACAAATAAGCAGGTATGCAATGATATTAAAACAGTAGCTACCAGAAATGACTACCACAAGAGAACACAAACTAATCATCTAAGGGCGCGCCTACCACGCCTCACCCACCCCGGAAAAGGAGTGCGAAAAATCTAGAAGCCCCTATCCTACAACCCTGATACTAGACCTCCAGACTTTCCTATCAAGGGTCATGTCCTCGGAAATCCGCATCCTGGCCATGTCCTGTCTAATTACCTCTCCCCAGTATCTCTTGGGCCTCCCTCTACCTCGCCTCATACCGACCACCGCTAGTCACTCACAACTCCTCACTGGGGCGTCGGGGCTTCTCCTCCGTACATGCCCGAACCATCGAAGTCTCGCCTCTCGCATCTTCTCATCCACTAGGGCCACCCCCACCTTCTCCTGAATAACTTCGTTCCTAATCTTATCTAACCTGGTGAGCCCGCACATCCACCTAAGCATCCTCATCTCCGCAACCAACATCCTCTGGACATGAGATTTTTTCACCGGCCAACATTCCGTCCCGTACAGCATGGCCGGTCTAACCACAGCTCTATAAAACTTCCCCTTGAGTTTCTGTGGCACTTTCTTATCACACAAGACTCCTGATGCAAGCCTCCGCTTCGACCACCCCGCCGCTATACGGTGAGTGACACCCCCGTCTATCTCCCCGTCCCCCTGGATCACCGATCCAAGGTCTCTGTAACTATCCTTTTTGGCTATGGCCTGAGATCTAATCATCACGCTCCCTCCCACTTCGCTCGACTCAGTGCTAAACTTGCACTCCAGATACTCTGTCGTAGACCTGCTTAGTTTGAACCCCTTAGACTCGTGAGTCTGTCTCCATACCTCTAGTTTCTCATTAACACCGGCCCTCGTCTCGTCTACCAGGACTATGTCATCAGCAAATAGCATACACCAAGGTACCTCCCCTTGAATATGTCGCGTCAAAGCATCCATTACCAAGGCAAACAAGAGGGGGCTAAGCGCAGATCCTTGATGGAGCCCCATAACCACCGAAAAATGGTCTGAGTCACCACCCACTGTCCTGACCTTAGACTTAGCTCCATCGTACATGTCCTTAATTACTCTGATATAGGCTTCCGGCACGCTCTTATCCTCCAGGCACCTCCATAGTGCCTCCCTAGGGACCTTGTCATACGCCTTCTCCAAGTCGATAAACACCATGTGCAGGTCCTTCTTCATATCCCTAAACTATTCCACCAATCTCCTGACAAGGTGGATAGCTTCTGTAGTGGACCGACCCGGCATGAAACCGAACCGGTTCACGGAAATAGATGTCGACTCCCTCACCCTGGCCTCGATCACCCGCTCCCAGACCTTCATGGTGTGGCTTATTAATTTGATGCTCCTATAGTTGTTGCAACACTGGATATCCCCTTTGTTCTTATACAAGGGCGCCACTGTACTCCACCTCCACTCCTCCGGCATCCTTTTGGACCTGAAGATCGCATTGAACAACCTAGTGAGCCACTTCACTCCTGGCGTACCCATGCATTTTCAGAACTCCACCGGGATTTCGTCTGGCCCGGTCGCTCGACCTCTACTCATCCTACGCAAAGCCCCCACGACCTCTTCCACCCTAATGCGCCTGCGGTACCCTAAGTCTCTATGACGCTCTGAATGCCCCAGCTCCACCAGATCTATGTTTTGGTTCCCCTCCTTGTTTAGAAGGTCTCGGAAGTACGCCTGCCATCTCTGTTTGACTCGAGACTCCCCCATTAGGACTCTACCATCCTCATCCTTGATGCACCTCACCTGGTCCAGGTCTCGCGCCTTCCTTTCCCTTACTTTGGCTAACCGAAATAACTTCTTATCCCCGCTTCTCTCCCCCAATTCCTCGTACATGCGGCCAAAAGCCGCGTTTTTAGCCTCCGTGACCGCCAATTTTGCTTTCTTCCTTGACACCTTATAGCTCTCTCTGTTCACCCGCCTTTCTTCCTCGTTTGTGCTCCCTGCCAACTTCGCAAAAGAAGCTTTCTTCACCTCTACTTTTACTCGCACTACGTCATTCCACCACCAGTCGCCCTGATGTCTGCCTAGATAGCCTTTGGTTACCCCAAGCACATCTCGCGCTGCCTCCCTAACCAGATTCGCCGTCTCTGACCACATTGCGTCTGCTACCCCATAAATCCTCCAAACTCCACCATCAACTAACCTCCTCTCCAACTCCTGGGCTTTCTCTTTAGTCAGAGCACCCCATCTAATTCGCGGTTGGCCCCGAGCACCCCTCCGCTTCTTTTTAACCCAGATTCTGACATCCATCACTAGGAGTCTATGAAGGGTTGAAAGGGATTCTACTGGAATAACCTTGCAGTCCCTGCACAGACCTCTATCGCTCCTTCTGAGAAGGAGGTAATCGATCTGAGTCCTGAATCGTAATTAGGTACGATCCAAGAGTTGTAAAACATACGCAAGTAAGGAAGGAGGAAGAGGCATGGGACATCAGGTAAATAGTACGGTGCTCGAACCTACTTAAATCATTTAAATCCGGTCATTAGCACGAATGAATCTAGTTATAAAAAGTGTAAAGATACAACATTTAAAGGGTATTAAATGCTGAGTCCGTCAAGAAATATATATATTCAATGTAATGATTGTGTAACGTAACATTTAATGTCTTTAATTATTCATAATAACCTTATTATAATTTGGGCATAACGTACAATCTCAAAAGTACTTATAAAAATGAGATATATGATCAGTTGTAGGGGACACGAAAGACTATTGAAATATACATTGGCATCATTCATTTTTCTTGATTATCATATTGCTACTCAGAATTATTTCCTTCTATTCATTTCTTTGATTATGAGTAACCCGAGTTCTTCTAAATTCTAGCTTTGACCAAAATTCTATTTTTTGGTGAAACAATGTTCCTCTTTATATTTCTTTGTTAACATTAGCTTCGGCACGAAACAGTGTGATTCGCAATCAAGGATTAATCGCATCTGGATAAGTAGGTTACTCTTTGAATTTTTCGTAGTGAACTTATGTCGGATATATTTCGATGATCGCTAGATTTGATATCTTTAAACCGTCGAATTTTGGTGTATACCTAGATAAACATAAGTCACAAAATCAACCCTTAACCGCCTTTGGTTCTCATTATTATGTTCGTTTCACCCATGAATACCAGCTGGTTTTATAAGTGCGTAAAGAACTAGCCTTACAAAACTCTATTTGAAGTGCCTAACACTTCACACTTACATAGGTGGTTCCTAAACGTGTCATTCCGTAGATACATTATTTGGTATATCTTGTATCAAATTTAGAAATTAAAAAGCCTTAATGCTTTATCCTTGGTACTGAACACTGTCTCTTCATGGGAATGGACCAAAAAGTTTTAGTTGACAATGTTGAACCGTCATTAATGACTTTATTTGATCTCATTGAACCTAGATCTTGGGAGCTTCAGTCTTCTAGGTAGAGTAACCGCAACAATGACTTATCCTTAGCCAAAGTCCCATTCCACTCGATGATTTTTCAACTACCTCTCTAGGTAGGCTTTTTGTAAGTGGATCTAGCACATTATCGCTTGAATTTACATAATCAATCGTGATAATTTCGCTATAGAGTAATTGACTAACAGTTTTATGTCTTTGTCGTATATGATGAGATTTACCGTTATACATAACGCTCACAACCCTTCCAATTTCTGCTTGACTATTATAATGTATGCATATTAATGCCAATGGTTTGGGCCAAAATAGAAGATCTTTCACAAATTTTGAAGCCATTCAACTTATTCAATGGTTTTATCTAATGTATTGCACTCGGCCTCCATTATAGAATGGACAATACAAGTTTGTTTGGACGACTTCTAAGATACCACTCCTCTACCAATAGTGAATACATATCCTCTTGTGGAATTAGAATCAGTTGAACCGGTGATCCAATTTGCATCACAATATCCCTCAATCACCGCAGGATATTTACTGTAGTGCAAAGTAAGGTCTTGGGTATGTTTTAAATATCCCAAACTCATTTCATTACCATCCAATAAGATTGATCTGGATTACTCGTGTATCGACTAAATTTATTTATAGCACAAGATATATCTAGTCGAGTACAATTCATGATATGCATTAAATATTCCAATACACATGCATGATCTAATTATGATTGCTTCGACCTTTGTTCTTTGCAAGTACAAGATTTACATCAATTGGAGTCTTTTTAACTTTAAAATTTAAGTGCTTAAATATTTAATGTACTGTTTTGATATAATTAGATTGTGAGAATGCCAAACTTTGAGGAGTCTTACGGATCTTAATACCCAAGATTAAATAAGCAACTCTTGTGATTTGTTGCTTCAAAGTGTTCTCGTTGCCTTCTTGCCTCTCCATTAATCTCCCTCCCCCCCCCAAAAAAAAATAGGTTTATAACCCCTTTTATACATGTTAGGGCATATAGGGTTCAAACTACTAACTCCTAGCCAAATTAGGACGAAATTCGCCCTTAGCGGTCTCGCTTAAAGCCCGGCGCCAATTAAGACTCAAAATTTTCCACTATCCTACCGAGGATCCGGTGTCTAGGATTTCTCCCAAAAGTAAGTAGTAGTGCTCTTCCTTTCAAGCCTTCTGCCTTACAGTCTATAGACCTTACCTCACTAATCATTTTTTGGCATTTTGGTTGGTGCCTAGCACCAACCTGGGCACCAAACTAATACTCCCTCCAAAATTCTTCTGTCTCTACTTCACTTTGCATGCAAGCTTGACAAATCCCTTCAAATTGACTCCTACACATATAAACGCCATTATTAAGCTCGAGTCATAAATATTTGCACCAAAGTTAAGATTAAGATAAATTGCACGGCAAATTACAGGCGAAAATATGAATTTTTAGTCAAACATCAGAAATCATTGCTCAGTATCAGCATATCATCCACATATAAGCAAATAATGACTATATGATTTGGAACATTTTTTATGTACACATTTTTTTATTTTAAAATTATTTAACAACATTATTTTTTCAAATTTCTCATGCCATTATTTGGGTAATTATTTTAGTCTAAAAAGTGACTTAACAAGTGTACATACTGTATGGGTCATAATTTTGCTGAGGAAGTCGGGCGCGGAAAGATCGTAAGGTGAAAAGACTGTGTCCCGAGTTGGGCAGATAGGACGAGGTCGACCAAAGCCCACTAGCGAGCAGTTGCAGAGAGAGCCGTAGAGATCGAGGTCGAATAGCGAAAGATAGGAATAATAACTAGTGTAGTCTTGGAACTAGTGATAGGAATATTCTCCTGGATATTCCCTTAGTTTTACTTTTTAGTATTTTTAAAGAATATCTCATACAAAGAGAGAGAGAAGAAAAAGGGACACACAAGATTGAATCTAAGAAAAACTATTGTAAGAAAGGTGTCCATTGAGAGAAAATACAAAGTTTACCTTTCCATAGTGATTGATTTCATCGATTATTCTTCTTTTCCACTTACACGATCCAAGAAAGCATTACTTATATTCATGGTGACTGCCACATTTCGTTGTCAAAAGGAAGAATCTTCCACATTATTTTATATTTGGATGACTTGTTCTTCCTATTTACATTCACTGTCATTTTTCATATTTATTGCTCATTATTTACTCTTTATTTACTCTCTAGAGTGTGCATCTAATGACTAAATATACGAGTATATACATTAGATAAATAGTCTCACCCAAACTCTAATCTCCGTAAGCAAGTGATTTTTGCCCTATATTTATTACTCATATAAATTCAAAATAAAATAATTTTTCCATCATTTACAATTTTATGAATTTTTATGATATTTTATGTTAAGTATTTGCATTTGTCTGTGCACGTTAATTCTATTTAGTTAATAAAAAATACAAAAAAAATATGTTGCATGTGCATTTATGATTTAGCTTTGCATTTTTAGGAATTAATTAGTAATTAAAAAGGAAAATCACAAAATAGTTTATTTTACATCTTTAGCTTTAATTTTGAATTTTGGGTAGTTTGTCCTTTAATTTGGTTAGCTAATAATTATAATTTAGAATTAACTGGGTTTTTAGGTTAATTTGGATTTGTGATAGGATTTTATTTTTAGTTCTGAAAAAAGGGAATTAAGAAAAAGAGTTTGAAGTAAAAAAGAAAGAAAAGAAAAGAATAAGAAGGATAAGAATCAGGATGTTGGGCAAAACCCCATCAATTTGCCCAAGCCCAACATCGTGATCCGTCTAGGTCAGGTGTGCCCAAAATAACAGACCATCCTGATGCATTTTATGTGCTATGTGAATATTTATTTGTTTCGGCTTGCATGTTGACCAGCTAAGAAAAATAAACCAAAAAGGAAAACCAAGAGTGGGGTAGGGAAGGAAATAAAACCCGATTCTAAAGAAAACCCCGGTATTCCAAAATATCCCAAAACTCTGCCAAAAGTTTTCGAAAAATGAGAGTTATTTCAAAAGAGTCATTACCGTGTCCTTTTCAAGTGTATCAAAACTGCCCGAACTACGCCAATTTGATTCTCATAGGGTGTGGGATACGTAGGCAACCCCTATCGGGAGGGGGAGGGGTGAGGAGAGTAAAGCATCACATTAGTTCCTTTAGATTGTGTCAATTTTTAGATACTTCGGGAAGGGGTGGGGGAGGGGGGAGGGGTGAGAAGAGTTGCATAAAAAATATTTTCTACTCTCTAATCAAATAATAGAAAATATTTCTCACTTATCAACCAAACAAGAGAAAAATATTTTCTAAGAAAACATTTTCCTTCGTACCAAACACACCCTCTATGTTATGTACTTTTCAAAATTTATGCGCTAAGACTTGTACCATGCATTATAGTATTAAACTTTGTCTGATCGTATATTTTTTCGTTTTCTTGTGATAGACAAATTAGTGAATGTACACGTTCAAAAATTTACCCAAAAATAATGTTCCCGTCTGTTATCATAAATGGTCTATTATATTATATGCAATGCAAAAAAATATTCTCAGCCTTGCGACCATTATTGGTGTTAAACAAATGATACTATCTTTGGTGGTTCTTTTGAGGATTTACTTATTTATTCTTTTAAAATTTTGAGTAGGGTTATGAAGTTAGCGGCATGATATGATAAATGAATTAGAACCAACGAAAGATATTTTCTACTAATAATTAAGTAACCAACTTCCTTCTGTAAATATTTATTGAACTCTTTTTCATATTAACCCAGATTAAATGTAATGTGTTATAGTTTGTTCAATTCTCTTCTATTAATGTCTATCTCTTTAAGTTGCATGTGTTCTATAAATAGATATTGATAAATGAAGATAGCCTTTAAGAGGGAAGACGTTACATTCTCTGTTTGGCAAACTGTAGACCTTTTTCCAAAAAAAAATTAACTTTGCACTTGGAATTAAGCAAAAATATTAATCTGGTGCAAATATCACTTAAAGGTAAATGAATTTCTGAATCTACTCATAATTGCTACTAACCCAATTGAAATTCCATATGTAAAAGGTAAAAATCAATCTTTGCTGGTCATTCATTATTAGTCTTAATTAAGTTGTTGCATCTCATCTTTCCAATTCCAATTTAGTGTGTGACGTATTCAAAATCCAAATTTGGTGCATTTAATTTATTTAAAGTAATTACTTATAGCATTTGTTTTTATATTACTCATATAATAAAGATATGTCTTATCAACATAATACAAGTTGCCACTTGTCATCATATAGTGTCTTCTAGAAAATTATATGTCTTATGATCAACTTGTTTTTCAAGTTTACCATAGTAAAGACAACACTGACTTTATCCTTACTGCTTAACAAATTAAATACGACTGTAGAGATTAAGTAAAAGAAAAAAAAAGACAATTTAGGTTCTAAAAATTATTTGAAACTAAATCCTGGGAAAAGGTCATTTGTCTTCAAAATAATTTAATGCAATCCTCAATTTATAAGAGTTTAAACTTCCATGCAGTTCAATATATATAGAACTAAAAAAATAATGCCTTTTTATATTTAAAATAATTTATCTATAATTTTTTTTCTTTTACTCTTAATGAGATGAGTTATAACTACAAAAATAGCTTACGGTTATTTTAGATAAAAAAAATTTAATAGTTTTTTTCCCCTTTTTGGGTGAAAATCATTTACATCCTGCTAACTTTGTTGTAAAAATCAAACTCCCCTCTCAACGTTGAGTAATTGTCATTCTCTCTCTCATTTTCGAATTAATTTTTCAAATGCCTATTTTAACTATATATTATTAATTTTATCTTTATTTTAATTTTTTTATAATATCATTATATTTTTCTCATTCTTCTAATATCGATGTTATGAATTTGTGCAGCACAACTATTATAATGTTTCATGCATTTATTTTAATGTAGCAAAACTATTTATTTTATAATGTAGCAAAACTATTATAGTTGGCAACAGTAGCACCACAACAGTTGGTCAAAATTGCGTGTTTTTTTTTTACCAAACAGACATTGTCAGCTCTTTTTAAAATCGAAAATATAAATCGAAAAAAATCGAACCGAATTTTGAAAAAATCGTACCGAACCGTAAATACTTTGGTTTGATTTGATTATTAAAATTACAAACCGAAAACCGATTAAACCGAACCGAAATTCTACAAAACCGACCCGAATCGACCGATGCCCACCCCTAAGTTTGGAGGCCATAAAGTAATGAGATACTACTATTAGAGATAGGCAAATTGATCTTCACAACCAAAAATAAATAAAAGGGCTACAATAGTAGTTAGGGGCGGCAAAATAAATAAAACAAAATAAGTAACTGTCTATATTATTCGTTAAAATATAAGTTAAAAAATAAATATTTTAAAAACGAATCAAATACAAGTATTAACCATATTTCTCTCAGACGCTCAATACCTTCCCCTCCCCAAAATTTAACTTAATTCCCAAAGTTCAATACGTTTGCTAGAGTGGTTATTATTTTAATATTTTGATAATTGAATTTTGTTCTTTAGAACACTTGAAAGTTAAACTTTATATTTGAGTTCATTTGGAGTAGAAATTTAATGTCAGAGTGGTGTATGCCAATAAGTGGAGTTTGGACACGTCACACGATCACATTACATTAGAGGTGTCAAATTTGACACCTTCAAGTAAGATCCCGGCCATTCAAAAATAGTAGGTGTCTGCCCATTTTAATTTGCATCCCAACAGTACATTAAAAAATAAGAAAACAATAATTGGTAAATAGAAAGGCATGCGCCACTCTGACAGTAGTGTAGTTAAATTTCTCATACCAAAAAAAATAAAATCACTTAATTGGCAAATAAGACATTCATTTATAAGTTAATTTATTATATTGAATTCTTCTAAACGGCCTTGTCTAAGCTTAGACTCACTTCTTAGGTTCTTCTTTTACTCCTCATTTACGTTTTCTCTTTTACATTTATCTATGCTTATACCAAATATTTGGCGATTTGTTTCTAGGAAACTTCTCTCTTAATTCATACTTGATCTCTTCCCCTTCTTTTTGTCTCTGGAGTTATAATTACTTTTCACACCAAGGATCTAATTTCACATTAAGTTTAGATTACGAGTTTTAATTGGGTTGTGTCTGTGATAAGGGCAATTGACCAATCTTCGTTTTTAGTAAACTTTTGGTGAACCCTTGCGGTTTCTGCTAGCTATTGAGTGCAGAACCGTATATTTGTATCAGAACAATTTTTCACGACATCGATAAATTGTTCCTTTATATATATATATATATATATATATATATATATATATATATATATATATATATATATATATATATATATATATATATATATATAAGCTCATTGGCATGGTTCGAGGTTGTTGAAAAAAGCTGAATTTTTTTTTGTGTAGATTGTTTGGTAAAGAAGAAGGCTGATTACAGTTGCATAGATAGTTGAATTTGATACTTTACTGGTTGGTAATGTGTAAACTTTTCCATTTAATTTCTTATTTGGAAGATTAATCAAACATGACACAACTCGTTTCCAGTGATACTCAAAATTAGCTATGACCTAAACTTCCATTAATAAGAGTTTCTTAATTTGGGGGAGCAGCTTCAATCTTATGAATACAAATTTCTCTATTCTTAGCCATACAGAAAGACAAATTATTTGTGAATATGTCTTAGCAAAAGTTGATAACCTTGTGAGCACGTGATTTTTGCCTCACACGAATTACTCCCAAAATATCAAAAAATAAAAGAGTTTTTGTTTGTTTGCAATATTCGGGGATCGCATGCTCTTTTTCTTTTGTTGTTTGCATTTGTGTGTGCGTGTTTATTTGTTTCAATTAACAAAAATTAAAAAAAATATATATATATATATATATATATATATATATATATGTCACATTTGCATCTAGGATTTAGTACTACAAGTAGGAGTAATTAAGTTTGTTGTACAAATCACAAAATATGTACTTTGCATTGTTTAGCATTTAAGATCTAGTTCTGTGATTTTATTCTGAATTGGTGCTTAATTATATGTGATATTTATTATTATGAGTTAATTGGTATTTTAAGTTAATTTTTCAGTGTGACTTAGGAATTTTGGTAATTAGGAATTAAAAAAGAAAATGAAAGAACAAGAAGAAAAAATGAAAATAGAATACAAAGAAACCAGGAACTGGGCCATTTCGTTTTGGACCAGAACCAGGCCCAATGTAATTACATAAACCCAATCCCTTACCCGATCTGCCCAACCCCCAAATGGCCCCGTTGATCTGGACCGTTGGATTTTGTTATCCAACGGCCCAGATTAATCAATCAATTCTCGAATACACTCAGACCGTAACTTAATCAAACGACACCGTTTGGTTTAAGGGAGGAGATCCTGGTCGTTGATCGTAAATGATCCAACGATCAGGATTTAATCTCTTGAGTCATATATAAAGCCCACCTCCACACCCCGCCCCCCAAGCCGGACCCCCCTTACACCCGTCGTCTCTCTTAGAGACGAATTAACCTCGCCGTCCACCACCGTGCTCCGCCCGCCGGAAATCGCCTCACGGCGGTTCCGGTAGGCCAACGGCCACCAAATTAACACCAACCCTTCTCCTCGCCTCCCTCTCTTCGAATCCGGCCTCCGTTAGTTTCGAATCCGCTTCGAGCGTGTCGAATATTGAATCAAAGGTCGCCGGAATTTGAAAACCATGCCAAACCTCACCAAAATCACACCATAGCTTCCCATCACCTCCCTCATACCCCCACCGGCCTTAGTTTTGTTCGAATCTTGCCAAAACCAGTCGAGCCCCAAAATCTCGGCCATGAACCCTAAATTCGATTCCTGCCTAATTGAGGTCTAATAGACCTTAGTTAGGATGTTTTCATTATTGAAAACATCTCAATTAAGGTCCATTGGCCTCAAAAACGAAGAATCCAAGTCCAAGTTGAATCCCAAGTTCGAATTGAACCCAAGACAGGTCCGGGTCCGTTCAAGTGCGGATTTGTCTTCTCTTATGGTATTTCTTCTTATTCCGTTTGTTGATCAGTTGAATTTCATCTTTCTTTCTTTTTAGTTTTCTGTTTCTCTTCATCTCCAGTAGACTTTATTCCGGTCAATTCACATCTGTGTGAATTCAATGCTAATTGCTTTATATGCGTAGTTTATTTAACATCGTCAACATGTTAATTTATTTGTATGATTGTCCACCACCCTGTATGCCCGTATGCAATTCACCATTAGGGTTGTTATCTGTTTAATTCTGGATTAGGATTTAACTGAATGTAAGTGTTAGGGTTGGATTAAGGCCATTTGTTTAATCTATTGCCCATAAGACAGCCTAGTGGAGCCTGCTATCACAGCAGGACACCCCACCAGGTCTGTACTTCATATTTTTTATTTATCAAAGCCCATATTTAAGCAAAAATTAGTGGTGAAAACTGGCAGAGCATGGTCTGGGCAGAGATAGTAATGGGTAGGGGTAATAGTTTAATTGGGGGCAGTCATTCAGAATGGGGAATTCAAAACTATAAATATAGGATGCAAAAGAGATAGAGGGGGGATTGTTTTGATATCCAGAGAGAGCTGAGAGGATACACGAATAAGCAGGGATACACACACAAACCTTAGAGACAGAACACTGAGTATACACATTCGCAGCATAGATATTCATATACACTCATACAAATACATTAGTATTCACTGCCTGCTGGGTTCTCCTGCTGTGGCTCTTTTGTTCTTCTGTTGCTGTTGTTGTTGTTGAGGTTATTGTGGTTGTGGTTGTTGTTGTTCTTCTGTTGTGCTGTTTGTTGTCGAGACTGCTGTGGTTGTGTTTTGCTACTGCTGTGGTTGTGTTGTACTACTGCTGGTATTTGTGCTTGGCCACTGCTGTCGTTGGTGCCTGGCTACTGTTGTTAGTTGTGTTTTGTTGCTGTGTGTCGTTGGGTTTTGTTGCTGTTGACTGTTGGTCTATTGCTACTGTTGCTATCAATGTCATAGCTGATCCCTTGGTCCTCTATTTTTGTCAATTTCCAGGTACACTCTTACAAGTTGCCTTGATGTAATTCATTGAAGCTAAAATGAAGTATTCCTAGATACATGTTCAATTTAAGGCAGCTTATTGTGTTTAGTTTACATCAGTTTAGTGTTTTATGCTATAAGAATGACAAACATATGATTGTATAATTAGGACTAGTGACTGGAACGGTGGACTGTTAGAATTTTAAATTTATGACATTTCATTTAGTGATAACTTAGTATATAACTGTTTAATAACATGCTTGGTTAATTGGAATCTGCTGAAACAATAGAAATCGATTGGATATCATTAAGTGATTTATGATTGATCATAGGTTTAAGTTTAAAATCAAGTTGCGTACCAACTTCTTCTTCCCAGTTTTCTTTTATCATTTACCTGCTTGAATCAATTCAAATCATTTAGGTTGCATTGTGTTGTCAAAAATCAGCTTTCTTAAGATTGAATTCAACTGCTATTAAGAAAATTAATTCGCATTAGTTCTGCAAATTACAGCAGTTAGTCCAAGAAAAGTGGAATTTGTCGTGAGTTTAATTGGCTTAAATAAAATAAGCACACTGCTTCGCTAAATATATAGCGCATGTTTTGTAATTGAGGAATTCGACAGCTTCTTTTTTTTGTTAAGGAAAATTAATTCATTTTAGGCTTTTGCAATTTGATTTGCCATAGGTTTGGTTCATTCAAAAATAACGCTCCAGCTAATTTCAGACGCAAAGCCTTGTTAATAATTGTATGGACTATTTCACTCTTTCATTTGGGCTTGCCTCAGGCCTAGCCATGGAGAATGATGAATTTACTATGTTAGCCAATTTCATGAAGTCTTGTATGATTTGGTTTCATTATAGCTAATCCCATGATCTGTTAAATACTGAATTTTTTAGGTAAAAAAGAAATATTATAGATTAGGATCGACCTTAAATAAAATAATGAGACGAGTCTCGCCACACTAAATATCCAATTGCGGGGCCCTCAAATTAATTGTAATAAAAAATCTAGACTCGGAAGGACCGTTTAGTGAATTTCACGGTCTTTCCCAAAGTTAACAAAGACGGAGAATCTTTAGGCACGACATTAATAAAATTACTTTTCTAAATACGGGTGCGCATTTATGTGACCCAAATCTTACTCCCGACGAAACTACTGGTTGCGGTGTGACTCGAAATGTGTTTTCGTGACGTCGCAATTCTTCTAAAAAAAAATAAAAGCGGAGCATTATAAATACATAGTTAAAATACATAAAGAAATCAGATAAAAGCAAAAAGTGCAGTTGAGCGACCATGCTAAAACCACGGAATCCAGGAGTGCCTAACACCTTCTCCTGGGTTAACAGAGTTCCTTATCCGGATTTCTAGTTTCGCGGACTATATTACAAAGTCATAAATTTCCTCGGTTCGGGATCAAGCCGGTGACTTGGGACACCATTATTTTCCCAAGTGGCGACTCTGAATGTAATGAATTGATCCCGTCTCGATTGTCCTTTAATTGGGAAAACTCCCTCGCGCTCCCTCGGGTGCGGTAAAAAGGAGGTGTGACAGCTCTGGCGACTCTGCTGGGGACAATGCTCAGAACTTCGGTTCAGGGTTTAAGAATTCGAGCTCAGTTAAATTGTTGCTTTGTCTATATCTGATTTTATTATATGTTTAATTAATGTGCTACATGTCTACCGCTTTGATATTAGTTGCACTGTATATACAAACTGCCATATGTTTACCGCTTTGATATTGCGTGAACTGTATATAAAACTGTGCCGAAAACCCTTCTCTTCTTACCCCCGGGGATGTGCTTACTGGTTTAGACTCCCCCTTCTGTTAGTGTCAACACCAAAATAAGAAAAGAGGCGGGATAAGTTACAAAGCCGGACGATCCCGCGGGTCCCCGGTATGTAGCTCCCTCCTCAAATCCGAGTTCTCTGCTCGGGTACACGATCTAGTACCATTGAAAAGCATCAGGATATTGAGCCTAGATTTAGGACGTTTATTTGCATCATATATGACTTAGGGGACTCAACACAGGGGTTGGGTCCGTCTAGGACAGGCAGACCGAAATGAAAAGACCATCTTGCTATATCATATTTGTTGTAAGCATTTATTTAGACTGGCATGCTGACCGGCTTTTAAATACTGAAGAAAAACGAAAAAAAAAAAGAAAAAAAAAAGAAAAAAAAAACACAAAAAAAAAGAAAAAGAAACAAAAGAAAATAGTACGGGGAAATAAATATTTTTTCAGAAAATACAAAAAATATGTCTTACCAATAAGTCAATAAATTTAGTTTGCCGATAAAAAATGGTAGAAGATTGACTTTGCCAACAAAATAGTTTCTTTTTTTTTTGACAAAATGTGTTTTCTTTAAAATAGTTGTTTTGACGGACCGAACTACGCGGGTTTGATTCTCACCAGGTGTGAGATACGTAGGCAACCTTTAACGGGTCCAACTTCCCTTTATCTCAAAATAAGTTTTCAACGACCACCTTTTCATCAGTCTTAATATTTTGACCAGTCAATTCCTGTGGCCCGTTTTCATTTTTTTTAAAGAGAAAGATAGTTTTATGTCAAATAAAGATTTCTCTTTCATCTAAAAATTACCTTAATAAATGTGCAGAATGAGCACGAGTCAGAATACAACCGAAGCTATCATAAACAAGGTCCCCTTAAGTTTGCATAGATGGTGGAGCGACTTGGGCGAGCAAGGACAAGACACAGTTAAGCTGTACCTGGGAGATCTAGTGGGGCTACTAAATATTTCCCCGAGAGGAGACATCATACGAGCCTTGATCTCGTTCTGGGATCCAGCACACAATGTGTTCCACTTTTCGGACTTTGAACTCACACCAACATTAGAAGAATTGGCCGGGTATATCGGAAGACCAAAAGTCCCTATGAGGGAACAATATCTCATTGCGCCGAGGGTAGTGACAGCACATAGGTTTTTGGATACTGTGAAAATCCGCAGAACTGTACACAACCCAGACTTATCAGAAGGGTTCTGCACTTTAGCATTCCTCTATGATAAATATGGTCATCACGGGGGTTTCAACGAACACAAAAGCAAAATCTGCAGTGGACAAAACCAGTTAAAATGGGAGGAGCATAGACGCATCGCCTTCATGATAACTTTCCTGGGTTCATTAATATTTCCTAGAAAAGACGGGAATATCAACATACAAGTGGCAAGGGTCGTCAGCACTCTGATGAAACAAAACAACAGTACTTTGGCTCCCATGATAATATCAGATATCTCTCGTGCACTCACTATCTACAAAGTCGGAGGGGTCTTCTTTGAAGCTTGCAACGTACTGCTCCAAATGTGGATGATCGATCACTTATGTCGTCGCCCGCAGTTTATGAGGTATAGTTTATCGGAGAAAACCTGTGTAGAAGAATTCCCTACGAGGGTTGGGGGACATGATTTTCCAGAAGGGACTAGCGGATGGATACGACTTTTGCGTTTGATTCCAGCCAGTAAGATAGAATGGACATTCGGCTGGCTACCCGTGGAAGAAGTCATATATGCATCGGCCACGGAATCATATTTATTGCTAATGGGCCTCAACAGCATCCAGCCCTACGCACCAGGTCGAGTATTGAGACAGTTGGGACGATTCCAAATAATCCCAAAAGAAGAAGACCTCAGCCCACATGCGGTTGAAATTGGACCGGGAGGACAGTTCCCTGAAGCGTTGGTCCGAAAGATTTGGAGTGAATGTCAAACATTAAAGATAGACACTCGAGTGCGAGATCGAGCCCGGGGTGAAGTATCGTCGGAATACCCTGCATGGTATAGCAGAGATCTGGAGCATCAAAGGCCCACAAAAGGCCCCACCTCAGGGAGTTTGTTGGAGCGTCACAAGAACAATGGGACTGGTTGGCCAGAGAAGAGGCTTATAGAACAAAGATTAGCAGAATAGAGCAACGGACCCAGGAGCTCCAATTTGAAATGGATATGCAAGCCGCCGCCAACGAAGGAGATAAAAAGAAATTGGCACAAGAAAATGACTTTTTGAGAGCTCAAATCCAGCAAATGAAAAGGGATGCTGACAGACAGTTGAGGAGTCGAGCAGACGAAAAATTGATAAAGGGTTTGAGAAACCAAGTTGCCGATGTACAAAGAGAATTGGAAGAGTCGAAAGCCCAAACAATGAGGATCCGTGCTAGCTGGAAAAATGAGGCACATCAACATGCACTTCACCTACAACGGGTGGAAGAAGATTACACTGAGACCATCACTAGTCTAAGGGAGGCAAATGTTATCCTCAGGGAGCGGGTTTTCAAGCAAGCCCGAGATGCTAGAGCAGACCTCGACCGTTGTCACAATTTGATGGCCCGACTGCAAGAACAAGTGGATAGGATCCTAGACCAAGTCACCAACAATGCTCAAAGATTAGGGGCGAAAAACCAGCAGATAGAATGGCTACTCAGAGAAAGAAACATGATCAAGGATGGAATTGGAGAAATCGGGCATTATGTCACCATGAAGTGCCTAGCTTGTGAACAAATGCCCTGCACCGACCTTTTTGCTTCAGTTATGGGCTATGTTCATCAGATCATGAGAGAATTAAGGGGACTACACAAGGACCTCACACCAAGGCCCGCGGCAAGGCCGAATGATGCCTAGCGGGCCCCCAGGAATTTTAGAGCATTAGATTTTTGATTAAAAATGTATTTTTTGGGTCAAGCTAGTTGGCATTTTTATTTTTACATTATCGAGTCAAGCATTTCTTTTGTTTTGTTGATTGTTGTAAGACGTGTTTTGTAACTTTGAGGTTTTATCTGATATAAAAGTTACTAAATTTTGCCACAATCTTGTTACCAGAACTACGCTCGGTCTGATTCACGCGGGACGTGATACGTAGGCAATCCACATAAGATTCGACCACCACTAAAAAAAAAAAAAAAAAAAAAGGATACGAAGGTTAATAACAATAAAGCTTTCAAGGATAGTTGAAAAAGAGAAAAGAAAAAGAAGAAAAAAGAAAAAGAGAAAAAGAGAAAAGCTGGAATGACGCATGTTACGAGTACATGTAGAAAGGGTTATTTGGTTAGGTGCATTACATCCAACGTGCTGTAACATATCTGTTAAACTCGGTAAACTAACAAGTTTGTTGCATTTCCAGAAAAGTTTAGCAGTTGGTTTGACAGAATATACTGGCCAGCCACCATTACCGTACTAGATCTAAAGGGCCAATTACAGCAAGTATGTCCAGTTCCGGTAAAAGTCTCGAGGAAGAGAAATCGGAGATGCAAATCATGAAAGAGGAGGTAGAACGGTTGAGACATCAGATAACAGAGATGCACCTAGCCTGGGCTAGGGGACAATCCTCGCCAAAGTTCAGAACATGAGGAAGTTATCAGAAAAGTTAAAAGCCTGGAGCAGTCCTTCATCTATCCATACTTTCAGGGGGAAAACCCATATGCCACCCACACTCCACCAGCCAAACCAAATCCTCCTCCAGTCACCCCTATTTTTGTGGCACCTCCACCTGCTACTCTACAAAGGCCGTACGGCGAGCCGCATGTTCAGATCCATGACAACTCTTACTATCCTCAAGAGCTTACTTTTAGGGCTCCTGAACCGCAATCACATACCCCTCACTGGGATAATCCGGCAGAACCGGAAAAGCACTTCCAAAGTTCAGAACATGAGGAAGTTATTAGAAAAGTTAAAAGCCTGGAACAGTCCTTCAGGAACATGCACGGTTTGGGTAACCAGGTCAGTGTCGCTTACAAGGATCTGTGTCCGTTCCCCGACGTCCAATTGTCGGCCGGGTTCAAAATGCCCAAGTTTGACCTATACGAGGGGCACGGTGATCCTGTAGCCCACCTCCGAGGGTTTTGTAGTAAAATGCGAGGAGCCGGAGGACGGGATGAGATTCTGATAGCTTACTTCGGTCAGAGTCTGGGAGGATCCGCGCTGGAGTGGTACACTAGACAGGACCCCAGCAGATGGTTTACGTGGGATGATTTGGCTCAAGCTTTTATCGGGAAGTTCCACTACAATCTTGAAATAATCCCCGACCGCCTATCATTGCTAAAATTAGAGAAGAAGCCCGCTGAAAGTTTCAGGGAATTTGGTTTCCGCTGGAGGGAACAGGCAAGCAAGGGTAGATCCGCCTATGAGAGAGAGCGAGATGGTGGATTACTTCTTGCAGACACTAGAGCCAACCTATTTCGGACATCTGGTAACGTCCGTGGGCAAATCATTCACTGAGGTGATAAAAATGGGGGCTATGATCGAGGAAGGCTTGAAAGCCAACAAGATCATGAGCTACTCAACATTGAAAGCCACCACTCAGGCTATCCAAAGTGGCACTGGAGGAGTACTCGGGAAAAAGAGGAAAGAGGAAGTCGCGGCAGTCGATTCCGGGACGTGGTTTAGAAATAGAGGCCCCGCACCCCAATATAGCCCGCCCCAGCCTCACCACCAAAATTACTTCCACAATCCATATAACCACCCGCAACATTACTATCCCGCACCTGATCCCCATTTTACTGTCTATCACGCACAGTCCTATTCTGCACCTCCCGTCCATGCACCGTGGCGTGCACCAAACCCGCAGAATAATTATCCACCCCCAAGAGCTTACAGAAACCCCTCGGGCGCGAGTTTTCGTCCGAACCAGGCATTCAAGGGCGACAGGGCGCCGAGGCCAAAGACTTTCACTCCCTTGGGGGAGTCTTACACCAGTCTGTTCTACCGGTTGAAGCAAGTAGGGTTGCTAAATCCGGTTGAAGCTAAGCTACCAAACCCTCTTCCAAAGAACCTAGACCATTCAGTAAATTGTGCATACTGCTCAGGATGTCCGGGACACGACACGGAAAAGTGTTGGAGGTTGAAAACGGCCATCCAGGAGCTCATCGACACTCGCAGGATTGAGGTCCAGACTCCAACAGAGCCCAACATCAACCAAAACCCACTTCCAACTCATCATGAGACCAACATGATCGAGTTGGTACGGGTAGAAGAAGGAAAGGAGAAAGCCCCTCAGACTGTAATGATGATCAAGTCTAGCGGGGTAGGAATGAGAAAGGGGCCGAGCCTCGATGAGCCATCCATTTGCAAGAAGGACGTACCATGAGGGTCGGAAGCAGAAAAGGGAAGTGTGAACGAAGTACCGGTGAGGCCGGGGGAAGCAAAAATAATTGTACCAGGGATAGCCACCAAGCCCGTCTTGACGGTAGCAGGCGTTCGAATGGATCCCTTCATCATCAAGCCAGCAATACAGTTGCCAATAACTGATAGCAGGGCTATTCCATGGAATTATGCTCGGGTTACAACAACCTACAAAGGAAAGGAAGTGAAAGAGGAAGTTTGCGAAGCGCAAGGTTTGACCCGATCGGGGAGATGTTTTGCCCCTGCGGAATTGAGGAAGATCACTCCGGCAACATTGAAAAAGCCGGTAACTGACGAAGAGGCAGAAGAATTCCTGAAAAAGATGAAGCTGCATGACTATTCTGTCTTAGAGCAGCTGAAGAAAACGCTTGCGCAAATATCATTGCTATCCTTGCTGATACATTCTGAAGAACATCGGCAAGCTTTGATAAAAGTTTTGAATGAGGCCCACGTACCTGATAAAATCTCAGTGAGTCATTTGGAGAAGATCACCAACAGGATCTTCGAAGCGAATCGGATCACCTTCACCGATGATGAATTGCCCGAGGAAGGCACCGAGCACAACAAGGCTTTATATCTTACGGTAAAGTGTGAGGAGTCGGTGGTTACCAAAGTCCTTGTCGATAATGGATCCAGTGCTAACATCTGTCCTCTCTCTACGCTGGACAAGTTGAAAGTGGACATCGGCAGGATACGCAAGAACAACATATGTGTTCGAGGGTTTGATGGAGGAGGCAAGGCGTCGGTTGGGGACATAGTGTTAATCTTGACAATTGGGCCAGTGGAGTTCACCATGGAATTCCAGGTGCTGGACATGGTGGTGTCATATAACCTTCTGATAGGGCGACCATGGATCCATGCCGCAAGAGCAGTTCCATCCAGCCTACACCAACTCGTCAAGTTTGAGTGGGACCAACAGGAGATCGTCGTCCATGGAGAGAATGATCTACAACCGGGCACCATCGTCCCCTTCGTTGAGACGGAAGAAGATGTTGGGCCATGGGTATACCAGATCTGCGAAGTGGTATCCACCAACCGAGTTCCAGAAGGGGAATGCATTCCCAATGACAGAATAATTACTGCAGACGTCATGGTGGCTCGTGAAATGTTGAGACATGGTTTCATACCCGGCAAAGGTCTAGGTGCATCTCTGCAAGGAATCATACAACCGGTATCTATGGTCGAAAACGTAGGAACCTTCGGCTTGGGATTCAAGCCAACATCAGAGGACATCCAGCAAGCCAAGAGGAATAAGCAGAAGACATGGGTGCTCCCGAAGCCTGTTCCACGCCTTTCCCAATCTTTCGTCGGGTCTGGAGTAAGAGGACATCCGACGACAAAGATTCCCGGTCCTATGGTTAGGCCAGACGAAGAGTTCTTAAGAAAGTTCGAGGACCTATCCGCAGATGTATGTATGCTCGAGGATGGTGAAGGATCCGGCCATGCCGAGATACAGTTTGTGGGACCAAAAGCAAAACTGAATAATTGGAAGGCTACTCCTCTCCCTGTCCGGAAGGAGTCTTGGTAGTTTGTTTTGGATTGTTTTCTTTCGAAATTTTGTGTTGGGGGTTGTCCCCGGAGTAATAATCCTGTTGTTTTAGTTCATTTTGATTTGAGTTTGCAAGTTTGTTTTCCTTGTACTGTTCCCATTAATGAAATTTGGTTCCCTTCGTGTCTAATTTTGTTTATTTTCCTTCTTTTTAACTTTTCTGAACAACCTTCTTTCAACTGATCTTAATGATATGGCGTGCTTAAAGATTAATCAACCCAGTCTAGAAAGTCAATCGGGTTTGGAAATAATAACGCATGAAATAAGAAGTGACGAGAGTGAGTCGGAGTACGGCGATGATGAAGCCGTAGAAGAAATCGGTGAAGAATTAAGTCACTTCGAGGAAAAACCCAAACCAAATTTAAATAATACTGAGGCCGTTAATCTGGGGAACGCGGATGACGTCAAAGAAACCAGAATAAGTGTCCATATTGAACCCAACCTGAGAGAAGAGTTGATCAAAACACTCATGGAGTTTAAAGACATTTTCGCATGGTCGTACGACGACATGCCAGGACTCAGCACTGATCTAGTGGTTCATAAATTACCCACTGATTCGGCATATCCTCCCGTCAAGCAGAAACTGCGGAAATTCAAGACGCAGATGAGTGTGAAGATCAAGGAGGAAGTAACCAAGTAGTTGCAGGCGAAAGTCATTCGTGTCACTCGATACCCTGAATGGTTGGCTAACGTAGTACCGGTGCCAAAGAAAGACGGAAAGATCAGAGTATGCGTGGACTACCGCAATCTCAACAAGGCGAGTCCTAAGGATAATTTCCCACTTCCCAATATCCATATCCCGATTGATAATTGCGCCGGACGTGAAATCGGGTCCTTTGTGGATTGCTATGCGGGATATCATCAGATCTTGATGGATGAAGAGGACGCAGAAAAGACGGCTTTTATCACACCGTGGGGGACTTATTGCTACCGGGTGATGCCATTCGGTTTGAAGAACGCAGGGGCAACATACATGAGGGCGATGACTACGGTATTCCATGACATGATACACAAGGAGATTGAAGTGTACGTGGATGATGTGATCATAAAATCTAGACGTCAAGAAGACCATGTTGCCGACCTCAGGAAGTTCTTTCAAAGACTTCAAAGGTACGACATCAAGCTCAATCCGGCCAAATGCGCATTCGGAGTTCCATCAGGAAAGTTACTAAGATTCATCGTTAGCCGACGGGGCATTGAGTTGGACCCATCCAAAATCAAGTCCATTCAGGAGCTACCCCCGCCAAAGAATAAAACAGAGGTAATGAGTCTGTTGGGAAGGTTAAATTACATCAATAGGTTTATTGCTCAGCTTACGGCAACCTGTGAACCCATATTCTGTCTGTTGAAGAAAGACGCTGCGATAGAATGGACGACAGAATGTCAGGAAGCGTTTGACCAAATCAAAGGGTATCTGTCAAATCCACTCGTACTAGTTCCGCCTGAACCGGGTAGACCCCTGATTCTTTATCTGACGGTTTTGGAGAATTCGTTCGGCTGCGTACTGGGGCAGCATGATCTTACCGGCAGGAAGGAACGGGCCATTTACTACCTCAGTAAGAAATTCACGATCCACGAGGTCAAGTACACTCATCTAGAAAAGACATGTTGCGCTTTGACTTGGGTAGCCCAAAAGTTGAAACATTATTTGTCTTCTTACACCACTTACCTCATTTCGCGTTTGGATCCGTTGAAGTATATTTTCCAGAAACCTATGCCTACAGGGAGGTTGGCAAAATGGCAAATATTACTTACAGAGTTCGACATCATATACGTGACAAGGACGGCTATGAAAGCTCAAGCCCTAGCCGATCACTTAGCTGAGAATCCTGTTGATAACGGATACGAACCTCTGAGGACGTATTTTCCAGACGAGGAAGTACTACAAATTGATGGGTTGGAATTAACCGAGGATCCAGGGTGGAAGCTTTTCTTCGACGGAGCGGCGAACGCCAAAGGAGTCGGAGTAGGGGCTGTGCTCATCTCTGAAACAGGACATCATTATCCTGTTACTGCTCAACTGCGTTTTCATTATACCAATAATATGGCTGAGTACGAGGCATGTATCTTGGGGTTGCGATTAGCGGTGGACATGGATGTACAGGACGTCTTGGTCTTGGGGGACTCGGACCTCCTGGTACATCAGATTCAGGGAGAATGGGAAACCAGAGATTTAAAGCTTATCCCATATCGTCAGTGTTTGCATGATCTGCCTAAGCGTTTCCGGTCGGTAGAATTCAGACACATCCCAAGGATGCATAATGAGGTTGCCGACGCTTTGGCTACTTTAGCGTCAATGCTACATCACCCGGACAAGGTTCGTGTCGATCCGTTACATATCCAGGTCCGGAATCAACATGCTTATTGTAATGTGATAGAAGAAGAGATGGATGGTGAGCCATGGTTTCATGATGTCAAAGAGTACCTCAGGTTAGGAATATACCCAAAGCAGGCAACCGAAGATCAAAAGAGGGCTATTCGGCGGTTGGCGAACGGATTCTTCCTTAGTGGAGGGGTACTATACAAAAGAAACCCAGATTTGGGATTGTTAAGATGCATAGATGCGAGCCAAGCCACAATAGTGATGACAGATATACACTCCGGAGTTTGTGGACCACACATGAGCGGGTACATATTGGCAAAGAAGATTCTTCGAGCAGGATATTATTGGCTCACTATGGAGCGTGATTGTATAAGTTTCGTGCGAAGATGCCATCGGTGTCAGATACACGGAGATTTGATTCATTCTCCGCCGACCGAATTGCATACAATGTCAGCACCATGGCCGTTTGTCGCATGGGGTATGGATGTTATCGGACCTATAGAACCTGCAGCTTCCAATGGTCATAGGTTCATTCTGGTGACGATCGATTACTTTACCAAGTGGGTGGACGCCAAAACCTTCAAATCCGTAACCAAGAAGGCAGTGGTGGATTTCGTACATTCCCACATCATCTGTAGGTTTGGAATTCCAAAGATAATCATCACAGATAACGGTGCAAATCTTAACAACGGATTGATGAAAGAGGTATGTCAACAGTTCAAGATTACACACCGAAATTCCACACCATATCGTCCCAAAGCAAATGGTGCGGTCGAGGCAGCAAACAAGAATATAAAGAAGATATTGAGGAAGATGGTAGAAGGGTCTAGGCAATGGCATGAAAAGTTACCATTTGCACTATTGGGTTATCGCACTACCGTCCGGACTTCGGTAGGTGCAACTCCTTACTTGTTGGTGTACGGGACTGAAGCAGTAATACCAGCAGAAGTTGAAATCCCATCCCTCCGAATTGTCGCCGAAGTCGAGATTGATGACGACGAGTGGGTCAAAACCCGATTAGAGCAATTGAGCTTGATCGATGAAAAGAGATTGACAAGCAGTATGTCATGGCCAGTTGTATCAAAAGAGAATGGCAAGAGCATATAACAAGAAGGTACGTCCCAGGAAATTTGAAGTGGGACAACATGTGTTGAAGAGAGTTCTACCACATCAGGCCGAAGCGAAGGGCAAGTTCGCTCGAAATTGGCAGGGACCGTTTGTTGTGACTAGGGTATTATCCAATGGCGCGCTATGTCTAACTGATATTGAGGGAAGATGCACTGATATGGCTATCAATTCTGATGCAGTCAAGAGATATTATGTGTAATTCTCTAATGCATTTGTCAACGTTTGGTTTCGTTTGTGTGTATTTGGCATTTTTCGGAGAATGAAATGCCAGAGGCAATTTTTCTACTACCCAAACACTTTAACCTTTGTTTTCCCCTTTGAGCCTTAATAATTCTTTCATACACCCTCTTTCGGAATCACCAAGGAAGATGTGTAACAAAATAGAAAAAGAAACAAAGAAAAGACACAAGAAAAAGTGAACTACGTTCGACCTGATTCCTCAAGAAGGATACGTAGGCGCCACATGGCTCGGTCATAATAAAATAAAATTCAAAAGTTCCCCAAGCAACAAAACTGGGGCAGAAGTCATTGTTTCATTTGGAAAAATGGTGTGGATTCCGAAAGTTGTAATGAGCTAACCGTCGAGGTTAAACCCCTTTTCTTCAGCCTCACGCACAAAACCACATTAATGACCGAAAAGACCTCTCGATCAGTATTCGAGGAATGCCAAGTCATGCGAATGAAAGCCAAAAGTGACATCCCGACCCTCGATTGAATCCGGGATGCACAAGCCGAAAAGGGATAATGCTCTAGAGGGAATCTCATGGGTGATACCCCACCGCAGGGAAAGAAAGCGTAAATGAGAGAGCCTTAACGGTGAAAACCCTCGCGGGCACCTTAAGGCGAAGAAAGTTGAGAGAAATAAAATGAGAGAGTCTTACGGTGAAAACCTTTACGGGCACCCTAAGGCGACGGGAGATAGAGAAATGAGAGAATCTCATTAGTGAAAACCCTTCAAAGGGCACTATGAGGGGACGAGGCAAGATGATTACAAGATGTCTGCATGAGACAAGGTTTGGACATTCGTTTATTCCTAGCAAAATGCGACCATCAGAAAGTGATTGACATGAATAGACTGGGTAGATTAATCTCAAAGGCGCGACATAACCGTTGAATCAGTCACACATTCAGATAAGTTTTCCTATTTCGGAGTTCAGAAAAGTTTTCCTTTTCTTTTGTCATTTGCGGTCGGCATTCTTTTTCTTTTCTTTCGTTTTCGAAAATTGATTTTTCAAAGCTTACTACCAAGTCTCCCAAAGCAGTATAATGAAAATGAATAGGCGTGGAACGAGGCAATAAGGCAGAAGTCGTTACGATAGCAAGATTGGGACGACCGGCTGATTGGAAGGTTCGCGAGAATTATGGAGTATGATGGACACATGTGGCACGTCCGAAAGATGATTTCACACAACAGATCACCGGCTAAAAAGAGTCGGATCAAACCAAAGATTGGAATAAAAGGGAAAGATGAGAGACCGTTCGTGGAAAGAGCATCGTCCCCAGCAAGCGTCAACGTCGTCCTCAAAGTTCGAGGGAGGCCAAGCAGCTGAAAGAGAAAAGAAAATGGCCCCAACAAGAGTGGCACGACCACTCACTGCGTTTTGAAACTAACAATTTTTCTTTGATTTAAAGCAAGAAAGGAGGGTCCGTCGGCGGAAAAAGCATACCACCTAGAAGTTTATCAAACTGGGGCAGAAAATTTTCTCATGTTGCGAAAATTTTCTTGAGAGCAAATACCCAGTAGATAAGGATAGAAAGTAACACAAGATTTCGGGAAAATACCCGTTCCGAGCAGAATAGTTTGGACAGAGGCCCGACAATGCAAGAAAGTGATCTTTGAGACGGTATCATCCCCGGCAATTGTTGGGAAAATGAAGCACTAACTTCGAGATTCCCTCAGCAGCGTTATATCCCATAAGTTTTCAAGGAAGCAGAGGCGGGAGTCCCAGAGGAAGAATGGGAAGAAGGAAGAGGAAAAGGGGTCCCCCGCCAGGATAATCCCCAGTCCATAACATTTCAACCCCCGGCGAGTCCGAGAGAGAATGAGGGGTGAAGGAAACAAAGAATACTTCCTCAGCAGCATCATCCCCAACAAGTGAGTAACAAGTTCCAAAGATATCCCCAGCAGCCAAGAGAAAAGTAATACGACCCAGGGGGGGAAAGCAATTCCAAGACAAGATAATTCACAAGAGAAGGTGGCCCAAGAGGCAATGCAGGAAGGAGAAAATGGTACAAAAGGCAAAGGAAGGTGATCAGGATAGGATGAAATTAGTGAGTCAGGGAGCCCGCCTGGAGAATGGAGTGGCGATTTATTTTGAAGTCGTAGTTGAAGTCAGGGAGCCCGCCTGGAGAATGGAGTGGCGATTTTATTGTTGAAGTTGTAGTTGAAGTCAGGGAGCCCGCCTGAAGAATGGAGTGGCGATTTAGTGTTGAAGTTGTAGTTGAAGTCGGGGAGCCCGCCTGGAGAATGGAGTGGCGATTCTATAGCAGTTGAAGTCAGGGAGCCCGCCTGGAGAATGGAGTGGCGATTTTATTTTGAAGTTGTAGTTGAAGTCAGGGAACCCGCCTGAAGAATGGAGTGGCAATTTATTTTAATTTGGTCGAGGAAAGCGGTTGAATGTAACAGAAATCCCCGGCATGAATCCAAGTTCGTAAGCAGAAGGAAGGCAACAAGGATCAGAAAAGACAGATTCAGATTTCGAAGGAGAATAGTTCGAAGACCACAAAGAAGGAACCAATGGTCGGAGGTCGGCAATCAAGATAGGCCGAGACAACAATTGTCAGAGGAGAAGAAGCACGTGAGGAAACATCAGAGCCGGCAGGATGGCAAGGAGCATGGCAAGATCAAGTTAAAAAGTAGTTGAAGTCAGGGAGCCCGCCTGGAGAATGGAGTGGCGATTTAATTTTGAAGTAGTAGTTGAAGTCAGGGAGCCCGCCTGGAGAATGGAGTGGCGATTTAATGTTGAAGTAGTAGTTGAAGTCAGGGAGCCCGCCTGGAGAATGGAGTGGCGATTTAATGTTGAAGTTGTAGTTGAAGTCAGGGAGCCCGCCTGGAGAATGGAGTGGCGATTTAATTTCGAAGTAGTAATCGAAGTCAGGGAGCCCGCCTGGAGAATGGAGTGGCGATTTATTTTGAAGTTGTAGTTGAAGTCAGGGAGCCCGCCTGGAGAATGGAGTGGCGATTTACTTTGGAGTTGTAGTTGAAGTCAGGGAGCCCGCCTGGAGAATGGAGTGGCAATTTTATTTTGAAGTTGTAGTTGAAGTCAGGGAGCCCGCCTGGAGAATGGAGTGGCGATTTTAGTTTTGAAGTTGTAGTTGAAGTCAGGGAGCCCGCCTGGAGAATGGAGTGGCGATTTTATTTTGAAGCAGTAGTTGAAGTCAGGAAGCCCGCCTGGAGAATGGAGTGGCGATTTATTTTGAAGTTGTAGTTGAAGTCAGGGAGCCCGCCTGGAGAATGGAGTGGCGATTTTATTTTGAAGTAGTAGTTGAAGTCAGGGAGCCCGCCTGGAGAATGGAGTGGCGATTTTATTTTTGAAGTAGTAGTTGAAGTCAGGGAGCCCGCCTGGAGAATGGAGTGGCGATTTTATTTTGAAGTAGTAGTTGAAGTCAGGGAGCCCGCCTGGAGAATGGAGTGGCGATTTTATTTTGAAGTAGTAATTGAAGTCAGGGAGCCCGCCTGGAGAATGGAGTGGCGATTTTATTTTGAAGTAGTAATTGAAGTCGGGGAGCCCGCCTGGAGAATGGAGTGGCGATTTTATTTTGAAGTTGTACTTGAAGTTAGGGAGCCCGCCTGAAGAATGGAGTGGCGATTTATTTTTATTTGGTCGAGGAAAGCGGTTGAATGTAACAGAAATCCCCGACATGAATCCAAGTTCGTAAGCAGAAGGAAGGTAACAAGGATCAGAAAAGATAGATTCAGATTTCGAAGGAGAATAGTTCGAAGACCACAAAGAAGGAACCAATGGTCGGAGGTCGGCAATCAAGATAGGCCGAGACAACAATTGTCAGAGGAGAAGAAGCATGTGAGGAAACATCAGAGCCAGCAGGATGGCAAGGAGCATGACAAGATCAAGTTAAAAAGGATAGATAAGAATTTGTAGTACTGTAACTTAGTCTAACTTCTTATTTTGTTTAGCACGGTGTAATAAGGGGATCATGTTAAGCAGTGGGAACAACAGTAATAGCAGTAACAGCAGTAATAGCAAGATCGCAACAGTCATGGTAGTCCCAGCTACCAAAACTTCCCGAACTACATTGACCGGATTCCTGTTTAGCCCAGGATATGTAGGAGGCCTCCTGAAGTAAAGGCTCGGTCAAGATCTTTTTAGAAATGCTTCACACGGAGTGCTCGAACGGGCAAAAATCGCTCGTATTCGCTCACTATCTTTGCAAGAAAACTCTTCATGTTTCCGCGCAAAGAGGGGCAGCTGTGAGCACGTGATTTTTGCCTCACACGAATTACTCCCAAAATATCAAAAAATAAAAGAGTTTTTGTTTGTTTGCAATATTCGAGGATCGCATGCTCTTTTTCTTTTGTTGTTTGCATTTGTGTGTGCGTGTTTATTTGTTTCAATTAACAAAAATTAAAAAAAAATATATATATATATATATATGTCACATTTGCATCTAGGATTTAGTACTACAAGTAGGAGTAATTAAGTTTGTTGTACAAATCACAAAATATGTACTTTGCATTGTTTAGCATTTAAGATCTAGTTCTGTGATTTTATTCTGAATTGGTGCTTAATTATATGTGATATTTATTATTATGAGTTAATTGGTATTTTAAGTTAATTTTTCAGTGTGACTTAGGAATTTTGGTAATTAGGAATTAAAAAAGAAAATGAAAGAACAAGAAGAAAAAATGAAAATATAATACAAAGAAACCAGGAACTGGGCCATTTCGTTTTGGACCAGAACCAGGCCCAATGTAATTACATAAACCCAATCCCTTACCCGATCTGCCCAACCCCCAAATGACCCCGTTGATCTGGACCGTTGGATTTTGTTATCCAACGGCCCAGATTAATCAATCAATTCTCGAATACACTCAGACCGTAACTTAATCAAACGACACCGTTTGGTTTAAGGGAGGAGATCCTAATCGTTGATCGTAAATGATCCAACGATCAGGATTTAATCTCTTGAGTCATATATAAAGCCCACCTTCACACCCCGCCCCCAAGCCGGACCCCCCTTACACCCGTTGTCTCTCTTAGAGACGAATTAACCTCGCCGTCCACCACCGTGCTCCGCCCGCCGGAAATCGCCTCACGGCGGTTCCGGTAGGCCAACGGCCACCAAATTTACACCAACCCTTCTCCTCACCTCCCTCTCTTCGAATCCGGCCTCCGTTAGTCTCGAATCCGTTTCAAGCGTCTCGAATATTGAATCAAAGGTCGCCGGGATTTGAAAACCATGCCAAACCTCACCAAAATCACACCATAGCTTCCCATGAGCTCCCTCATACCCCCACCGGCCTTAGTTTTGTTCGAATCTTTGCCAGAACCAGTCGAGCCCCAAAATCTCGGCCATGAACCCTAAATTCGATTCCTGCCTAATTAAGGTCTAATAGACCTTAGTTGGGATGTTTTCATTATTGAAAACATCTCAATTAAGGTCCATTGGCCTCAAAAACGAAGAATCCAAGTCCAAGTTGAATCCCAAGTTTGAATTGAACCCCAGACAGGTCCGGGTCCGTTCAAGTGCGGATTTGTCTTCTCTTATGGTATTTCTTCTTATTCCGTTTGTTGATCAGTTGAATTTCATCTTTCTTTCTTTTTAGTTTTCTGTTTCTCTTCATCTCCAGTAGACTTTATTCCGGTCAATTCCCATCTGTGTGAATTCAATGCTAATTGCTTTATATGCGTAGTTTATTTAACGTCGTCAACATGTTAATTTATTTGTATGATTGTCCACCACCCTGTCTGCCCGTATGCAATTCACCATTAGGGTTGTTATTTGTTTAATTCTGGATTAGGATTTAACTGAATGTAAGTGTTAGGGTTGGATTAAGGCCATTTGTTTAATCTATTGCCCATAAGACAGCCTAGTGGAGCCTGCTATCACAGCAGGACACCCCACCAGGTCTGTACTTCACATTTTTTATTTATCAAAGCCCATATTTAAGCAAAAATTAGTGGTGAAAACTGGCAGAGCATGGTCTGGGCAGAGATAGTAATGGGTAGGGGTAATAGTTTAATTGGGGGCAGTCATTCAAAATGGGGAATTCAAAACTATAAATATAGGATGCAAAAGAGATAGAGGGGGGATTGTTTTGATATCCAGAGAGAGCTGAGAGGATACACGAATAAGCAGGGATACACACACAAACCTTAGAGACAGAACACTGAGTATACACATTCGCAGCATAGATATTCATATACACTCATACAAATACATTAGTATTCACTGCCTGCTGGGTTCTCCTGTTGTGGCTCTTTTGTTCTTCTGTTGCTGCTGTTGTTGTTGAGGTTGTTGTGGTTGTGGTTGTTGTTGTTCTTCTGTTGTGCTGTTTGTTGTCGAGACTGCTGTGGTTGTGTTTTGCTACTGCTGTGGTTGTGTTGTACTACTGCTGGTATTTGTGCTTGGCCACTGCTGTTGTTGGTGCCTGGCTACTGCTGTTAGTTGTGTTTTGTTGCTGTGTGTCGTTGGGTTTTGTTGCTGTTGACTGTTGGTCTATTGCTACTGTTGTTATCACTGCCATAGCTGATCCCTTGGTCCTCTATTTTTGTCAATTTCCAGGTACACTCTTACAAATTGCCTTGATGTAATTCATTGAAGCTAAAATGAAGTATTCCCAGATACATGTTCAATTTAAGGCAGCTTATTGTATTTAGTTTACATCAGTTTAGTGTTTTATGCTATAAGAATGACAAACATATGATTGTATAATTAGGACTAGTGACTGGAACGGTGGACTGTTAGAATTTTAAATTTATGACATTTCATTTAGTGATAACTTAGTATATAACCGTTTAATAACATGCTTGGTTAATTGGAATCTGCTGAAACAATAGAAATCGATTGGATATCATTAAGTGATTTATGATTGATCATAGGTTTAAGTTTAAAATCAAGTTGCGTACCAACTTCTTCTTCCCAGTTTTCTTTTATCATTTACCTGCTTGAATCAATTCAAATCATTTAGGTTGCATTGTGTTGTCAAAAATCAGCTTTCTTAAGATTGAATTCAACTGCTATTAAGAAAATTAATTCGCATTAGTTCTGCAAATTACAGTAGTTAGTCCAAGAAAAGTGGAATTTGTCGTGAGTTTAATTGGCTTAAATAAAATAAGCACACTGCTTCGCTAAATATATAGCGCCTGTTTTGTAATTGAGGAATTCGGCAGCTTCTTTTTTTGTTAAGGAAAATTAATTCATTTTAGGCTTTTGCAATTTGATTTGCCATAGGTTTGGTTCATTCAAAAATAACGCTCCAGCTAATTTCAGACGCAAAGCCTTGTTAATAATTGTATGGACTATTTCACTCTTTCATTTGGGCTTGCCTCAGGCCTAGCCATGGAGAATGATGAATTTACTATGTTAGCCAATTTCATGAAGTCTTGTATGATTTGGTTTCATTATAGCTAATCCCATGATCTGTTAAATACTGAATTTTTTAGGTAAAAAGAAATATTATAGATTAGGATCGACCTTAAATAAAATAATGAGACGAGTCTCGCCACACTAAATATCCAATTGCGGGGCCCTCAAATTAATTGTAATAAAAAATCTAGACTCGGAAGGACCGTTTAGTGAATTTCACGGTCTTTCCCAAAGTTAACAAAGACGGAGAATCTTTAGGCACGACATTAATAAAATTACTTTCCTAAATACGGGTGCGCATTTATGTGACCCAAATCTTACTCCCGACGAAACTGAAATACATTAAAGTCACAGGCGTACTGGTTGCGGTGTGACTCGAAATGTGTTTTCGTGACGTCGCAATTCTTCTAAAAAAAAATAAAACCGGAGCATTAAAAATACATAGTTAAAATACATAAAGAAATCAGATAAAAGCAAAAAGTGCAGTTGAGCGACCGTGCTAAAACCACGGAATCCAGGAGTGCCTAACACCTTCTTCTGGGTTAACAGAGTTCCTTATCCGGATTTCTAGTTTCGCAAATTATATTACAAAGTCATAAATTTCCTCGGTTCGGGATCAAACCGGTGACTTGGGACACCATTATTTTCCCAAGTGACGACTCTGAATGTAATGAATTGATCCCGTCTCGATTGTCCTTTAATTGGGAAAACTCCCTCGCGCTCCCTCGGGTGCGGTAAAAAGGAGGTGTGACAAACCTTATGTCGGGTCTATAGTTTATTTGCTCCTTTTCCATTTTAACTCTTTTAAGGAGTAATTTTTGTTAGCAAGCTGAACTCTTTTGGTAAAAACCGGAGGTTGCTACATTGAAATTCTATAAATCTCAGCTTAGTATACGTAAGACTGCTGCATTGGTTGGGTTGGGTTATTCCCTTTTGTTTGGTACAAATTAACCTACCACTATTAACTCGATCAAAATTTCGGTGCATTGGATCTTAACTTTGTTTCACTAAATCCGTTTTAACTAGTTCAAATTTTATTCGACCTGCCCCTTTAACATCTGTAGTTGGGGATGAGCAATAATATGGTATCAGAATGAGTTCATAGACTACATATGTAGCTGTGTTTATTACTTTGACATGATTCTTTACGTATGTTGTAGACATGTAATTTTTGACCTTCCCCAAAATTTAACCCATTTTAGTATAAAATATTTAATTTAGGCTTAATATAGTTATTTTCAGTAATTTTGACTTTTTAGATTATTTTAACAACATAGTTTCATATTTCTTTACTTAATTCGCGTTAAATATTTTTAGGAGGATATATTACTTTGAACCTATTTTTTATTTTAATATAATCCTTGAAAATACCAAAAATAGTCCCAACTTTAATTTTTTGTTTTATCTTTAATACTAATAGTTTATCAAAATTAATTTAGAGTTTTTATAGGTATTTAATTTAAATTTTCAAACAATTTTAGGCCAAATTGAAGCCCAAAATGAAGAACCCCAATACCCCTAACCCTACCCAATCCTTCTTCTTCCTAATATAAAAACAATACACATTAAAAAAAAAACCAGCAGCAACATTACAACAACACGATCCTCCCCCCCTTTTACGTTACCTTCTCCGAACAGCTCCCCTGTTCTGTAACCTCCGACGATCCCAAACGACCAGCGATCCCCTCAAACGACCACACCCCAAGCCGCCGCTAGCCTACCACCATGAGCGACCACCGCTTTCAGCCCAGCCACCGCCAACGTACATCTCGCAGTAGCCACCATTAGAGTTGCCGGTCATTCCTCCATAGCTAGCAGCCATCTTTACCAAAAACAACACACCCATAGCCGATTCTCTTCTTCCTCATTCAAAACAAAAGATAAAGAGAACGAAGTCAGCCATTGACACTCACGAACGCCAGCCAGCATTTCCATTTTCGGCCAGCGATCATCGAAATTTAGAAACACACACACACAGCCAGAGAACGGACAGATCCGAGGCAGAGATCAATTGAGATTTGGAGTTCGATTCGAGGTGTTTCCGGGCAGATTCGCGGTTCCGTCGAGGTTGTCGATGTTCAAATTTTCTGGTGTTAAAGATTTTCAGATATAAATTTACTTTGTTTTGAGGTCCGTTACTATCCTACCCTTTATTTATTAATTTTGTTCCTATATAATAGTTGAATGAAAGATTTGTGTGAATTCTTTCCTGCTTGTGATATTTTGAAATGGAGTGTTTGACTGTAATTGAAGTTCTATTGCTTGTTAAGCTAGTTCACTTCCTAGTTTAGTGCAATATTAAATTAGAGTGTTTGATATTCATCGTTTGGTACTAACTTAGATATATACGTTTAAGGTAATTATAAGATCTTTAAGGAAAGAGAATTTCAAAAGAAACTGTGATTTTCTATAGCGTTAATTGACAATTGATTTGAATCAATCTCGTTAAAGTGATGTTGGTATTCACGTTAGGGAAGGATCGAACTTGTTAGATATTAATTTATTCACATGATTATAGGAAATGAGATTGGGTCAAATACATGGGTAGAAGAACACGAGAATGAATTGAGTTTTCTTTTTATTTAATTCTCTCTTCTTACTTATTTGTTATACCATTCGCTAGTACCGTGATTAGGCCATCAATACTCGAACAGGCAAGCCTTAGGATTTTTATTAATTTCGAGGCGAGAGGTCGCTCCCGTAGTAAAAATTATCCGGGGAATGTCCCGAAGGACTTGTATATATTTTTATATGGGGTATGCCCCGAAGAATTTGTATTTGGAGGTTGGTAGTAGTACTTGTAGTATTTTATTTTTATTTCTCTTTTATTAGGTGGGGACGATCTCGAGCCTCGTATGTGTTTATTTTGCTTTTTTGTGTTTGTTTTACCTCAACTTGAATATTTTGAAAGCCAACTAGATCAACTACGCAATCATAATCTTTCCGGGACTTGGGGAGTGCCTAACCCCTTCTCCCCGAGTCAAATGAACCCCTTACCCGAATCTCTGGTGTGGGCTTATGTTTTGGAGTCCAAAGTGTTTTAAAAGGAAAATCAGTTTAAATACTGTGGTGTGGCACACCGAAACCAATGTCAGGTGGCGACTCTGAATTACTTCCTTTTAAACACCATTTTTTTCACTTTCAAAATTGAAAACTCTTTTCAAGCTTTTTACTAAAATCTTTTTATTAATTTAAGAGGGTTTAGTAGAAAGGTTTGTTTTGGTTAAGAAAGGTGTGTGACATCTCTGGCGACTCTGCTGGGGAGTTGCAGGTTCGAGTTAGTACTTGATCTTGTTGGCTTTTCGGATATTAGGTTGAGGTTTTTATGTGTTTTATTTGCTTTATTTGGTTTTTATTTTGTTTATGTTTTTTATTATTTGCTAGTTGCTTATTTGTTTACAGTTTTTCCTTTATGTGTTTATTGCCTTATAACTGTCATCATATGCATTACCTGGTCAATTCTTTCTGCAACAAGTCTCGGAGCACGCGTCGCGTGCACGGAATCTTTGTTGAGTCACCCTTAATTTAGGAGGGGGCCGTCGGACGTATGGAGTGGGTGGAAAGCTTGAGCAGCCACCATCGACCATACGCTCCCCCGAATCGCCTTGTTAGTGAACCCAAACATAGGTCAGCCTTTAGGTCATTTTTGCATCATGTCATTTAGACCTAGCAGGGTTCGGTCCCAGGTACCGTATCCCTTTGTAGGAAACTTGTCCAAATTTGGTCAAAATGGGTCCGTGGCCCAAAATGACATGTAATCATCCTATGTGCTAAATATCGCATCTTTGAGGGTTAAAAGGTCATTTGGCAGACCAATGTTAGGGAAAGAAGAGTGAAAATGAAGAAATAGGCCTGGTTACATTTTTGTTCCACAACTTTTTCAAGAAAAATCCAAAAAAAAATTGAAAATGAGAAAATCCAAAAAAAGATTTTTTTTACACTTTTCCATTATTTTCCAAAAATTCAAAAAATATTAAAAATGAAAAATCCAAAAAAAGATTTTACACTTTTCCATCTTTTTTCAAAAAGTTCAAAAAAATTAGAAATAAAAAATCCAAAAAGATTTTGCATTTTTCATCATTTTTCAATAAGACAAAATATTGCTTTTTTTTAAAATTAATTGCATCTTCCCGAACTACGCGAACCTGATTCTCGTCTCTCGGGGTGAGATACGTAGGGAACCCACATAGGGTCTGGTCTTCCTAGCGTCTTAGGTTCTTGTCTTTGCGGGGTCTTAGCCAAATCTTGCATGTCTAGCCACTTTTGACCACATCGGTCATTCTAGCAAAATGGGGCCATTTTTGCAAAAGTGGTTGAATAAACTCATGTCTTAAGATTTTGAGTCCACAACTACGTATCATATTAATTTAAGGTCTTTCCTTTTTGAGTTTGCATGTTTAGCCACTTTTGGCCACATCGGCCATTCTTGCAAAATGGGATTATTTTCGCAAAAGTGGTTCAATTACTCATATATTAGGATTTTGAGTCTATAACTAGGTATCATATTAATTTAAGGTCTTTCCTTTTCGAGTTTGCATGTTTGGCCACATCGGCCATTCTTGCAAAATGGGGTCATTTTCGCAAAGGTGGTTCAATTACACATATATTAGGATTTTGAGTCTCCAACTATGAGTCATATTAATTTAAGGTCTGTCCTTTTTGAGTTTGCATCTTTAGCCACTTTTGGTCATATCGGCTACTTTTGCAAAATGAGTTATTTCTTCAAATTAATTTTTGGGCCATGATCATTGAGGGTTAAATACATATAAGCATTAGTATGGTAGTTTCATATAAGAGTAGTCACCTTTGTTGAGTTTGCACTAATAGCCATCATTAGCCATGTGGTTAATTTTCAAAAGTAGCCTATTCATTTCTTGCATGTGTCTTGAGTCACTAATAACTCTATTTAATCTTATTTTTCCATTCAGGTATGGAGTAATTATCTAGAGTTTGAGCATGATAAATACCTCATGATTTTAATCAAGACCATTGCACACGAGCTGCTTGGGGGAACTTTTTTTTAGTCTATTTTATGTTGTCTTTTATTTTTTAGTCTTGTACGGTCGTATCAAGTATGTCAGTCTAGTTAAGATTGTCGAGTCTTTTGTTATAGAACTTCCTATATTGTATTTGAAAAACCAAAAAAAATTACAAATGAAAAATTCCAAAAAAAGATTTTTGTTTCTTAGTTTATTTTATCCATTACTTTTCAAGAACTATTCTTGATTTGATTCATGAGGGGCATGATACGTAGGCAACCTACATAGGATTCGATCGAATCATTTTTTCTTAAAACTAAAAAAAAAAGAAAAAGAAAAAGAAAAAAAGAGAGAATGAATTGTGGATGTGAGGAAGGAGAAGAAAAAAAAGTGACAATTAAAAAGAAAAGGAGGGGAAGGAAAACGGGAAAGCCAAGAAGTGCTAGAAATGAAAGAAAAGAGAAGGTTGAAATGAACAAAGTGGGGGAGGATGCCAAATGACCTTCGTACCCTCAAAGCCATTCTAGAACCGTTAACTGTGACTAGGGGCATTGCACGCAATATGATATTTCTGTCTGATAAATGCTCTAACGCTAACGTGTTGGCTTTGCTTTGCTCCTCTTTGTTACTTTCATTATTGCCATAACAGAGGGTGGTTAGTTTGTGGCACTTCAGCGATTCATCCGTACAACACGAGGTCAAAGGGCAAGGTACCCATGGCTAGCAAAGACTTTGACACAAGATTTGTTAACCTGTCGAGGGAGGTTGAGATGTCGGAATTTGAATTGAAAGAGGAGGTCTAGAGGTTGAAACTGCAAATGGCAGAAATGTATCAGTCTTGGATTAGGGGGCGTCCTCCACCTTTTTCCCCACTAACCACACTAAAAACCTTACAACTATCCCATCACTATCACAGGCCCAGGTTCCCACTACCGTTGATCTTTCTCCTCAACATGCACCAGGCTTTACCCCTTACCACAATTACCCTGGCACTTCCTCCCAAATTTTCCATGCTCCACCAGCCAAAACAACCCTATACCCTGCTCCGATATTTGCTCTTATTTTTGTAGCGCCACACCAGACCAAGAAAAGGCAAACTAATCAACCAAGACTCAGTCACGACCTTTGTAACCTCACGTCCTCCATCAGCTACTCTTCCTCGATCCTCTAGCGAGACTGCGTTCAAAGCTCCCAATGCCCAAGGAAAGAGACACTAGGAAAGTTTTAAGGCGTTTTGGTTCAGATGGAACAAACAAGTCGCTGAGATCAGTTCTCTGATTGATAGGAATGATGTTGCTGAGCCCCGCCAACGACATGATCCAATGAACATTCCTGCTAAATGCTTTCAACCTGAATAGCGACCCCATAAATATCCTCATACTCCAAATAATCCTCCCCAATGCTGCTTTCTTCCACAGAATCCCCAAAGGTATACCTCACTTTCGCAGTACTCTATCCACAATACTCTACCATATGCTCTATACTCACAAAATTTGCAACGGCTTGCACCACCTCCACAGACGTCATGCCCACCTGTACAAGAATATCAACCCCTACCCAAAAGAGGTTCCAATCAAGGTCGGAGTACAAAGTGAGAAGGCATCAGCAAAGAGAAAGGTCTTTCACTCCAATCGGAGAATCCTACAAGCTTGTTTGAAAGGTTAAAACAGTCTGGCCTGATTGAGTCGTTCCTCGACTATACTCCAAATCCATATGCAAAAGGTTTTGATCCTACTGTGCGGTGCATGTACCACTCCAATGTCCAAGGGCATAGCATTGAAGATTGTCGTGCTTTGAAAAGGGAGATAGAAAGAGTGATTCAATAAGGGATAATTGTGGTCCAGGACAGTGACACCCAAGACATTGCACAGAATCCTTTACCTGTACATGATGATGCAAGATTTGTGGGAAAAATGCATGGTGACATGGAGTATGGGAAACCTCTTGGGATGTTGCTGATTGAAGTTAATGATATTGAAATTGGTGAAGGTCTCGATAATTTTGATGTGCAATCTGGTGGCTAATATATTGAGCTTGGTAATTAGAAAGACACTCCTTTCTTGGTTGGCCGGGAGGAGTTTTGGTGATTCATTTTATTGTCATTTCTGCTTGTCCGGGTTATCTCAGGGTTGTAATCCAGACATTATCATGTGGCTCAAACTCTTCTTCTTCTCATTTTGTCTAGTTTGTTTAGTTATAGTAACTAGTCCAATGTTCTTTAGGATTGTTCCAGGGTTGCAACCCATGTCTATTTTGCTTGTTTTATTCAAACCCTTTTCACCATCTGTCTAATGCAATCTCCTATTTTCTATTAGTTTTGGTCAGTTTCTATTTCAGTTACTTTTTCTCTTATAGTTCTCTTCATCCTAACTCAAGTGACATGACATGCACACATAATTCTTAGCCTCATCTTGAAAGCTAGTTTGATCATGAAGCAATGGCATCGTTTCGAACATGACAAACGAGGCATTTGAGGAAACAAGTAAAGATTCACGCATTCTGAGATAAACTAAAGTTTGAATTGAGTGAAACTGAGGCAGTAAGTCTGGAAATCAAGAGTTTGATAAGAGCATACAACAAGGAAATGTTTCTCAAGCAGTTTGAGGTAAATCAGTCAGTGCTGAAATACATTCTTCCACATCAAGGTAAGGTTGAATCAAGTTTGCTCTGAATTGGCAATGGTCATTCATTGGGACAAAGGTATTGCATGTCGGCACTTTCTGTTTGTGATGATGCCATCAATAGATACTGTGCATGATTTCTTTGCTTATCTTCAATTGCACGCTTGTACTTGGCATTCTCAAAGTTTGGTATGACGAAGGCTTTTTATTCTGCTACCCAAACACTTTTATCCTTTGCTACCCATTTTGAGCCCAAATTTTTGTTTCGTACCCCTCTTTTGGAATCAGAAATATAGTCAGGACCTAGAAAATAAAAAGAAAAAGAGAAAAAGAAGAAAAAAAAGGAAATGAGAAAAAGAAAAAAAGACAAAAAAGAAAAAAAAGAAGAAAAAAAAGAGAAAAAGAAATAGTAACAAAAAGTAGTCCTTTGTACTACGTTCGACCTGATTCTTGTCACCACAAGATACATAGGCAGCCTTACGGTTCGGTCACACCAAATAAAATATTTCATAATCCCCCGAAATCAATACTGGGGCAGATTTTCTAAGAAATCCCATAAGAAAATCCAAAAAAAAAAATCCCCAAATTTCATGAAACTGGGGCAGAAGTTTTAATTTTTTCAAAAGACCTCATTCCAAAAGTTGTAATTTTAAACCAATTCATCTTGAATTATTTTGAGCCTTCATGCTACCCTTTCTTTCTAATTCCTGTCCAAAAGCCTACATTACGGTCCGAAGAAAGACCTTCTGACCAATCATTGAGGATGCCATATCAAGTGTTGGTGAAAGTATGATCTCCCTGCATCATGGGTAATACCTTCATTCTCAGAACAATGAGAGAGTCTTATCGGTGAAAACCCTCAGGGGCACCGTAAGGCGACGGTGAATTGAGAAAAAGAGCAAAATGAGAGAGGCTTGATGGTGAAAACCCTTCAGGGCACTACAAGTCGACTATGGTTGTGGATCAAATGGGACAATTGAAGCGCTGAAGCCCAGTTTCATAGCGAAGAGGTACAACAAGAGTTGAATATTAGACTTGCTTGAGAGATTAGGCCACTTAGTCCAAAGGTTCATGTCCTGGTCATTAGAGTTGGTATCTACATCTGATAAGTTTCTACTTCGTAATTTTCTTGTTAAGTATCATCTTTTTCCCTTGTCCCTTATTTCGTTCCTCTCGTTTTGTTTGAGTCCCTTCTTGAGTCTGTTTGGTCAGAACAAGTGAGAAATAACTTTAAAATTTGCCACCATCTTTCCAATTGCACAAAGCGGAGTTCAACCATGCACATCACAATTGACATGATTTGGAGTAGGAAGTATGGTGATAACTGAGGTTCAGACAGTCAAGTGAATCTTGAATTTTGAGAAAATACAAAGATTTAGCAACTCTCAAAATAAATAAAAAAACACAATGCAACAAGTGAATGTGAGAGATTCAAGTCAGAGGTTTTGTGGTCTAATTCCAATCAAAATGTCAAACAACTCCTTGCTAGCCTGAAGCAGCTAATCAAGATGAAGCATGGCAGTGGCGGAAGCAGACGCTCATCAATGATGCCACAAACTAACCACCACATTTTCAAACTAACCAGATTTTATTTATCTAAAGTAGGGGCAAGAAATTTTTAAGTCCACAAGGACCTCCCATGGAAAAGCACGGTTCAGGGAGAAAAATTCTATTCAGAATCCTCCAAGATGGGAGCGTGGCTTAGATACGTTCATTCTCAGTTCTCAGGACCCTCCTAGATAATGGGATTTAATTTTAAAAGTTCTCAGGACCCTCCTAGATAATGAGATTTAGTTTTAGAGTTCTCAGGACCCTCCTAGATAATGGGATTTAATTTTAGAATTTTCAGGACCCTCCTAGATAATGTGATTTAGTTTAGAGTTCTCAGGACCCTCCTGGATAATGAGATTTAATTTTAGAATTTTCAGGACCCTCCTGGATAATGGGATTTAGTTTAGAGTTTTCAGGACCCTCCTGGATAATATGATTTAATTTTAGAATTTTCAGGACCCTCCTGGATAATGGGGTTTAGTTTAGGGTTCTCAGGACCATCCTGGATAATGAGATTCAATTTTAGAACTTTAAGGACCCTCATGGATAATGGGATTTAGTTTAGAGTTCTGAGGACCCTCCTGGATAATGGGATTAATTTTAGAATTTTCAGGACCCTCCTGGATAATGAGATTTATTTTTAAAGTTCTCAGGACCCTCATGGATAATGGGATTTAATTTTAGAATTTTCAGGACCCTCCTGGATAATGGGATTTAATTTTAGAATTTTCAGGACCCTTCTCGATAATGGAATTTAATTTAAAGTTCTCAGGACCCTCCTGGATAATGAGATTTAATTTTAGAGTTCTCAAGACCCTCCTGGATAGTGGGATTTAATTTTAGAATTCTCAGGACCCTCTGGACAATGGGATTTGATTTTAGAATTTTCAGGACCCTCATGGATAATGAGATTTAATTTTAGAGTTATCAAGACCCTCCTGGATAATGGGATTTAATTTTAGAATTTTCAGGACCCTCCTGGATAATGGGATTAATTTTAAAAAGTTTTCAGGACCCTCATGTATAATGGGATTTAATTTAAGTTCTTAGGACCCTCCTGGATAATGGGATTTAATTTTAGAGTTCTCAGGACCCTCCTGGATAATGAGATTTAATTTTAGAATTTTCAGGACCCTCATGGATAATGTGATTTAGTTTAGAGTTCTCAGGACCCTCCTGGATAATGGGATTTAATTTAAAGTTCTCAGGACCCTCATGGATAATGGGATTTAATTTTAGAGTTCTGAGGACCATCCTGGATAATGAGATTTAATTTTAGAATTTTCAGGACCCTCATAGATAATGGAATTTAATTGAAAGTTCTCAGGACCCTCCTGGATAATGGGATTTAATTTTAGAGTTCTCAGGACCCTCCTGGATAATGGGATTTATTTTAAAAGTTCTCAGAACCCTCCTGGATAATGAGATTTAATTTTAGAGTTCTTAGGACCCTCTTGTATAATGAGATTTAATTTTAGAATTCTCAGGACCCTCATGGATAATGAGATTTAATTTTAGAATTTTCAGGACCCTCCTTGATAATGGGATCTAACTTTCAAACTCTAAGAGCTCTGTATGTAGCATGATCCAATTAACATTCACATTTATGCCCGAATCCCAAACTGGGGCAGAAAAATTTCTTTTGTTTTGTTTGTTTTGTTGCAATGTCAGGTGCCCACCCGGATAACAAGGGAATACAATTTCAAGTTTCTACAATCAGGCGCCCACCTGGATAACAATAGAATACATTTCAAGTTTTCTGCAATCAGGCGCCCACCTGGCTAACAAGGGAATGTTTTTCAAGTTTTTGCAATCAGGCGCCCACCTGGACAACAAGGGAATACATTTCAAGTTTTTGCAATCAGGCGCCCACCTAGATAACAAGGGAATACATTTCAAGTTTTTGCAATCAGGCAGACCTGGATAACAAGAGAATTCATTTCAAGTTTCTGCAATCAGGCGCCCACCTGGATAACAAGGGAATACATTTCAAGTTTTTGCAATCAGGCGGCCACCTGGATAACAAGGGAATTCATTTCAAGTTTCTGCAATCAGGCGCCCACCTGGATAACAAGGGAATATATTTCAAGTTTCTGCAATCAGGCGCCCACCTGGATAACAAGGGAATACATTTCAAGTTTTGGCAATCAGGCGCTCACCTGGATAACAAGGGAATACATTTCAAGTTTCTGCAATGAGGCACCCACCTGGATAACAAGGGAATACATTTCAAGTTTTTGCAATCAGGCGCCCACCTGTATAACAAGGGAATACATTTCAAGTTTTTGCAATCAGGCGCTCACCTGGATAACAAAGGAATACATTTCATGTTTCTGCAATCAAGCGCCCACCTGGATAACAACGGAATACATTTCACGTCTCTATAATCAGGCGCCCACCTGGATAACGAGGGAAATTATTTCAAAAATCAGTTCATGCTGAAGTAGCAGAAGCTCGCGGCAAGAATGCGAGTCAACAATCCGAGGTGATCCACATAAGTAATTTCAATCCAGAATAGAAAATAAAAACAAAAAAGAGAAAAAAGGGGAAGTGAGTCCAAAATGTAGAGGCCGAGACAAGAGGTGGATCGCTCAAGACATGACTAAAGTCACAAGCATTGTATGTCCGGTTTTGATCCGAAAAGCAGAAGGAAAATGAACTAACACGTGCATCTAGCGAGTGTCAAGGTTCATATATAAAGTCTGCATGAAGAACCATTCAAGACTCAAGATCAAGCTTCAGAAGACTTATAGGTAGGGATCTTGTAACTCATAGTTAACAGATTTAGTTAGTCTTTTTCATTTTCTGATTTTGATGTAATAACAGGACCGTGGACCGGAACCTCGACGACACCTCGACCGGCTCTCCACCTCGGTACACTCCATCATCTCCTTCACTTTTGAACTACACGTGGCCTGATTCCTTTACAACCAAGGATATGTAGACAGCTCAGATACCAGGGCCCGGTCACATTATTCTTCCTTCTTAGCTTTTGGTATTTTAAATAAGGGTCAGGTCAAAAAACCTGTCTAGTCGTTCTTTGTCTGAAGAGAGGCAGCTGTAGACATGTAATTTTTGACTTTCCCCAAAATTTAACCCATTTTAGCATATTTAATTTAGGCTTAATATAGTTATTTTCACTAATTTTGGCTTTTTAGATTATTTTGAGAACATAAATTGAAAATTACAAAAAAATAGTTTCATATTTCTTTACTTAATTCGCGTTAGATATTTTTAGGAGGATATATTACTTTAAACCTATTTTTTATTTTAATATAATCCTTGAAAATACCAAAAATAGTCCCAACTTTAATTTTTTGTTTTATCTTTAATACTAATAGTTTACAAAATTAATTTAAAGTTTTTATAGGTATTTAATTCAAATTTTCAGATAATTTTAGCCCAAATTGAAGTTCAAAATGAAAAAGCTAGTACCCCTAACCCTATGCAATCCTTGTTCTTCCTAATATAACAACTATACACATTAAAAAAAAAAAAAAAAACCAGCCGCAACATTACAGCAACACGAACCCCCCCCCCCCTTTTTTACGTTACCTTATCCGAACAGCTCCCCTGTTCTGTAACCTCCGACGATCCCAAACGACCAGCGATCCCCTCAAACGACCACACCCCAAGCCGCCGCCAGCCTACCACCATCAGCGACCACCCCTTTCAGCCCAGCCACCGCCAACGGACCTCTCGCAGTAGCCACCATTAGAGCCGCCGGTCATTCCTCCATAGCTAGCAGCCATCTTTACCAAAAACAACACACCCATAGCCGATTCTCTTCTTCCTCATTCAAAACAAAAGATAAAGAGAACGAAGTCAGCCATTGACGCACCCCAACTGAACTCACGAACACCAGCCAGCATTTCCATTTCCGTCCAGCGATCATCGAAATTTAGAAACACACACACACAGCCAGAGAACGGACAGATCCGAGGCAGAGATCAATTGAGATTTGGAGTTCGATTCGAGGTGTTTCCGGGCAGATTCGCGGTTCCGTCGAGGTTGTCGATGTTCAAATTTTCTGGTGTTAAACATTTTCAGATTTAAATTTACTTTGTTTTGAGGTCCGTCACTATCCTACCCTTTATTTATTAATTCTGTTCCTATATGATAGTTGAATGAAAGATTGTGTGAATTCTTTCCTGCTTGTGATATTTTGAAATGGAGTGTTTGTATGTAATTGAAGTTCCATTGCTTGTTAAGCTAGTTCACTTCCTAGTTTAGTGCAATATTAAATTAGAGCGTTTGATATTCATCGGTTGGTACTAACTTTTAGATATATACGTTTAAGGTAATTATAAGATCTTTAAGGAAAGAGAATTTCAAAAGAAACTGTGATTTTCTATAGTGTTAATTGATAATTGATTTGAATCTCGTTAAAGTGATGTTGGTATTCACGTTAGGGAAGGATCGAACTTGTTAGATATTAATTTATTCACATGATTATAGGAAATGGGATTGGGTCAAATACCTGGGTAGAAGAACATGAGTATGAATTGAGTTTTCTTTTTATTTAATTCTATCTTCTTACTTTATTTGTTATACCATTCGCTAGTACCATGATTAGGCCGTCAATACTCGAATAGGCAAGCCTTAGGATTTTTGTTATTTTCGAGGCGAGAGGTTGCTCCCTTAGTAAAATTTATCCGGGGATGCCCCGAAGGACTTGTATATATTTTTATCCGGGGTATGCCCCGAAGAATTTGTATTTGGAGGTTGGTAGTAGTACTTGTAGTATTTTATTTTTATTTCTCTTTTATTAGGTGGGGACGATCTCGAGCCTCGTATGTGTTTATTTTGCTTTTTTTGTGTTTGTTTTACCTCAACTTGAATATTTTGAAAGCCAACTAGATCAACTACGCAATCGTAATCTTCACGGGACTTGGGGAGTGCCTAACCCCTTCTCCCCGAGTCAAATGAACCCCCTTACCCGAATCTCTGGTGCGGACTTATGTTTTGGAGTCCAAAGTGTTTTAAAAGGAAAATCATTTTAAAAACGGTGGCCTGGGACACCGAAACCAATGTCAGGTGGCGACTCTGAATTACTTCCTTTTAAACACCATTTTTGTCACTTTCAAAATTGAAAACTCTTTTCAAGTTTTTACTAAAATCTTTTTATTAATTTAAGAGGGTTTAGTAGAAAGGTTTGTTTTGGTTAAGAAAGGGGTGTGACATATGTGGAATGGAAAGTTAGTATATGTTTTCTCCTAATATTGAATACTTCTATGCCTCGTACCCATATGCACTTGTACAGTTTTGACGGTGACCAGGAAGCTTAAAATGAATTCCAAGTAATAGTAGTGTTACTTTTGATGCAATCATGATACACAGATGTTTGTATATTGATTTATGTCTACATTTGACTTCAAGATTAAATTCATATATTTAGCTTTATTAGTGTGTCAGTATATCTCATATTCACATAATGTGAACATAGGTTTCTATTTGTTCGTGGTAGATATTGTTATCCATGTCTGTTGAACGAACTTTGAAGAAGCTGGTTTCTGGTGTCATCCTTGATTTGGATGGTACACTTCTTAATACAGGTTGGTAGTACTAGTCTTGTTTGACTTTACACTTTTTTTGAGAATCGTATTTTTTTGTTGTTGAGAATATTGACTTTACACTTCTAAAATTATCTTCTTGGCCATTTTCCTAGATCATTCATGGTATTTGTTCTTGATAACTATGAACTTCTACTCATTCAAAATCATAAGCCAGAGTTCCTTTCATTTCCTTCCAATTTTTACATTGTCCAATAGCAATATGAAATGAGCGGGAACTTTGAAATTTTGGAAAACAAATATTCACTATTTCACTATCTTTGACTGTTGTAATCTTTACTCTAACTGTAGATTGTAGTAAAAGTTTTTTATTGTTTTTAAGTTCTTTTATCAAATTATCTTGTTTGAGAATATGCTTAACATGAGATCCCTTTATGCTTAGTGTGCCAGCAGCTATTTGGAACTTCTTTGCAGAATTTGAGATGCACTCTGGCTCTCAAAGATGATGATATATAATTGTGAAGTCCCTCTACTGCGACAGAAATACCTTGCTGTTGTAGAGTTAACTGCTGCATAGTATCAAACTTTATATTGCAAATGTCTTCCCTATGTGCATTTGCGTTTCTTATTAGCCTCCGGTTTTCCAGTTTTAATTTGACCTCTTTGTGTTGACAGATGGTGTTGTGAGTGAGATTTTAAAGGCTTTCTTAGTTAAGTATGGAAAGCAATGGGATGGGAGAGAAGCTCCTAAAATAGTCGGGAAAACCCCTACAGAAGCTGCAGCTGCAGTTGTCGAAGATTATGGGCTCTCATTATCAACAGATGAATTTCTTTCACAATTTTACCCAATGCTCTCTGACCAGTAAGAAACCAGCAAAAATAGTTCCATTTCCTTTCTATTTTCTATTTATTGATTGCTACAAACTGAAGATGAATAGACTATTAGAGGTTTATTCACACTAAAATATTAATAGACACACTCTTTTCCCTTTTTTGTTCTTCTTAAATTCAAAGTATCCATCATGGCGATGGGGGGTTTTAGGTATGAGCCCGTACCTGTATATAATCGAAAAGCAGTAAAAAATGGAGGAGGATATACCCTTTAGCCTCCAGTACATAATGAAGAATGATATGCATCATCGTTAAGGTCTGTTGCTCAAATCTAATATGCCTAGTTTGGGAGATCCTCTCCATTATATTTTGACTACAAAATATTCCACAAAAAGATGATAATCCTGCTGATGCTAGGAATATACAAGGTTTGTTTTATCCATCGGAAACATCATTAACAACAAACTGATTCCTTTTTGGCTTGAATCTAAAATTTGGAATACCTTCTTTATCCAACAATACAGCAGCTCTAATATGGTGTGGACAGTTTGTCAGACTGTTGAAAACCACCATATCCTTCAAACTCTCTCCCAAATTTGCTAACAGGTCAGCCACCATATTAACTTCTCCGTATATGTGAACAAAAGTAAAGCATTCATCATGTGATATATTTAATCTGCTCCAAATTTAGTCCTATCTTCCAAGGTGGTTTCAATTTGTTGTTAATCAAAGTAACAAGAAACAATGAGCAATGTCGTCATCTCCTTCAATCCAATTGCCATCCTCTTTCTTTATTTTCTTTAAAGTTAATCTCCTCCTCTTCGCATTAACCACAGAGTGGAATAATCTCGAATTGGTTTCACCTTCAACAAACCATTTAATTCCTGATTTTTGTCTCCATTATTCCTCCTCATTTTTAATAGCTCTAAAATGGACTGTTCTTCAAGTTCTGCAACTCTTCCTTCCAATACCTTAACATTATCAAAAATATTACCGACTGTGTTCTTTGACCAAGCTGATAACTGTTTGCAAGTGTTTTTCAACTTCAAATGGAACTTCCACAAAGAAGATCCATGAACCTCTTATCCAAACCCGCTTCACCACATCCATAAATCCAGTTTCTTCAGTCCAAAAATTCAGAAACTTAAAATATTAAATTGGTTCAGATTGTTTTGTTCGGATATGAGTCAATAGAGGTGAGTGATCAGATCCTGTTCTCACTAGGTGGGTGACTGTTGTAACATCAAAAAGATTTAATCAATCATTATTAACGAGAACCCTATCTAATCTTTGCCAAATTCTTCTTTTAGGACACCAGCCATTACACCAGGTAAAATCTGATCCATAGTAACCTGCATCCACCAATTCACAATCCATGATACATTGAATAAAAGAGAGGCTCTTGGACATTCTGTGGGGTGTGCCTCCCTTCTTCTCAGCGGGTCAGTGATACAATTAAAATCTCCAGCAATAAACCAGGGCAATTTGAAATTATCACATAAGTTTCTAAGCTTATCCCATGATTCTTCTCTAAGGTCCTCCTCACATTTAGCATAAACAGATGAGATTAATTAAGAGATTCCATTTTGTTTAATGATGCATGTTATCTGCTGTTCATCTTTGTCTATAACCACACAATCAAGATCTTCTTCCCAAAATAACCAGATTTGGTTGTTGCTATTTGCATAAGCAATGTGGTATCCCAAAGATTATCTGTATTTGTCCAATTTATTAGCTTTATAGAAAGGTTCAGCTAAAGCAATAAAAGGAAGCTTGTTTGATCTAATCATTTGTCAAGAGTCTCTTAAGAGCACCATTGGTTTGATGCTCCTGATATTCCAAAATAGAGACTTAAACATAATCACTTATCAGAGAGGATTTTGTTCATTGTAGCCTTTTTTGGCCTTTGAGAGAAAAATCTTCCCCCTCTTCCTCTTGATGGTGCTCTACTCCAGTGTTTTTGAGAGCGCGAAGCGCAAAAAAGCGACAAGGGCTTGCCTCGCTTCAAAAGCGACGCACACGCTTTATTAAAGTGAAGCGCAGTTCTTAAAAAGCATAATGTAAAATTATAAATAATCAAAAACTTCAATTTAAATACTTAAAAGTAGGTACTAGGTACCACCAAATCATCCACAAACAATAGGACAAGCAAAATCAAAGCTACTAAATTACTAGAATCAACATCTTATTCTTCTACTCTTCTTCTTCAAGATTGTCAAAATCTTGAATTCCTCTATTATCTTCATATTGCTCGTCATTTTCTTCTTCCCCCTCCTCTTCTTGATCACTTTCATCGTCATCAATTAGGGATAGGGATGGACTTGTAGTAGCCACACCTTTTCCCTTCCTAATAGAGCTTGAACTTGGAGTATATCTCCTGAAACCATTGAAACCATAAGGATTCTCACCAACTCCACTACCAACGGCAACATTACCCCAAGTGAAATCGGAGTCGCCTTCAAATACTTCTTCATCTTCACAATTTTCGTGGACTCCGGTTAGACACTCATTAGCCTCATCAATATTGTCCAAAAAAATTAGATCAATTATATTGCGGTAGTTGTAGCGACGCCTCAATGCTCTATTGTATTTTATGAACAATAGATTATGGAGGCGCTTCAAGGTTAGTCGATTCCTTTTCTTTGTATGTCTGCACAAAAGATGTGTCAACTAATTAGTAGGAGTTTGGACTATTGTCAAAATCTTGAATTCCTCTATTATCTTCATATTGCTCGTCATTTTCTTCTTCCCCCTCCTCTTCTTGATCACTTTCATCGTCATCAATTAGGGATAGGGATGGACTTGTAGTAGCCACACCTTTTCCCTTCCTAATAGAGCTTGAACTTGGAGTATATCTCCTGAAACCATTGAAACCATAAGGATTCTCACCAACTCCACTACCAACGGCAACATTACCCCAAGTGAAATCGGAGTCGCCTTCAAATACTTCTTCATCTTCACAATTTTCGTGGACTCCGGTTAGACACTCATTAGCCTCATCAATATTGTCCAAAAAAATTAGATCAATTATATTGCGGTAGTTGTAGCGACGCCTCAATGCTCTATTGTATTTTATGAACAATAGATTATGGAGGCGCTTCAAGGTTAGTCGATTCCTTTTCTTTGTATGTCTGCACAAAAGATGTGTCAACTAATTAGTAGGAGTTTGGACAATTGAGATATAGTTTACTTTATCTCAAAACACAAAATAATTCTCTTTATTTCTCACGTGTTCGAAAACACTCCAGTTCCTTTCACATCCAGATGAGCTACAAGTTAAGCTTAGAACTTTGATGGCGAAAGCCTGTAACTCCGTTGTCTCTATACTATATTGGTCCCACCATTCAACTATAGAAGTCCAAAAAATTGTTGAAGAATTATAACTATAAAAAATACATTGAAGTTAGAGCTATAAAATATAGAAATACTTGGTCACCTAGTGACTTCGTCGTTCTTTGTTTAATAACAAGTCGGAGCTTAAAAAGTCCTTCAGCTGCCGTGTAAGTAGCAAGCTGATCTACTATCTTTTCTTGCAAGTCTTCATCTGGGGTCAACTTGATAACAACCATGGAATCCTATCCACACTTCTTTAGCAAATGAATTCTTCTCGTGCTGATTATAAAAGAGTGATGGGTTCAGAATAAGTCCAGCTGCATGCAAAGGTCTATGAAGTTGCTCATTTCATCTTGCATCAATGATCTGAAAGACCTTTGCATATTTCTGCTCATCACTGAATGATGCATGAATAAGCCTCCTTGGCCCTATCCATAGCTTCATAGAGGTAGCCCATTGGTGGTTTTTGCTTCTCATCCACCAAACGGAGTACTTTGACCAAAGGGCCACCAATTTTAAGAGCATACCGGACATTATTCCTAAAAGAATCTATACTATATTAAAAGCTCGAAGGCCCTTAGCGAAATATCGTTCGCCTTTTTTACCCTTTAAATTTTAATTTTACATTAGACAAAACGGTCATTCAATAGTTCTAATATTTAGGAATAAATATTTAATACTTTCCTTATATTTAAGAATAGATAATTAATTATTTTCCTAATAATTAGGATTTTTTCCATTCCTTTTAGGTTTTGAAGTCCTTTTTTCTTTTCATAGTTTGACATGTTTATGCATTCCTTTTTCTTATTAAGTCTTAACGGATTACATATAAGCATGCCCACTTTTATTTTTTATTTTATTTTATGATTTGGAGACCTTTTTCTCTCCTTGTTGTAGCACGAGAAAATTTTTTGCCAGTGTAGCTATCTAAATACAAGAGATATGCAATTATGAATACTATGTTATTTCCTTGCCATAAATAATTATCTCTCTATTATAATTTTATCATTAAATTTGAATAATATATCGTATATAGCATGAACACGAAGACGTCATATTTGTAAACTTTAAATCACAATCTTTGAATGCATTTCTCCTTTCTTTTTTCAGTTATTTTTTTGGTAATTAAAAACTTTTATTACCATTGAAATTATAAACAACTCACAAACAAAATCTATGCACGTGACGGTAGCCCCGGTGCTATAGGGATAACAATCAACTTTCCTCGCTACCATGCAACTACCACTTAACTTGGATAAAAGTTCAATTCCTATATTTTTTAACCGATCTTTTTCGCGTCTCCGTTTTCAATATAGTTTAAAGTATTAAAATATTCGTTTAATTAAATTAGACTTACTTTTTAGAAGTCCCAATTTAATTGAAAATTGATTATACAGACACAACAAAAATAAAAAAAACCAAATTCATGAGACCTGGTTGAAAGAATAAATTATAGACACTTCAAAGCCTAATACACACTTTCAATTCTAATTTTAGTCATTGGTATAAATTTTAAGTTGAATTATTAACTGATAATTGAAAATTTATATTGGATTCTTTCATTATAGATTAATTATACACGGTCATATAAATTCTTTTTAGGACCTTATACTTTTATTAATTTTATAATTCAAAGATAAATTTTAAATAAATTTTTACTTTTGAGATAGGGTCACGCGCAAAGCGCGTACACTAACACTAGTAAGAAAGAATAATACGTGCAACCTCTTTTCTTGCACTTTCCTTTGCAAATTTATTCTTGCTCCAGTCCTCTGAAGTGACCATCTTTCTCAAATTGTCTTTTTGAGAGTGGATACTATGCAAAGTCAAAGAAAGTAGTGGCGAACCTTGTCTTGCCCGGTTTCACCAAATGTTTTTGCATGGTGAATCTTCTCATCATATTCAATAATAAGAGCTGCTGAGAAATATAAAAATGTAACCTAACACCTTGGCCAAATACTATAGAGAAGGGGTTTTCCTTGAAAATGTCCCCGAACATCAAGTTGATACAATGAACTGCACATGGAGTCCAATAGACATTCTTGTATGCTCCTTCAATCATGCCACCCGCTTTCACATTCACTTGCATTATCAGTGACCACTTGAATTTGCTTGGACCAATCTTTTCGATGGTGTCTTGAAACAATGTGAACATTTTGATGTGGTCAGTGGATGAGTCGCTAGCATCAATGGACTCAAGAAACAAACTTCCCCGGGGAGAATTCACCAACACATTAATAATCATTTTCCCCGTTTTTGCCGTCCACTTATCCATCATAATCGAGCAGTCGTACTTGTTCCACACAAATTTATGCTCCTCAACAATATTATTAGTCTCCTCCACTTCCTTATTTAGATAAGGACCTCTTATTTCATGGTAAATGGGAGGCTTCATTCCAGGTCCGTATTGACCAACGACCTCAATAAAGTCTCCAAAAGTGTCATAGTTGACACAATTGAAGAGGAGCCCAACATCATAGACCCATCATTCAAAAGCTCTAACTGCACGATCCCTCAAAATGTCTTTAGCAATTTTTTCTACTAACTGCACGATCCCTCAAAATGTCTTTAGCAATTTTTTCTACATTTTTTTCCACCTCCCTTTGGTCCCTGCTTCTTTGAGAAGTAGCAGTCTATAGGACCTTTAGTCGATGATCAATGGCTTGACCATCTCTTCCCCGTTTTGTTGAAGTGACTATTCTTCAATATCATCATCAAGATTGGTCACCATTGGTTGATGAACCATTTGATTTTTTTTTTGCTCCTTCTTCTTCTCAACAAAATTCTTTATTTCTTCCCTCACCTCCGGTGGACATTTCGGACAACTTGTGACGTTTCTATCGCCACCAATTAGATGGTATCTAAAGCGATAAATTTCATTTATTGTAATCTTGTTGCAAAACTTGCATATAACATTTGTATTCTTCTCATTAACCCTCTCGCCATATCGCCAAGCCGGGTTTTTCTCTTTGGAACTTTGAAACATTTTAATATCCCTATTAAGGTATAAGAAAAAACATAATCAATAAACTGAAAATACAACAACAACTACCTAGTAAAATCTCACTAGGTGAGGTCTGGGGAGGGTAATGTGTAAGCAGACCTTACCTAACCCGATAGGGTAGGCTGTTTCCTATAGACCCTCGACTCAGAAAAAACGGAGATACAAAAACAAGAAAACAAGAAAAGACAACTCATTAGTAACTTCAGTAGAAACCGTAATAGTAACGGAAGCATAACAACCAAAAGATGAAAGACATGCAATAACAGTAACCAATATCTAAGGCCCAGGGCTAAGATAAACGCATGTACATAGTGTATTCAGCAAAAACTGCAAATTAGATCAACCCTAATCCAACCCCGCCTCACCCCCGGAATGAAGTAAGGAAAGTTCTACTTTCCCCTAACCTACAACTCTAATGCTTGACCTCCAGACCTTCATATCAAGGGCCATGTCCTCGGAAATCCGCAATTGTACCATGTAATATATATAATAAACTGAAATACATATAATAATTAATTAATATAAACTGAAATATACATTTAAAAAATTACCTAAACTAAAAATAATACATATATATAATTAATTTTATATGCTAAAATATAATAATAATTTAATTTTATATGCTGAAATATAATAATAAATGAAATACATATAATAATTAAATATAAATGCTGAAATATACACAAACGAAAAGGAAAAAGAAAGAAAAAATGGTTACCTACTCTGTTCTGGACGGGAGAAACAGATAAAGAAAGAAGAAGAAAGAAAAAAAAAAACGAGAAGAACAGAAGAACAGAAGAAGAATGGAGAAAGGAGAAGAAGAAATTACCTAGGTCCTGGACTGGCCGAGTCGCAAGCGAGAAAGGAGAACTCGAGTGAGAGAGAGAAAGGGTCAGCAATGGCTGCTTTTGGATTTCAGCTTCAGCAGGTAAAAAACCCTAGGTTTTGTGAGACTATGTCTTGTCGAAGAATTTTGTCGAAGGGGAAGGGGTTTTTTGGTCGATTTAGGGTCTGTTTTGTCTAATAGAATAACAGACCCAAAGTTTAAAAAAAAAGACCCCATGCGCTTTTTTTGCAAAGAAGCGATCGCTTCCTTGCTTTCTCCGCTTCATCGCTTCAGCGCTTTTTCCAGTGAAGCGTGCTTCCTCAGATCGAGTCGCCTCAGTGTGCTGGAAGCGACAGTAGGTCGCGTCGCGTCGCTTCGCGCTTAAAGCGACGAAGCGCGCGCTTTTCTAACACTGCTCTACCCCAATACTTCCACCAACTTGTCAGGAATAGTATCACTATTTTCCTCCTCACTATCCATGCTTGCATACTCTTCATTTTCTTCTGAACTATCTTCATCTTCGTAGTCATTATCTTCAGAATTTTCATTCTCCTCATCAGTGTAGTCTGATGCACCATCAGATGACTGTTCTTGATCCTGTTTCATATCCTTTTCAAAATTAGTACCATATATTAGCTTCTTCAATTCCTTTTGTACCTCTCCTGGGTCAATGATGTGGTTTACAGCTTTGTCTCCCTTTTGTTCTTCTTCTAGTTGATGCATAACATTCGGGCTTGATTGTAAAGCTTCCACCTGCTGCCTCTTATTACTTTGATATCCTTTCCCAGTTGTCTCCTTGTCGCTCACAAGTACCCCATTGCCATTTGTTTGTGATTCTTTTTGTTGTTCCGCCTGTTGTTGTTGATTGCTTTCTTCACTCACTTTGTTGTTGTTTTTGTGACTTTTACCCATGTTTCTCTTTTTCTTCTGCTTCTTTTTTGATCATTCTATTTTTATCATGTTTATCCAGATCCACTGATTCATCATGCATTGCTTTTGTGTCTCCTGTTTCAATTGCCTTCCCTTTCCCCGGTATTTCTTTCATCACTTATTTTTGTGTCATCATAGTAGGTTCTCTGATGACAATGCCACTACTTTTTTTGTTGTTCTGTACACTCCTTTCCTTTATTTGACCATTCATCTGATCTGCTCCTGCTTGTTGGCTCAGTTTTGGCACGATCTTATTTGTTGTAGCTCTTTTTCGAGTCACAGTCTTGAATTCCTTCTCTTTATTTTGGACCTCACCTGCTGCCTCTTATTACTTTGATATCCTTTCCCAGTTGTCTCCTTGTCGCTCACAAGTGCCCCATTGCCATTTGTTTGTGATTCTTTTTGTTGTTCCACCTGTTGTTGTTGATTGCCTTCTTCACTCACTTTGTTGTTGTTTTTGTGACTTTTACCCATATTTCTCTTTTTCTTCTGCTTCTTTTTTGTATCATTCTGTTTTTATCATGTTTACCCAGATCCACTAATTCATCATGCATTGCTTTTGTGTCTCCTGTTTCAAATGCCTTCCCTTTCCCCGGTATTTCTTTCATCACTTATTTTTGTGTCATCATAGTAGGTTCTCTGATGACAATGCCACGACTTTTTTGTTGTTCTGTACACTCCTTTCCTTTATTTGACCATTCATCTGATCTGCTCCTGCTTGTTGGCTCAGTTTTGGCACGATCTTATTTGTTATAGCTCTTTTTCGAGTCACAATCTTGAATTCCTCTTTATTTTGGTTTCAGTCTTTCCTCCCTGTTTTGTTTTATCCTCTCATCCCTGATTTTATTTCGGCATTGACTTTCCACATGACCTTGCATTTTGCAATGCAGACAATAAGAATGCACACCCTCATACTCTATATCAAGCCATACTCCATTCTCACCTCCGTCCATCCTGTTGAAACCTAGCCATATCTGATCCAATTTTGGCTTAAGCAAATCAATCTCCACTGTTATTTTTGCAACATTACCTCTGGATTTTGAATATGTGGCTTGATCAGGAGCAATGGCATCCCCCACAGATTGAACCATCCTAGACACAATTCCCCATTTTAACAAGTGCCAAGGCTACTGATGAATAAGAATCCATACCGGCACAATTGGTGTCTCTACTTCAGGTTTAAAGTCAGGTGTCCACAACATAATCTTCATAGGGGTCCCATCAATGTCCACAAACTTCTTGCTTTGAATGTGACTACAATCATCTTCATTAGAAAAATCAATATAGACATGCTGAAAATCAAAATAAGCAATCTTTACCGACCCTTTCAGATGATATTGTCTAATAAAAGCCTCCTTAATATCCTCCATTGGAGGCTTTCCCTTATAAAATTTTCCAATTAGGGTGAGTGTACATTCTTTTGCTAGGTTCACGAAGTAATCTTCAGCACTGAAAAACACTGCTAGCTTACCTAGATGGATACCATATTTTATCTCTACTGACTTGACACATTCAGGCATAGATGGTAGCTCTGCTTGGACAGCCGCAGCAAAAGATGGTTTAGATGCTCCTTGAGTCCACCTATTAGCCCCAATCTGAGTAGTTTTGTCATCAATAACTGTCCCTTTTGTAGTTGGTATTGGAGGTGGATTAGTGACTTCTGTGTTTCCTTTTTCTTGTATGTTTGCTGCAGACTGCTCCTTATTCCTCCTCTCTGGTTTATCAAAGTTGGCTGAAATTTTTTGTTGTGGTGGTATGGAGTGTGAGATTGCAGTGTTGGTTTGGTTTTTGTTTGAGTTGTTGGTACTATGATTTGGGTTATCAGAATTTGCGGTGATTGTTTGATGGCTGTCTTTCAATGTGTCCTTCTCGGTGGTGCTCGTACGTGGCAATGAGGTCGAAATATCAGTAGCTACATAGGCGGTTGTAGGGTCAGATATTGGGGCCGGCGGCGGGTCATTGTGATGTTATCTGACTAGATCTACTTTAGACATAATTCTTATAGAGAGAGATAGTTAGAGAGAAGGAGGAGTAACTAGAATTGACCCCTTTTTGTTCGGAATACAACTAGGAGCATCTAAAAAGTATGGCACTCTTTTCCTTAAATCCTATTAATGGATGTTAAGGATAATGTTACAAAGTAAAACAATATGTTGTTTTATAGTTGGAGCATGGATGACAGATTGCAAATTACTCCCTCCGTTCACTTTTGCTTGGCAAGTTTTGACTTTTCATGTCCCTTAAGAAATAATAAATGAAGTGCATAATTTACCATGATACCCATATTAATTGATGCATATTTTATTGGATTTGAGAAAATAATTTGAAATAAGTAATAAATACTATGGGTATAACAGGATTTTTTTTATCATTCTCTTGATATGCGTAGAGTGAAAAGTAAAAATGAAAATCTATTTTTAGTATACATGTCAAGTAAAAGTGAACGGAGGGAGTAGTTAGTAGAGAAGACAGGACTAGAGAATAGAGTTTTGGGGTGTTCGGTTTGTTCAAAACCCTTATTGAAAATTAATTAATTAGGTACATGTGGTAATTAAATTGCGGGGAACCAACCTTTGCTCTCCAATTAAGATAATGCAAATATACATGTTTCTTTCTTTTTATCTTTTTTGCTTTTGGTGATATATATTTATTTATTGATTAGCAAGAAGATCACCCAAAGAAATAAAGGAAAAAAAAAGAGGAATGAAAGAATGAAGCTACATTAACTATTAAAAAAAGAAAAGGAAATTACTATGTTTTGTTTGTTCTTTGATCATACGTGTTTCTTGAATATTGAACTTGTTTGTTTTAATTTAAATGGAGTGAAGTTTTTCCCTTTTCTTTTGTTCTTCTGTTTGGGGGGTTGGGGGGTTTGGGCCTTTGGGGGTAGGAGGAATAAGGGTGATCAACTCATCTATGGTCTTGTTAGTTTGAGGAACATGATTTTCTTGGCTCTTACTGAGAGTGAAAGCAATCTTGGATTGGTGTAACCTTTAGAATTCTTTTCTTTGAGCTAGTAAAACTCTGATTTTCATTCTCTGATTGCTTGCCAGAGCTTCTTCTAATATAGTTGTGGAACTTGTATATCTTTTGTATTCTGAAGATACTTTCCAGTCCAAAGTTCTTATAGAACTTTGTTAATCATTTTGATATAGGTGGCGCAATATCAAAGCTCTTCCAGGGGCCAATCGGTTGATTAACCATTTGAGGGGTCATGGTGTACCCATGGCATTGGCTTCAAATTCTTCTCGGTCTAACATAGAGACCAAAATTTTTCATCATCAGGGTAGGGTTTTAAAATCTAGTTAGAGATGTATTTCTTCCCTTGTGAAGGTATTTGTGCCAGTCAGCATGTAAGATAGCATTTATGCTTGGTGCTTTGATTGGGATATTCTTCATTATTTTCAGGATGGAAAGAATCGTTCTCAGCCATTGTTGGAGGAGACGAAGTGAAATCTGGAAAGCCATCTCCGGAAATGTAAAACTGGATGAATTGTTTATGTTTGTCCTTCTCGTTTCATAATCTGGTATTATGGATGTAGAATTAACTCTTGTATATCTTCTTCTGGAAGATTTCTTGAAGCAGCTAAAAGACTCAACATGGATCCATCCAGCTTTCTTGTCATTGAAGATTCAATGTGAGTTTTTATCTTCAAAGATTATGTCGCTATATATCCTATCAGAAGCATAGGAGCACGTTAGAAAATCTAACTATTGGTCAAAAGAAGGAAGAAAAAGAAGGGTATTAGAGGGGTGGTTTTTCTCCTTTGAAGACATTGAGGGTTTTGTTTGACTTTATCATACTCAGCTCAAATTTACACATGTTAAGATGGATATGAGCATAGGACTGAATAACTTTAGCTACTAACTTCTGACATCATAATTTATTTCTATAGTTATTAGATTTATTTTTTTATTTCATGGATAATGAGGTTTAAAATTCCTTGTCATCGCTTTTGCATTTTCTAGGCTGAAATATGGCTCTTCACTCTCTGAAGTCCATATTAGTTTTGAATTGGATGCATATTGTTTATCTCATAACTTGGTAAAAGTTAACTCGACCAGATACCTATGTTAGACCAGGTGTTACTGCTGGTAAGGCTGCTGGAATGGCAGTTGTTGTTGTACCATCTCTTGCAAAGCAGTCTCATCTTTATACTTCCGCTGATGAAGTGATCAGTTCTCTTCTAGATTTGCAACTAGAAAAGTGGGGATTACCTGCATTTCAAGATAGTAAGTCTTTATGACTGCTTTACTTGTATGGAGTGTACTTGATTTCTTTTTCAATTTTTGACTGGAAGCATATGCAGGAATAGAAGGTACTTTGCCCTTAGAACCTTGGTATATAGGTGGTCCTGTCATAAAGGGATTTGGGCGCGGCTCAAAGGTTCTTGGGATCCCCACAGGTATACTTGTCATTATTCCTTCTGCTGAATGGCTAATATAAATGCTTGACTCAGTGATGTATTCGCTTGAAGTGGCTGTTAGAATTTCTCATAAATTTGTTATTGGAATTTTAGTTTCTTGTGAACCTATCATAGCAGAGATTCTGATTTTATGTCAACGTGTTATTTGCATTCGAACATCTACAATTGTTAGAGGGGCTTGAAAGATTATTTTCTTGCATGGTATTGCCTAACAGTTTGATGTTTTTTTTTCTATTCTTATGGTACAAATATTTTTTCAGCTAATTTATCCCCAGAAGGTTATTCAGCCATTCTTTCAGAACATCCAGCGGGTGTATATTTTGGATGGGCAGGATTATCAGCTCGTGGTGTTTACAAGATGGTCATGAGCATTGGTTGGAATCCATATTTTAATAACACAGAGAAAACTATAGTAAGTGTGTCGTGACATATGCTTCTTGCTTATTCTTGATTTTTTTTGGTTTGTTGAAGACAACTTTACTTTTTAGGAGCCATGGTTGCTTCATGACTTCAATGAGGACTTTTATGGTGAGGAATTGCACCTAGTTGTTGTGGGCTATATACGGCCGGAGGTATTGTGGCCTAGTTACTCTTATTTTTCTTTTTTCTTTCTGAAAGCACTTGTTCATATTACCGACTATTTGCAATATTACAGGCCAACTTTTCATCACTTGAAGCCTTGATAGCTAAGATTCACGAGGACAGGAAGATTGCAGAAAGAGCTCTCGAACTTACTCAATACTCGAAGTACAAGGACGATCCATACCTTAAAATCTCTTTGCATCAGGACAATTGATCATTGAAGATTGTTGAAATTCATTGTTGTTTCTGATTGGAATTGCATCTACCCTGTTTCCTGGTGCAGTGAGAATTATAGCAGAAGAATTTCCGTCAATTGCATGGAATTCTATATACAAAAAGAATGTAATAATTGACGTTATAACTATTCAGAATAATAGTAGTAGTGTTTATAAAGTGGGTTAAGTATTGTCGATGCTTAAGGGTTGAAGTGTTGTATCCTTGTATCCTTGGAAGTTCTGGTGTCATCTAAGTGTCCATTTGGTTCACAAAATAGACTTACTAATGTAATTTTCTTGATTTCTGCTTATGACAGAAGTACTTGTGATTTTGCATTTTGAAGAAATGAGTGGGCTTCACATTGAGGCATTGCATTCTTTCCTTTTAGACACAGGTAAAACTGTTGGGAAGTATTCTTGGTTAGTTGATGTAACTTTTTAATAATTTGTAAGCATGCAGCTGGTGCAGATATTAGATTGCTTCCTTTTATGAATCAAATGACATTTCCTTGTGATCCTTCGTAGCATGAGGCTACTGACTATTCGGTCCATATTGTTTTTGGTATTTTTAAACACCTCTTCAGAAAGACATTTCCCTGTCTTAATCACCAGAGGTTTATTTAAATTACCATTTATTGACAGATATTTTGGAATAAATGCAGTTTGTTAAGACAAGTTATATTCTATTAGCATTGTAGTGAATGAGCTCAGAAGTTCACTTCTTTGATGCAATTACTTGGTGACTTTGATGAGCAGCTGGAGCATTCACTTGTAAATAAAATGCTTTTTTCTTTGTCGCTTATGACGTAATTTCTACGTCATTTCTTTTATTTAGGGGAACAATCTAATATGCAATGTACATTATTAAAGCTAGATATCAAATATCTTATCTTTTATTTAGGGCCTAGGGGAATAAATCTAACATGCAATATTATCTCTTCAGACATGGCTGAAGAAAGATAGTAAACAACTAAACAAGTTACCAAAGTAGACTTTGGTACTAGAAATAATGCAATTGAGACTCTCTAAGGGAAAACTCATTAACTCTCTATGATCAGAAATTGGATAGTGCGAAATTTGACAAACAAGGTTTTTTTAAAAAAAAAAAAAAGAAAAAAAGAAAAAAAAGTAAATGAATAATATGTTTGATTAATCAAACCTATCTCCATGGACAGACAAATAAATTTGCTAAGATGAATTCAAAAGAGAGTAAGCATATTTGGGGGGAAAAATTCAAGAGAATATTTACCAAAAAAGAAACTTGTTCTTACAAAATATACAAAGGAGGACTCTATTTCTTCTATAACTCTTGCAAAGCACTTAATTGAATGACGGTCAATACGGCGAGTCAAAATTATGTAAGATTAAGTTTAAATTTTTAGCTGACATAACAGAGACAATTTTTTTTTTTCATACGTCTAAATCGTGACAAAAAAAATTGTATTAATGAGAGAAAGCACGTGCTAGTAAAATAGTCAAAGAGATTTAGCAGCTAAAAATTGGAAGGTTTCAATTTCTTTACAGTAGTACCTCCATTGACTTCGACTTTACTGATGACTAAATTGGCTTCGCTGGAAGCAACTAGCATTTGCTAGAGACCTGTAATAGACTTGAATAGATAAAAATAATAAATCAAATATATCAGAATGATTTTTCTCTGAATACTCACTATATTGGAATGATATTCTCCAATAGTTTACTGGTAGTGAACTAAACTATATCAAAAATAACATAGGCTTATCAAACTGTTAAAATTTATGTTATTTGCCGATGCAATGACTGACTTGATTATCTGTTCTTGTTTTGGAAGCAAAATGATTTTTGAACTAATAACAATCCTTCACCATCCTTTGACTAAGACATCTGCACTTATCATTTTGCAAACATAGCCATATTCTCTATTTCAAGTATAGTTTTAGTATTGTCCCGCACAATCAACTTTCCTTGTAGCCTCAGAATCATGCTGGTACTATCTTGCACTGTTGGCAACAGAATATCACATACATATTTTTGTTTCAATACTACTAAGAATCAAATTTTTTTGGATCCAATACTTGGTTTATTTCAAAAAGACGAATTTTTATAGGCTAAAGAGTAAAATTAAATATACAAGATCCATCAATTTATACACAAATAAAACCACATTTTTCAGAGTTATTACAATAATTGTAATCTTTCTCAACTCACTTTTATAAGAGTTGTCATAAGCATTGGGTACTATTAGGAATATTTCAGGTGGTGGTACTTGTCATAAGAACACAAAAAATTGTTCTTTATCCAATAAGAAAATTTCCTCCTCAACGACGAACCTGATCAGATAACAAACCCAAAACCAGAGCCATTTTGGTATACCTGCAATTCCAGCTTGGATAACAACTGTAGTAGAGTGATCGGTATGACTAACGGGCAATTCAGTTTGCTGTTAGAGTCAAACGTGTTGTAATTTGGGACTTTGCTTGAAGCTTTGAATAAATTAATAATGGACATGAATTTGCAAGGAATCAAATTACCAATTCGGGTTAGGGTTCAGGCTCAAATGGTACCCGTCAAAATGGGAGTAATACAAATGGATATTTGGGACGACAGCGGCTCGTTCGGAAGCTAGGATTTTGAGTGGTAGTTGTCTTGGGCTAGCCTTTTAATTAGTTTTGGTCAATTAATTGTATAATTTATTTTGTGGCTAGTTTTTGTCATTAATTTTTTTCGAATGGCTACAAATGAAATTTGTTTTTTTTTACTAGGCGATGATGACACACCTACATGTATGCATAATTCATGCATATGTACAAGTTTGCTAAGTTCAAGTGAATATTTGAACATCGATTGTATTTGGAGATTATAAAGTTTTCATGAAAGCTAGGGAATACGTATAATTATTAGGTGTAACGTATCAAAAGTCAGCAATAAATAACAACAATAACAACAACCCAGTATAATCCCACTTAGTGGGGTCTGGGGAGGGTAGTGTGTACGCAGACCTTACCCCTACCCTAAGGTAGAGAGGCTGTTTCCAAATAGACCCCCGGCATCCTTCCCTCCAAGAACTACCCACCTCGCTCTTGGGGAGACTCGAACTCACAACCTCTCGGTTGGAAGTGGGGGTTGCTTACCATCAGAGCAACCCCTTTGTCAACAAGTAATCATTAAAAGAAATAAGTTGTTTTGCGCATCTAGCTCCGAAGATCTCACTTGTCCTCAACAAGTACATAGAGATCTTCGGAGGACGAGAATCTCAATCGATCTTTTCTAACTAAACATTCTTTGGCAGAAATTCTTTTTTCTATGGCGCGACAATTTCCTAAAATAAAAAAAGCAAAATTATTGTAAATAAGAAAGCAAAGATGCTCAATTTTCGAATGTTTTCAAATCTTTCGTGGCGGTGGTATTCTAAGAACCATATCACAAAAGAGAGAACCGAAGGTGAAAACTTTTCCTCACCCCCCCACTCAACCCCCTCCCCCCCACGATACAACCAATTAATTTAGTTTAATCCATTATATCTGGTCAGTTATCATATCAGGTAAATCTAGTACTCCCTCCGGTTCAAAATAAGTAATTTTTTGTGGTCCAAAATACGTGATTTTTTCGGATTTCCAGAATGACTTAATGATGTTTTTCCTACATTGTCCTTCGAGTAAATAGTATTGGAATATGTGTTAGGAGTATTTATGTGAGATAATAAGGTTAAAATGGTCAATTCTATTGCTAACTAATGCTAAAAAGTGATTTTCTTAATATGTGTGAAAACATCCAAAAAAATCACTTATTTTGGACCGGAGGGAGTACTATTTGTCTTAGAAATTCACATATCAAAATTATTTATAAATGAGACAAATATTTTTTACGCCAATACATAGAACTTATTTTCAAATAATAGGCACAACAACGTTCATGATCCTCCAGTAGAACAATATTTACTGATTATAGTTACACAACTTTTTCTTTAAAATTTACATATTCATATCAAATTCGTACTGCCACAAAATAATAATAGGTGTAGTGAATAGTGATACTTTGAGATTCTTGATTTTAAAATTTTAGATCAACATCTGTTTCAAACAAGGTGGTTCAATCACATGTATGGCCTAAAGCCAAAATTTAATGTGAGGTTTAAATTTTTTATTTGAAGGTTATAATTAGGGGTGTTTATAAAAATGTGAAAATTCGAACCGAAACGAAAATCAAACCAAACGGACCAAAAAATCGATACTTTTTGGTTTGGTTTGGTTTTGGTTTTGAAATTTAAAAACTGATCAAATTTGATTTGACTTTGGTTTTAAATTAAAAAAACGAACCAAACCGAATATAGAAGTAACTATTTTTAAATTTATTATTACACCTATACATATGTATACTTTTATACAACGTTTTAAAATTTTTATAGTAATATTATTCGTTTGCACTTTTAGTATAGTTCTTTACCTTTACATTCTAGTTTAATTGATAGTTTTCTTTAGTTAAGTGTAAGAATCGATTTCATGTTAAAAATAATATATTTTTAATTGAGTAATTCATCGCTATTTGATTCAATTATCATCAATATATTCTGGTAAATAAAAGATTTCTCAAAGGGCAATTTATTTGATAGTGTTACATTGAAAATATGGTCTCCAAAATGTGTGTTGGTAGTGTATGTCTTATATTAAAAAAAACCGATAAATAACCGAAAAAACTGAAAAACCGACATAAACCGAATCGAAAAAAAACCGACTTAATTGGTTTGGTTTAGTTTTAATATTTGAAAAACCGACTTACTTGGTTTAGTTTCTTTTTAGGGAAAAACTGATCCAAATCGAACCATGAGTTATAATATATATTCTTATTTGAAATCTATTTTTCTAGATTTTTGAGATGCAAAGTTGTTAATAATATTTTTATAATCAGTTCTTTTTCAACTAATATAGATAACCCGTTCAATATTTCTTGAGACATTATTGATCTTAGATAAGAATTTATTAATTTTAATATTGAATTTTTTTTTACGCTGAAGCAACTGCTATAGAAACTGTTAATATTAATCTATAAATGATATAAACATTTGGAGAAAACAAGTCTTTTATTTGATTGGTGTATTGATTGGAGTAGTATCTTCTACTTGTATTATTTTCTTATCAAATCAATTCTGATTACACATTAACTATTCATACTACTCATATTTAAGTAAGTCAAACAGTTACTTTATTTATATAGCTAAAAAAATCTTTCCTCTTAGATGAGAAAGTCCACTAATTTTGTACTAAAAGTACTAAATATTTTTTTTAAAAATATTTATAAATTTATTATTTTTAAAAAATAGGGTCTCCCAAATTTGGAGCATAAGGCACAAGCCTTATCATTTGGTTTACTAACTAAAATTAAAGAGTGGAAAATTTTCATATTTGTGATGAAAAGAGCTAGGGACTGACAAGTGGTCAATTTTTTAAGTATTTTCTTTTCTAATTCATTAGTTTCTCGTACCGAAAGGCTTAAAAAGGCGTGAAAGATAAGGTATATATCCCTATTTGACTTATCCCTAATTTCTTGACTCTTTAAAAAAAGTAGTAGTACCTAAAAGCCTAAATTTTTCTTTCTTTTTTAGTGTTGCAAATATCTGTATAGAACCAAAGCTTTGATATTCTTTATCAAGATCTAAGACAAAAGGAATGGGCATCAATTCTTGCTCCAAAGTGTTTTTTTTTCAAAGTTAAAGAGTTTGATCTAAATTTTAGAAGGAAAAAAAGTGCGTCGGAGTAAAATAGAAGTAATTTTTTAAGAATCATAAAAGTAGTTTCTCCCTAAAAAATACTTTTTACAAAAGTATTTCTGAGAAAAAATAAATTTAAAATTACTTTTACAACTAATAACTGCTCAAAAATCAAAAGTATTTTCAAATTAATTATGCAAACACAACAATTGCTAATAAAAAATAGTTTTAAAAAAGTACTTTTTCTAACAATACTTTTCGAAATAAGCTAATTCTAGAAATTTAGACCAAAGTGTCATTGGAACGCTTTCTACTAGCCTCATTTTTTTCTGTTTCTGACTAAACATTTTGTGTTTTAATCCATGCAATTCCAAATTAAGATAGTTAAAAATGGAATATTATCCTTAGGAATAAAAATCGATCAAGATGAATGATATAGCGTGGAATATATCAAAGAAAGAAGAATACAATACAATGGTATCAATTTGTGAAGAAGACAAATGGCATCAAAATAACCGTGACTCTCCCTATTCTTAACCCTAGGTTTTTTTTTTTTACTTCCAAATTCTTACCACTAAGGTAGATATATATTCTCCAATTACCAACAAGGTTTCTGGTAGGTGGTAAGTACTCATTCTCCTTAACCAAAGGTGTTGGGATCGAGTCCCTTGGTATAGAGTCGTCATTGTTAGGGAGCGCTTTACCCTTCAACGAGGGACTTCTCCATACGAATCCGAATTTAGTAGGACTCCAATGTAGGTACCTGATATCAGGTGGCAAAAAAAAAAATATCTCCAATTGGAACAAAGATGGTAAATTAGACAAACTATTAAAATGTTGCTTGTCTCTAAGTTACTTCACCACCATATGGTCTTTTGATATTCTTTTCGTTTTACGTTTTAAAATTTTGGTGGATTTCATCCTAAAGAATATGTGCTTTACGATAAAATTGAAAGATAAGAAAATGGAATAACTCACATGCTATGAACTTTAGTTAACTATTCATTAAGGACACTTGCAAAATTTTATGATATAACTTTTCTCTATTAACGTTATTATTGTTGTTGTTATAGTTGTTATTTCTACTAACAATAATGAAGGTAAAAGTGAAGTTAATGGAGTGAAGCAGAAACAGATGCAATTATAAACATCTCACCTAACAAATGATTTCACAACTATATATAGAGAACCTTCAGAAGTTAGCAAATGTTGTTTAGTTAATCAGGACAAATTAATTATTGATCACGTTCAATTCTAGTCCTAAAAAGGATAAATGATTATTGTAAATATAATTCGATCTAAGAGTTTGATATCAAATCCCACAAAGAACTAAAGTTTAGGTACAACTGTTCAATATTACTAAGAAACACAAGTTCAAATAAATTTTTAGTTATAAAAATTGTAATATATATTTCTAACTAATCAACTAATAAATACTAGAAGGCAGTAAAAATATCAACAAACGAGGATAAAGTTGGAGACAATATTAAGGAGGCCTAGAGTGATGATTTCTCGCTACGTCTCATATAACTTTGTCTAAGTGTTTTTTACTGATCCCGAGCACTTCAGGTATCGTAATTTCCTCCCGAGCAACTATAATAATTTGCTAGAAATATTCTCCCAAATTAACAACCACCTAAATATGCATCCTTTCCCAAGCAATACATAATAAATAGACACAGTCAATCGATGGCCATTCAATCAACTAAAATAAGCACGTAGTTGAACAAGTAAAAGAATTCAAAGGCTAAATTATATTAAGATTTAACTAGAATTCATCCTCCAAAAGGTTCTATCAAAATTCTAGATAATAAATTAGCTACTCATAATAGTATGTCGAAATACAATACTAAAATTCATAACCAACAACAGAAAATAGGAAGAAGAAAGAAAAAACTCGTGGTTTAATCTTCCTCGTTGCTCCTAGTGCATTCTTGCCTCCAAAGGTGTTGTCTAACCCTAAAGTAGTGTCTTCCTCCTTCGGTAGGACGTTTTAGGAAGTGTTTATATCAATTAGGATTTATATGAGGTGGAACTAACCAATCCAATCTAGGATAGGAAAGCAGGAATCCGCGTTCACGCTCGCGCGTCACGAGACCAAGATGCATACTCAACTTTTGAAATTTTTTTTATTCGCGAAGCGATCCGTGACTTCACTTCATTTCATTGTTTTGTGCATTTAATTGTGTCCATTTTCATTCCATTTTCGTTCCATGCATGAGAATGGACGAGCTCCTAATTCTTCCATCTTTTCCTTTTTTTTTTGCAACAAAGAGACATCATTTGACCACTTATTATTCGTACTTATTCATACAAACAAGAAATACGTAATGAGCATATTTCATTTTAAAAACCTTGAAATCTCTCATAACTCATAACAATTATGCGTGCAAGCTCAGATTAACAGAGTTCCCACAGAGTCTACTAGAACGTTCTGAGAAAGGAGAAGAAAGAGAGCAAGAGATAGAGGGAATGGAGAGACCGACATATTTTCTGTTAATAAGAACTCACACCTTATTTCACTAACTGTACAAGTATATATACATTATTACTAATCCAACTACTCATTGACTAATTGACTAAGCTAATCACTAACTAAAGATTACATTATATAATACAATAATGAATGTATTAACAATAACTATATTGAATATACCCCCCCCCCCCCAGTTGAAAGTGAGGTTTTCGCAGCAAACTCGCCTAGGACAGTTGATATTTGAACCCTGTGAGGGCCTTAGTAAGGATATCAGCCAACTGGTTGTGAGTATTCACATGACGAAGAGAGATTAGGCCTTCTTGCATCTTCTTCCTTACAAAGTGGAAATCGACTTCAATGTGTTTAGTCCTTTCATGAAAAACTAGATTTTTGGCAATATGTATGGCAAACTAGCTATCACAAAACACCTGGATAAGACTTGATTGGGCAGCAATAAGTTCTGCAAATAGCCTGCTCAACCACACCAACTCTCCAACTAGTTTCCTAAGAGATATGTATTCTCCATTAGCTGAGGACAAGGAAACAGTCTTCTGCTTCTTTGACTTCCATCTAATAGGGTTGTCTCCTACTAAATAATGTACCCAGTAACAGATCTCCTAGAGTCTGGGCAAGCTGCCCAATCTGAGTCACAATAAGCCTTGATTGAATAGTCAGGATTGTTGGAGAAGAAAACACCCAAGGTAGGATCCTTTTTGAGATATCTAAGAAGGTAAAATGGTGCAGTCAAATAAGTGTCCCTTGGAGTTTACATAAAGTAATTCAAGAGCTGTACATTGTAGGCTATATCCAGCCTAGTATTGGTGAGAAAGTTGAGCTTTCCCACAAGTTTTTTATAGTATGTGGGGTCTGGTAGGAGATTACCCTCTTGTGCTTTCAGCTTCACAATAGGGTCAATAGTTGAGGAGATATTGCTGCATCAAAATACTTTTATTCTTTCAATAAGTCAAAGAAAACTTCCTTTGAGAAATAAGACTACCATCTGGTTGTATAAGACCTCTAGACCCAAGAAATAGTGAAGTGTGCCCAAATCCTTTATTCTGAACTTTTGATCTAGGAAGGCCTTCTGGCTTGCAATCTCTTCTGAGTCAGTCCCAGTGATTATAACATCATCAATATATACATCCACAAAGATGATAGATGAGAAAATATTTTTGCAGAAAAGGGAGTGATCATTTTTAGAGTGTTGGTACCTTTTTGATGACAGTGTCTCAGTTAGTTTGGCATACCATTGTCTGCTGGCCTTTTTCAGTCCATATAGTGACTTGTCAGCCTTCATACCACTCTACTTGGACTGTATTGATCAACTATTAGTCCAGGAGTAGCCTTCATATATACCTCCTTATGTAGATCTCCATAGAGAAAGGTATTGTTCACATACAATTTGAATATGTCCCAGCCCTTCTTAAAAACCACTATAACTAGGACTCTAACAGTTGTCATTTTCACAACAGGGGAGAAGGTTTCTAAATAATCAATCCTAGCATGATGAGTATAACTATTTACTATCAACCTAGCTTTTAACCTTTCAATGCTCCCATCAGCTCTATGTTTAACCTTGTATACCACTTACAACCTATTGCTTGCTTTCCAGCTGATAAGGGGACCAAATCCCAAGTATGGTTGGAATGGAGTGCCTCAAATTTCTATGTCATGGTTGCTTGCCAAACAGGATTGACGGTTGCCTCTTCACGTGAAAATGGCTCACTATCATGGAAAACACTTAGTACCAAGTGTTGACTTTCAGAAGATAGAGCATCAGGAGTGATACGACGATAATTAGAAAATAAGTCATTTAGTGAAGGGGTGCAGTGAGAAGTAGCGGACAGTTGGGTAGTACTACTGAGAAATTGGTAAACATAATCTTTTAAGTATACAAGAGTCTGATGATTTCTATCGGATTTCCTTAAAATTGGTGTTTCTGACTGTACATGTGTAGATGAAGTCTATAAATTGTTATTATTTGGAGATGAATGATGAGAGGTATTTGAAAAGGGTGTATTATTGGTAAGTGTCTCAGAGTGGTGTTCTGTTTCTGGAGATATGATACTAATAGGACTTTGTCCAATGTTCATAGGGGACACCTCATCGACATAGTTAGGAAATGAGATTGTCTTAAGAACAGCAGGAAATGAAGCATTTTTAGAACTTAAGGAGAATGGGAAAACATTTTCATGAAAGATTACATCTATGGATATGTGTATTCTCTTAGTGGCCATGCTTAGTACCTTGTAACCTTTTTGTGCCAAATGGATATCCTACAAAAATGTGAGGGGTAGTTCTTGGTTCAAATTTATCTATGTCTGTTTTGGGTACATTGAGGTAGCAGAGACAGCCAAAGCTTCTCAAGTGAGAGTAATTGGGTTTCTTTTGATGTAATAACTCAAAGGGAAATTATATTATTGAGGTAAGTAGTTGGCGGCCTATTTATCATATAGGTGGCTGTTAGGGTGTGCTCTCCTATTTGGTGGGAGTTTGACTAGAACATGAGTGCCGTGGAAGTTTCAAGAAGATATTTATGTTTTCTCACTACTACACCGTTCTACTGTGGTGTACATGGATATGTTTTCCGATTTATGATGCATTTAGATTGGTGGAATGAAGAAGTTTCATGGCTGGTAAACTCCAAGCCATTATAAGATCTAATGGTTTTCATGGATGTATCGAACTGATTTTCAATCATGGCCACAAAGACTTTTAAAGCCTAAAGAGCATTACTTGTGCAGTTCAATAGGTGAGTCCAAGTGGATCTACTGAAGTCATCCACTAGTGTAAGAAAATATTAGAGTTATCATGGGTGGTTACATGGTAAAGGCCCCATATATCTATGTGTACTAGCTCAAATAATTTGGAGGTGGTGCTGGTTCTTTAAGAAAACGGGAGTCTCGTTTGTCTTGCCATAGGACATATAGGGCAAATAAATAGTTGTCTTGGTGCAAGCTTTGCAGGGATTGAGGATATTCCTCTCATTTTAACAAACGAAACATGATCAAACCTATTATGCCACATAGAACTTATATCATGCTTATCAAACATACATGAAGACTCATCCTTATTACTTGAAATGGAAGTATTTACAGATTGAGGAATGTGATATTAATGAGTATGACTAACAGACTCATGACTATTTACATTGGGAGCAGGAATAAAATTGCAGTAGGAAGTTGAAATAGTAGAAGGTAAAATAGTTTTTTAACCCTTCAAACATCTGGAACAGAGATAGTACAAACCTTCTTTGCTACTACCAATCACCTGAGGCCTCTTCACTGAAGGGGACTGCAACAGACAAAGTGTATCACTAAAAAATACAATACATCTAAGGTGTATTGCAAGGGAGTGAACAGAAATCAAGTTATACTTGAATGATGGAAGATGAAGAACCCTATGTAGAACAATGTCTAAAGAGAGTATCACATCTCCAAATTCAAAAATATTTACTTTATATCCATTTGGTATACTTATCAGTAGAGGATAGGTTAATTTAGTAAGTGCATATTTGTTAAAGGTCATATGGTTATATTCTCCTGAGTCTATGAACCAAAGATCATCCTTTAATTCAAAACACTTCCATGAAGGTTTGTCAAAATCAACAGATGGCTATACCTTCAAAGTTGGCACTACCACTTGTGACATTGTCATTACTGGAAGATCCCCCGGCATATCCTACTTGAAAGTGCTGCAGCAAGTTTATTATCTTCCCATATTGCTTCTTTGTTAGATTGACATTCTGATTTTCATCTTGTAGGTCCTGTTCATCTCCATTCTCATAAATCATATCACCTAGGGTCCCATGTACATTTGCCACAGATCCTTTTCCTCTGTTGAACTTGTGGTTCTGGTTGTTCCCATTATTATAGGGATGAGCATTGCACGATTGAAGTTTTGGTTATTGTAAGAACTGCATTGAGGGAATCTGTGTAACTTGTAACACTTCCCCCTTGTATGTCTTGGTCTTTTGAAATAGTCACATAATGGACGACCCTTATTATTGTTCCCGATGTAATGTTTCTTGAAATTTCTGGCTCCAAATGGATTTTTGATATTATGGACTTGTATTTGCATACAGAAAAGTTGAATCTAGATCGAGTTGACTATTAGGCCTGAATTCACTTTGTTTTTCTTATTGTATTAGTAGAGAGAAAGCATGTTCCATAGATGGCAGAGGCTTCATCATAAGAATGTTTCATCGCACTATTGTATAAACCTCATTCAATCCCATAAAAAATTGGATAAGTCATCGATCATGTTCTGTCTTTTGCATAGTTTCTTTTGCTCCGCATAGAGGTGTTCATGATTCGGTTTGGATCGATTTTTCCCTATAAAGCAACCAAACCAAGTAAGTCAGTTTTTCAAATATTAGAACCGAACTAAACCAACTAAGTTGGTTTTTCTCGATTCGGTTTTTTTTTTTTTGGGTTTTTCGGTTATTCCTAAATATAAGACATACACTACCAAACATATATTCTAGTGACCACATTTTCAATATAAAAATATCAGTATCAATTGTCATTTGAGAAATCTTTTATTTACCAATATATATTGATGATAATTGAAGCAAATAGTGATGAATAATTTAAGGACTCAATTTAAAAATATGTTATTTTTAACACGAAATAGATTTTTACACCAGAAAATAGAAACTACTAATCAAACTAGAATGTAAAGGTAAAGAATATATATATATATTTATATATATATATATATATATATATATATATATATATATATATATATATATATATATATGTGTGTGTGTGTGTGTGTGTGTGTGTGTGTAATAATAAAATTTGAAATAGCTACTCCTGTATTTGGTTTGGTTTGATTTTTTTGATTAAAAACAAAACCAAACCAAATTTGATCGGGTTTTAAAATTCAAAACCAAAATCAAACCAAACCAAAAGTATCGATTTTTTTTGTCGTTTGGTTTGGTTTTCGGTTTGGTTCGATTTTTTTGGATTTTAATGAACACCCCTAGCTTCACATGTGAAATTGCAGTTGCACTGAGATTTGACACTAAAAGTGTTCAATTCCTCCCACAATCTCTTCATTCATGTATAGTACGTAGTAATGTCTATGGATCCTTGTACAAGGTCATTAATCGCCTTATGAAACAATTTTGCCCCATTTGTTTGGTCATAACGGTCCTCTAATTCCATCTATAACTCGATTGAGTCATTTACATATGTTCTGCTCAAAAGTTACCATACACTTTATGAATACAAAACAATGTACATAAATTACGGGCCAATCATAGCAAGTCGTAATAGTTCAAGAACCATGTAAGAGAGATAATAATAAGTAATCCCAATTAGGGTGAGAAGTTTTGACAACTTTTATTCATAATAATAATTTGGTCTGCCTCTCCATAAAGAGGTTCAGAGCCTTACAATCATGTTGTATCCCTTTATGAGATGGATATTTCCCCTATATTTTCTCTCTGTCTTTCTCTATTTATGGGGAGTAGTTATGAAGAAGAAGCAGCCCCCCTTCTGGGGTTTTCTCTCTTGGTATTTATAGTGTGAGTTGTATGAGCTGGCATTCAGTGGCCGTGACCACATTGAGGTTTCATCTTTAGGATAACGGATGGGCCGTAGCCTTATTAATCAAATCAGGCAGGGATTAAGTGCCGCTAATCATGAGCGGTCGTACCACTTATTAATCTTGAATTATCCTAAAAGGTGATTAGCTTCGTCGGTTATTGTGGGGTCGGATTCTGACCATACAACATACTCCACACTGTCAGAGATTTCCTTGGCAAGGGAATTGAGGATCCACGAGGTTATATCATCACACCTCTTCTATTGGTGGAATTGAGGCGAATCGGGGCTAGGTCTTCTAGATTCTCCATTAATAAACCCTAATTTGTTCTTGACTGTCAAAGCTTGCAACACGATTTCTCTCCAGGAATGATATTCGATTCCGTCGGACGAAACTGGTACTCATTCCACGACTATCCGAAGGATGAATGTAGATGGGATTACCTGTATCGATGACCAATTGATCATTTTTACTAGTGCTAGAAGTTGTCTCTTCAGTTTGGGTTGATATCCCTGTGCGAAGTTCTGATTCGATGAAGTTCAAATGTATGAAGTCTTTAACCAGGTCTAAGACCTTCAATTTGTGAGATGATTCAGAATTGAGCGACAATGGCCAACACCCTAGAAATTGACGAAACCAAATGAAATTTAGAATGAGAGTTGGAGAAGCTGAAGGAATCGAAGTTGATGTCAAGGCTTTGATACCATAACAATTATGCATCCATGCTCAGATTAACAGAGCTCCCATAGAGAGAAAGGATACGAAAGAGAGCAAGTTATAGAGAGAATGGAGATACCGACATAGTTTTTATTAATAAGAACTCATACATGATTTAACTAATTGTAAAAGTATATATACATGTTGACTAAGCTAACTACTCATTGACTAATTGACTAAGCTAACCACATACACTACTAGAAATTCGGTAATTTGCGACTAAAAAAATCGATAAATTTTGGTCGGTTATGGTAAATTACTAACCAAAATGCAACCAAATAATCTTGGACGGTATTTTGGTGGTCGCTTTAGTATACCAACCATAGTTGGTCGAAAATTACCAACCAGCGTTGGTCGGTAAATAAAAAATAAATATTGCAAAAAAAAAACCGACCAAAGTTGGTCGATTTTTTCCGACCAAAGTTGGTCGGAAATTACCGACCAACGTTGGTAGGTAAATTAAATTAAAAAAAATATTGTAAAAAAAAATGGACCAAAGTTGGTTGGTATTTTAATTATGTAATCAAAAGATTCACCGCCTGAGAATCGAACCGGGGTGTGTATTGTGGCAAGATACTATTCTACCACTAGACTATTGGTATATTTTGTTTTAAGATTGTCTTTTTATTCATTTATATTCTTTAAATGTATTTTTGTACGAAAATAACCGATCAAAGTTGGTCGTTTTTGTTAAAAAATAAAATTATCGATCAAAGTTGATCAATTTTTAAAATGACCGGCTGAATTTACGACCATAGTTGGTCGGTTTTTTAATATTAATTTTTATTTATTTTCAATGTAAAAACCGACCAAAGTTGGTCGGTTTCTTGAAAAATAAATTTCGGGAGACTCAAAAATATTTTCCCGCATTTTTGCGCCAAACAAAACCGACCAAAGTTGGTCGATTTCGTAAAAAATATTAAAATTAAAATATTTTAAAAAATCGACCAACTTTGGCCGGTTTTACTTGATCGACTTTGCCGAATTTCTAGTAGTGAAACTAAAAATTACATTATACAATACAATAATGAATGTATTAACAATAACTATAGTCAATAACTCACATAAAAAATAATATGCAAACGTAGTAAAAAAATATGTACTTTTCATCCTTTATCAGTTACTATTGAGGTTTCTCGTTTGAAAAATTAAACAAATTTGTTTTCATCGATCATTAAACAAAAAAGGACAAAGTCGTTTGGTGCTAAGAACTGAATCAAGCTCCTAAGTACTCCGTGCATAGAAAAATTTGGATTTAAGTTTTGTCATGACCCCAACCTGGTTGTGATGGCGCCTAGCACAATACTAGGCAAGACCGACTTACCCCATCTTAATCAAATAAGTAAAGACAGAATTATCCAAGCAAAAGTCTGAAATACTGATATAATACGGAAAATCTGACAAACACATCGAAACAGCCCAACTCGGACCCAGTGTCACGAATACGAGCCTCTATATAATCGCATAACATCCTAGTACATAATCTATTTAAATGACTGAAAATACGGAAATCAAAGACAATGATAGGAGGAAGAGTCAACGGCTCTGAACTCTATGCAGCTACCTCAACTCTCCTGAATAAGCAAGCCTGCTGATCACTGGGTAACTACTCAGCTCGTGAAGAGGGACCTGTATCTGCACACATGGTGTAGGGAGTAAAGTGAGTACTTCCAACTCAGTGGTAATAAAAGTGAATAACACTGAAAGCATAAAATCCCAAAAGGGCACAAATAATGCTAAGCTAAGCAGTAAATCAAATAAACTGTAGAATCCATGAAATTATAGCAAAATATTCTCTTAAAGGAATCAATTAAATAAGAATACACAAATGAGGTCAACCATTGTTACCTGACCGGTCAGCCATTATTACCTGACCGATCAACCATTGTTACCTGACCAAAGTGTTTCACTGTCATTGTTACCACTAGTCAGTCATTGTTACCTGACTGGTCAGTCATTGTTACTTGACCGAAAACATATATAACAGTGTCATTGTTACCACTGTTCATATCAAAGGAGTACCCCGCGCTCACTGTGGGTGTGCAGACTTCGGAGCGGCTCCTTTAGCCCAAGCGCTATCAATATAAGGCCCGAAAGCCTGCTCTCAATACACTCGAGGCCTGAAAGCCTCCTCACATAACACTCGAGGCCTAAAAGCCTCCTCACATATCACTCGAGACGTAAAAACCTCCTCACATCACTCATCATGCCCTCACATATGGCCCTCGGCCCTAATCAGCTAAAAAAAATAGTCAAAAGCCCCTCGGGCATCAGTAAAACCATGATACTCAGCTCAATTGATAGTTTAAATATTAGTTAAAACTCCAGGTTTGAGTAAAATATAGCTGAGTTAAAAAACGGTGTAAATCACACGGACTGAGTTTAAATAGTATTTCAAATAGTGAGGGAAAATAGTAATGATAGTTCATAAAGAGTTCAAACAATCGGCAATATGCCCCAAGTATGGCAATAAGCCCAAGTCATAATGATAACAACAAATCATTGCAAATACACAGTAAAAACCATTAACCGGGTTGGAGTAAGTCATGATCCCCAATGGTGCTCTACCCCACGCTCAGGTCCAGCGTGCAAGTCACCTCAATACAGCACTAAGATGTGCAAATCTGGGGTTTTAAACCCTCATAATATCATTCACAAGTATTACTCACCTATAGCTGGTCGATAATCTAGCTTGCCAAGCTTTTCCCTCTCGTAGCTACCTCCTCGAGCGTAGAATCTGATCAAACCCACAAGGGATACATTTAAATAGGCTAATGGAACATAACTCAATCGAAATAACTCGAAAAATACCCAAAAAACGAAGTTGGCAAAATTCGAGCCCCAGACCCACTTCTCGAAAAATTAGGAAATTCATATTTCCGGAATTCTCGTCTCACCACGAGTCCATACATATAAAATACACAAGAATCGGAATCCATTTGGCCCCTCAAATCATCACTTTAGACTCTCTTAGGCTTCAAGCCAAAATCCTCTATTTTTACACTTTGATTCCATCAATTTTCAGTGATTAATTCATGTTTTTACACTATAATAACATAATCCGAGTTCAAATATCCTTACATGATGATTCTCCTTCAAAGACTCTTCAAAATAGCCCAAATATCGCCTAAATTCTTAGCCCAAAATGTTTTCTCAATTCTGAAATTTGAATATACTGATTCACTTAACCCTTCTACGATTTTCGCTTTTGCGGTCCCGCTACCACTTTTGCGGGACCGCTTCTGCGCGGGACCGCTTCTGCGCCTTAAGTCCGGTTCTGCGGCTTCACTTACTCACACGACCGCTTCTGCGGTTACCGTGACCGCTTATGCAGTCTCAACCAAAAAGCCCAGGACCGCTTCTGTGGTATCCACTTATGCAGAGTCCATCCGCTTTTGCGGTAAAACCACCCCTCAACCAGGACCATTTTTGCAATTATAGAGCCGCATCTGCGGAACCGCTCCAGCGGTCCTATTTCCGCAGATGAGGAACACTAGAAGCATTAACAACATACCTGCTACAAAACTTAAACAATCCCATTTAACCTTCTGAAATCATCCAGAGACCCCCTGGACCTCAATCAAAAGCACCAACATATCCCCCAACCTTATACAAACTAGTTTCAATCCTCCAAACACGCCAAACAATGCTAAAACCAATAAATTACATCGGATTCAAGCCTAGTTTTCGTCAAAACTTCCGAATTACACATTCAATCAAAAACCCGACCAAACGACGTCCGATGACCTGAAAATTTGCAGACATAACAAAAATCATCTAACAAACCTACTGCAACTCTCGGAATTCCATTCCGACTCCCGGATCAAAAACTCACCTATCGATCGGATTTCACCAAAATTTCAACTTCGCTAGTTCAAGCCTATTTCTACATCGGACCTCCAAATTTAATTCTGATCACTCTCCTAAGTCACAAATTATCTCCTGAAGCTAACCGAACCCCCGAAATTTATATCCGAGCCCTCTAGCCATATAGTCAACTTCCGGTTGACATTTTTGAAACAAACTCCCTTCTAAGAGGCTGCGTGTCTTATTTTTACCCAGAACCAATTCAATTACACCCGATCGACTCTAATACTAATATAGAAACATAAAGAAACAGAATAAGGAAGAAACAAGACGGTAACTCACGTGATGACGGATCGGATCGTCACAAGTTTATTACGAAATGTATGATAAAGTTACATAGCCAGACGCCAAATATTCATTTCTGTCAAAGAAATAATTGTTCTCACCATCACTACCTAGTGATGTGAACTTGGAATATTGTGTTTATTATTCCTTCAACCGTCTATCTTTTAACTAATATGGTGCTTATTATTTTTTGAGTTAGGGCTCTATTAGAAATAACTTTTCTACCTTCACAAGGTAGATGTAAGGTCTACGTACACACTATTTTTTCCAAATTCTATAAGGTGGGATAATATTGAGTATGTGGTTGTTGATGTTTCTATTCCTTCAACCTATTTATGTGAATATATTTAACTAGATATGAAATTAAATAAACAAAAGACAAGGATTGTTGAGTACATAAAGTAAAAATATGCAAAATACCATAATTACCTGTATTTTATCACTAATAAATGAAAGATTGTCAGAGTAAAAATAGAGATGTTTAAAGTTAAATAATTTTTACAAGAAATATAACAATCTTTTTGGACAGACTAAATAGAAAAATAGAAAAGAATACCACATAAGATGTGCCCGAGACAGAGGCAGAGGTGGAGCTTCACCAAAGCAGAGTACATAGCTAGCTGGAAGAGTGTACTGATTCTTAAGTGGTCCAGTGAGTATCCTCTCCACATATTCATCTATGAAATGAATGTGGTCACCTCTAGTTTATGTGATTAGTGACAAACTAAAATAGTACATATGTTGGGGAAACTATGAACATGGACTCTAAAATTACGTTCACAACTTGATTGTAGTTCAATGAAAATAAGTACACTTAACCCTACAATGGGTATGATATCCCCAGTTGTTGATGTACATTCAAACCTCTTTATAAAGTCACGTCTGTTCTGTTATTTTTTAGATGCTATAGTGAAATGTTGTCATATATGATATATATTATAACATATAAAAAAAAATCATTTCCGAAAAAAGTTTGATTTTTATAGTGAATGACTGACGTTGTAGAAGACCGTTAAACATATGCTAGATGAACAATCAATGTAATGATGATTGCCGTGGAGTAACCACATGCATGTATTAGTACGTTATTTGTCATGAATTTGGCTCGTGGAAAGTTTCTTGAAACTTCATTTCACAATTAGCTTGATACTTGTGTGTGAAAAAGAGTACTAGTATTTGACTAAGTTCGTATGCTTAGGATAGGATACCTTTCTTTCTTAGACGTATTATTGATGCAAATTTGTAGAACTTAAAAAGTGTAAGCAAAAGAATAATGCAAGGGATCGGATGATTTCATTGGAGTTAATAGTGGCTGAATAAAGAGAGTTGGAACTTTAGCTTTAATAAAGTGTGAGACAACAAGAGACAGCCTAGTATTAAATGGATTATAATTCGAATCGTGATGTTTCAAATTTGAAGTTCAGCAGCCTCTTGACCTATGTTGTACATTTAGATTTTTTCTTAATATCCTATTAATTATGTAAGCCCCAAGTTAAGGCATCTAACTTAATTGGATATTAGGATGTGAATCATAAATTTTGTAGTACTCTCGAAACAAATGAAGGGAATTGGGAAGAAGTAAAGGTAAAAATATTTTTCATTTTCCTTATGCACCTTTCTTTGTTTTATTACATTATTAGAATGAGATAATAATGCTAGTGCAATAGGAAATGCTGCAAGTTGTGCCCATTTCTCAATTAATGTGGAGAGAGATTCATCTTATACAGTACTCCCTTCGATCCAAAATAAGTAATTTTGTGGTTGTTTTTACACAAATTAAGAAATTTACCTTTTAGTATTAATTAGCTATTGAATTGATCATAATATCATTTACTATCTCACATAAACACTCCTAATACATATTCTAACCCTATTTACTCCATGGACAATGTAGGAAAAAAATAATTAATTCATTCTTGAAATATGAAAAAATCACTTATTTTGGACCACAAGAAAAAGACCAAAAAATCACTTATTTTGGAGCGGAGGGAGTATCCTACTCTACCTGTATACCACTTCTCATTTATGAAAGGCCAATTTAATGGAACTTTTAAGTTAAACCAAACACAAATTTATTTATTTATTTGAAAGCACAATCTAGACATTAACTCATTATTACTCCCTCTGGTTCACAATAAATGTACAATTTACTTTGAGCACGTCCATTAAGAAAATATTAAATTCTTTATAAAAGTACCTACCATGACTAAACTACCCCTAATTAAATATTTAATGTGAGGAGTATGAAAACTTTTTAGGGATATGTACATAGGGGTTATTTTGTAAAAATAAATTAAATTCTTTCTTGATTACATAAATGGACACTTATTTTGAACCAAAATAAAAATGTAAATTGAGCAATTATTGAAAACCGGAGGGAGTATACAAGAAAATACAACGTTATTAGTTATAAACTTTACATAGCAAAATAACTGAATATAATTAATTAAAAAATATTAGTAAAGGCATTATTTTGTCAATCTCTCAAAAAGCTAAAACTGATGAATATTTGCCCGAATTAAAGCTGAATAAGACATTAGAAAGACGAGAGACAGGATCGTTGAATCATTAATTGAGAGATTAGCATAGAATAAAGTATACTTCTTCTTATTATTCATAATAAGTGTCCAATTTATTTTTAGCATGTCCATTAAGAAAATACTAAATTCTATACAAAAATACATATTATGATTAAACTACCCCTAATTAAACATTTAATATTAGGAGTAAGAATTTTTTTAGGGACATGTACATAGGGGTTATTTTGTAAAAACAAATTGAATTTTTTCTTGATTACATAACTAAATACTTATTTTGAACCAAAATAAAAAAAGTAAATTGAATACTTATCGTGAACCGGAGAAAGTAAAAGGGAATTGCTGAATTCAGCAAAACAAGACATCCAACAGTCAATAATAGAGGAAAGACATTAAAACAAGTATTTAAGTCGTGCTTAAAATGGCTGCGGGAAACAGTGAAGTCATGATCAAATAATTAAGCAAAACCAGCGACAGGGCTGAACACAAACCCTAGATAGCTCAGTACATCCCCCCAACTCCATGAATCTATGCTTTAAATGCAATTCTCGTAGAAGAGCTTCTAATTAAGTGAATTCGCCAAATTAGTTGTCGTGTTTTAAACTTTAGATATTCATTACTAGTATTAGGATTGTAAATGGACTAGGTTGGTTCGGTTTTTATCGTAACCGAACCAAATCTACTATATAGGTTTGGATTGGTTTGTTTTTGTCGGATTTTTTGGATTTTCCGATCTTTCTGTTACATAAATATTATTTTAATCTTACTTTGTTAAAATTATAGATAAGTCTTTGATAAATGAATATATGTTTAGTAAATATGGAAAAAATTGACAAATATATGATCTATTAATATATTCTAATGGGAGAATTTTTTTAGTAACACATGATAGTTATTTTCTTAATTGTCTAACAATAATTTTTTGTTAATTTACGCTTTCAAGGTTAATACAAGAGAGGATCCCAAATATTTCAACATTTTCTTCTAAAGAAAATTTACTAAATATAAATAAAATTTATATATTTATATGATGGTTTGGTTCGAATATTCTTACTCAATATCAAACCAAGTCAAACCAAACCTAGTCGGGTTTTTTAGTCGATTTGATTTGATTATCCAGTTTGATGCAGTTTTCTTGTTCAATTTAAACATCCCTAACTAGTATATGAAAGTGCTAGAAGTTAGTACAGTTTTCTCATAGTAATATGATAAAAACGTTCATTTTAAAATATTGGTCAAAATTTAACATAGTTTAGCTCTCAAGAAGTAAAACATGGCAAGTAATATGAGAAAGAGGGAATAGTGGTTACCCTTTTAGTGTTTGGATTAGTCTGCCTGTGTATCGATTATTTCATTAAATACCCGTTACTTTCCATCAACACATGGATCCAGTAAATTCTATTAGAATTTGAATTTTGATATCTTTTGAATTTTGCCTGTTTCATTAACAGCTAGGCTATTCCCATCAACATTCTTATTATTTATTTCCGCATAAATATTATAACTTAATTCATTGTTCAGTAAACCAAAGCTTTTGAAGTTTTTTGATGAATAGTCAATTTTCAATCAAAGAAGCAATTTGACCCCCTTTTTTGTTTGGCTTTTATTGTAGTCGGTCGAAGTGCTGTTTCATTTTGTTTGACCCATGTCAGCTCACGATGTTTAATACACAGTACTATTATCTACTCAGGAAGTCAAGTAATTTGCAGTACTATTAAGTAGAAAAATGAGATTTAGCATTATGGACATTATCTCTCAGTTTTCTGTAAATGAAAAAAAGGACAACAATATCAAAAAACGTATTAAAACAATGCCAAAACATATAATACTATAAAATAGAAAGTATATTATCTTCGTATTCGTAGGAAACATATGATGTTCCATTACACATCACTACTGACATGCAAATAGAGCTGCGGGCTTACATGCTTACCCTATTCTTTTTGGGTGCTTTTGCTGCCGCTTCAGCCTCCATTTGCTTTTCCACTTTTACCATCACACCACTTTATAACCAAAGTAAAAAAGAAAAGATACTAAAGTAAAAAAAAAACAACCAATTCCCCATAAAGTTGACAAAGAAGGTAAAAAAGAAGATACTACTTCCCCCTTCGGACTTCAAAATTTCCCAGTAAAAAAGAGAAACACTGAAGCCTAGGAAAAATCATACGTATTTTTCTTAAAATTTTGTGGTATAATTTGTAAGTAATTCTGCTCGTTGTTTTCGGGTCGGGTTAGTGATACTAAATTTGGATCTAGACCCGGAAATTCTTCCCCTCAAAGGTTTGTCCGAACTGCCAATTAGGTGGTGCCACATTGTTAGAGGTGACACTGCGATGGTCACTGGCTTTAACCCTTATGGACAAGGCCTGGCCCACAAGAACAGCATTGGTTTGCCAATTTTGCCCCCAGTTTCGGCTCATTGCTATCCACTGTGTGTTTGTGCCTTTAATAAGAACCTTCTGGATGTCCCCTGCACCCGCCACGTTTGTCACCAATAGCAAATTGAAGTAACGGAACCCGTTTATAGTGAATCGGATCCCTCCTGCTTTTCTACACGGTACTCTGAAAATTTTAAAAAGTTAAAAAATAATTAGCCATAAGCATCAAAGGTGTGATAAAATGATATTAAATGCGTAGTTATAAATTCAAAAAAAAAAAATCCTGTCAATTTACTGACATAAATTTAAGAAAAAAGTGAAAACTTTTGAATTTTGTAATCCTAAAATATTTGCATGACTATAATTCTTGCGAAACTTATGATAGTAAACATATCAAAGTATTTGTGTCCTTATAAAAACTTCTAAATAAAAGTAAAATTGAAAGTTTAAATTAAATTATTATTAAATTTAGAAAAAAAGTTTTTCTTTTTTTAACGAACCAAAAAAAAAAGATAGGTTCACTGAAACAAAAAAAGTATATATTGATAATCGCTCCTAAATATAATAGCCAACAATTATTATAACACCCAAAAATACTAAATTGATGATTAATGAAGTGCGTTATAAATCACAAAAATCTCAAGTTTAATTCCCAGTACACATAAAAATATTAGGAGATTTTTCTCTATCCGGTAGTACGAGCTGATTCGAACATTATAATTATTTTAAAAAAATTAAATTATTAGAACAAATAGAACTAAAGCCACAAAAAATTGTTAGTATTAAACACTAGGCTGGCCGGTATTTCAGGTAAGATGGGTCACAGTGAATAGGTGCATGGATGGTGGGGCCAACAAGCGCGTGGGATAACGTGAGCCATGTTTCGAATCCCTGAATTCGAAGCAAGGAACAAATCCCAATTTCCTTAGGTTTACAGTTAGGAATGAGACAATTCCCTTGTTACCCTCAAAATCGCCTAAAAACTGCAACTTTAACATTCCCTTACTTGCGCAGTGTACGAAAACGCGTGTTTCTTTGCTGGTCCATATTTACCCCTTGGTAGGGGACCAAACCCTAATTCAGTATCAGTAATTATAGTGATAATAAAACTACCCTCAATATGTTAAAAAATTAGTGGCAAGTTAATGCAAACCTACAATTGTTGTTGGCGTCCCAAATGGAACCACATAAAATCTATATTGTACATACACTCTAAAAATATATCGCATCCATATTAAATTCTCTAAAAATATATTTAGTAAATTTTAGATATTATCACATAGATTAAGAAATTCACATTTTAGCATTAATTAATAATAAAATTGATCATATTAACCTTTACTATTTCACATAAATACTCCTAATACATATTTTAACACTATTTACCCAAGGATAATGTAGGCAAAAAATAATTTATTTATTTTTGAAATCTAAAAAAATCACTTATTTTGGATCACAAGAAAAATGCCAAAAAATCACTTATTTTGAACCGGAGGGAGTATTACTTTTGAAGATCCCAACATAGCATAAAATACAATACTCCATCACACTCCATCCATCAATTACAATTTCTATGCTATTATTCTTTAATCAGGAGGGTGTTTTGTTAAGCTTATAAGTTGGTCAAACTAATTAGAAACACTTTTTGACTTATCTAGGCGTTTGGTAAAATTAAAAGTGATTATAAGTTTTATAAGCCAAAAATAAATTAAAAGCCATAAGTTGGTCTACACTAGCTCATCAAATTTTAACTCATAAGCACTTTAGGTTTAACCAAAATATTTACTATTCCTTTCCTAGAATACTTTTTAAAACAAAACTCTTTGTATACCCAATTTTTTAGCAGCTTATTATTAATTTCAGTATTTTTATCCAAACACGTATCTGCTTATTTTTTTTAAATCAACTTCGGGACTTAAAAATGCTTTTCAATACATATGTTATCAGCTACACCTAATCAGCTAAATCAAATAGGTTCTAGTTCAATTTAATAAGAATTAGCGTACTTCTATATTTGAATATACTTTCTATTATTTTATACTTAATAAGAAGCTTTTATAGTCATACAAATACTCATATTTATTGCCACAAATTTAAAACTTTATACTACACAAATTTTATAATTTATTTAAGATCATAAATTTTTTTTTTAAATTCGGTGTTGAATTATATCCAAAATAATAAATACTTATTTAAATGAGTAACAATAATTAAGAAACTAATACAAACTTGTCATACTAAAATTGGAATTATAACTTGAAATGGGAACAATATTATGTTAGTTATAGACTTATTGTTCAACATAATCTCTAGGCTAGCATTGAATTACAATATGATTAAAATTTGCGAAAAAATAGTTGCAGTTTCTGCCCACAAAATAGATCTTATGGCCGCTATCCCTATTAATTCCCCATCCCTCGATTTTCTCAACACATCAAATCTTTTCCCATAAGGAAAAATATACTAATCTTTTTCCATACCCAGTTCTGAAATGTCAAAACTACCCCTCCTAAAAGCGCCAAGCATTTTTATGCAAGACAAAAAGGACATTACATATTGGTACAAACCACGAAAGCAGTTAGGCGAATCAAATCCAAAAAGGAGACGAATAACGTAAAGAGCATTAAAGAAGTAGCAACATAAAAATGAAAGGAATGTGTATCGGAAAACTTACCGGCGGTAACTGACGGGGACAATTCCGGCACGGTACTGACCAATTTTAAGAAACATAGGCATAGCTAAGTCAAAATGAGGACGAGGTGGGTTACACCACCCACCGTCGTCGTTCGGCAAAGCGAAATTTGGTGGGCAAAAGTTAGTAGCCGTGACGAAAATGGACGGGTTACCGGGAAGGCACCATTTTCCATCGTCAACACACTTAATTTCAAAGCAAGCTCCACAGCTTAGTCCATTGTTGAATAGAACTGTGCTTAGTGCTGCATTGTTCACTCCGTACCCTTGGCTGTACAGATTCCCATATCCACAAGCTCCACCTGTCCATAAATATTCAGAAATTCGTCCGTAAATTCAAAAAAAAAAAAAAACAATTAAATGCCAACAATGTGCAGAGAGAGAGAATATATAGTAGATACCCATAGTGCCAGAGGCGTCGGAGCCACCATAGAAAGTGGCATGAGCGCCTTGCCAGGGGCCGCCGGTGTAAACGCCGGGGATTTTTGCATTGACGGCGGTGAGAAAACAGAGAAGAGTAGCAGTAATGCAGAGTATCTTAGTTACAGCCATTTTCTCTCACACTAAAGTGTTTCAGTGTGTGAACAGGGAGAGAGAAGAGGGAAATGGAAAAAGAAAAGGAAAGAGGATTTTGGAGATGAATGAAGAGCGGGAGGGAAGTGAGGGGGTACTTATTGAGCGGAGAGAGTCTAAAGGCTTAGAAGGAAAGTCACAAGGGCAGGGCATGTAATTAATGCTCTTTTTTTACAAAATTCTTTTTATGAACGAAATTTTGTGTTTTACAAGTAGACATGTGACTTGCACGTAGTGATGAAGAGACCTAGCTATTGGTACATGCGAATGAAATAATGAAGTTCTAATCATTTATGCTTAAGTTTATGGCAAAAACTTGAAGATTGTATGGAAGAACCTTGAGATTCTTGATTATGTGGTTAGCAAAGTAACTTACTATAGAGACTATGGTGGGATAAATAAGATTATTTTCACTTTTAATTAGAAGTTTTGGAGTCGAATATGAAAAATAAGAAGAAAGGAGCGCTTCCTCCTTTAATGCACATTAGATGATGATGCGAATCCAATCAATATTGATGTCAGATACCAGATACGAAACTAAAAAGGGAAAAAAATTTCTTAGATATTTCATTATTGTTTTTTTGTTTCTTTTTATACGACATTATTAATTTTTGCAAATTCAATCAAATTTTTTTCTTTCATTACGTTGTTTTATATTTTATGAATATCTTAATCAATTAAGTTGTGATTTAGAATATTTTTGTAATTTTTTTACTTGCGAATTATATTTTAGGAATCGAGGTGTTTGATTTTGCAACAAAAGTATTGATGCTTTGGTTCTTGAATTTTGAATCGTATCATTATTTTTGGAATGGAGAAATAGGACGACAAATGAAGGGGTTCACAAAATTCTTATTGCCTATTGTTGCGTGACTATGAGCAAGTTGCTTATGATATTTTGCATATGATAATATATTAGATGACACCGCAACTAAACCAAGTACCACTAGCAACTTGCTATCGTGAAATTAGATACTCCATCTGTTTTTTTTATGTAGACTCATTTGATTCGGCACAAAGTTTAAGAAAAGAGAGAAGACTTTTGATCTTGTGGTATAAAATGAGGCACATTTATTTTGTGTGGCTATAAATCATTGCATAAAGATAAATTATTTCCAAATAAGGAAAGTGGTCATTCTTTTTTACACGAACTAAAAAGGAAGTTCACATAAATTGAAACGGATGGAATAACTTTTTTACGACCACTCAACGACATAAGTTGCTAAAGTAGAATCATTTTTTATTTATTAAACGAATTGCGAGAGATTTACTTTCCTTTTCGAGCTCCTAATACTGGCAATACCTTATTTAACTCCAAAAGATTGCATGCTAACTAGTATTTCTCCATATACTTGAAAATTAGTGTGATATCTAAAAAAGGGGAAGTGTTACGACTACAAATGCAATTATGAGAAATTAAGGACTCATTTTCAAAGCTAAAAGCAGTATGAGTTCAAATTTGGACGACCACGATCAAGTTCATTAACGAACACAACTAACGGTGAGATCTTCGCTCAACATGGATTCAATAAGGGGCATTAGGAATACTCCTTCAAATATTTCCCGTAATAAGCTTTTTAAGATATAGGAGGGGTCTGTCCCTTATATATATGGGGTAGCAACTTTGTAAGGGCTCTCTCTCATTTTTCTTAGAACTTCTCCCTAAGACAAAACAACGATTGTAATATTTTGCTGTCAGCATTCCTAACACTCGATTACTGTTACGAGATCAGGAAAGCTTATCCATTGTGTTCATTATATATCTTCTTTGTCTTAGAAATTATTATACTTAGCTAAGATTTACCCATCATTCTATTTGATTAGTTTATTTTTCGGAAGAGTTGCAAAATCGTTTGAGTCAAACACAAGCCTTGTTTAAACTAGAAAGGACTAAAGTCTATTATTTTTCTCAATTTATTATGAATTGTCCTTGTAGTTAGCTAGTTACGAGCAAGAAAAAGGAATTGGGGACCTAGAGTTGTCGAGGACGTGACACTCATTAAGATATATATATATATATATATATATATATATATATATATATATATATATATATATATATATATATATATATATATTCATAAATATTTATCATTAAATCATAATAAAACTATATGCACTATCATTTTAATGTAATTTTAAAGTTGACAATATTTAATTTAATAGAAGTACAAATTTACCATAAAGTATTTTTTTCGCCACTCGGATTGAGGAATTTGGGACATTGCAAGTAGGGGTGTAAGCGTTCATGGTTCGGTTTGGATCGGTTTTTCCTTAAAAAGAAATAAAATTAAGTAAGTCGGTTTTTCAAATATTAGAACCAAACCAAACCAATTAAGCCGGTTTTTCTCGATTCGGTTTACGTTGGGTTTTCGGGTTTTTTGTTATTTGTCGGTTTTTTCTTAAATATAAGGCATACACTACCATATACACATATTCCGGCGACCACATTTTCAATGTAACAGTGTCAAATTAATTGCCCTTTGAGAAATCTATTATTTACCAAGATATATTAATGATAATTGAATCAAATAGTGATGAATTTTTTAAGAACTCAATTAAAAATATATTATTTTTAACACGAAATTAATTACACTAAACAAAAGAAAACTGTCAATCAAACTAGAATATAAAGGTAAGAAACTATATTAAAAATGCAAACTATTAACATTTACCATAATTTTTTTGAAATTTCATATATATATATATATATTATATATATATATATATATATATAGACACACACACACACACTCCTATAGATCTGAAAATTTGAAATAGCTACTCCTATAGTCGGTTTGGGTTGGTTTTTGTTTTTCCAGATTAAAACCAAAACAAATCAAGTTTGATCGGTTTTTAAAATTCAAAATCAAAACAAATCAAACAAAAAAATATCGATTTTTTTGATCGATTTGATTTGATTTTCGGTTTGGTTCGATTTTTAGGATTTTATGAAACCCAAAGTGCAAAACGTCAATTTGGATGCAAGTGGTGAACTGAGTTGTTAAGTTTTAACTTTTAACCTCTTCACCAATCACAACCCCTTTGTTTACTCCTATGGTTCAGTAACACATTTACTATTACCTGCTTCCTGTTCGTCTCCTCTTCATTTTTTTCTTATTCTTGCCCAAAAAGTTGCATGTTATGCCAGGTGAAATTACTCTACAAAATCAACCTAATTTAAACTATACGAGTCTCACGTATTAAAATCAACACAACTTGTTTGACAGAAGAAATTACATACATTTTAATTATAGTTGAGTTATAAAAACTAGCCAACCCAACTTTTTTGACATTACGTTGTTGTTATTATTATTATTATTATTATTATTATTATTATTATTATTATTATTATTATTATTATTATTAGTATTATTACGCATCTTATTATATTGTTTTAGTACAAACATTTAGAATGTTTATTGAGTCTGATTTCCCCTTCTATTCCTAAATCGGTCTACCCCTTTATCATCATTGACGAGCTTTTGGACAATTCGTTATGACGAACTTTAAAAACATTAAATTATTTGTATTTTTAATTATAAAATTAATTTTAATTGGCCGTCCTTAATATTATAAATGAACAAAATATCCACCATGAACATATATTGAGGGGTTTGATAAGGAATTTCGAGGGATCGGTAGTCTGGAAAGGATAAAATATACATAGACCTTACCCCTAGCTCTGACGAGATAGAGAGGTTATTTTCAGGAGACCCTCGGCTCAGAGACAATACATTATTAAAGAAAAATACTACATATATACCTCAACGTTTTATAGATGCAGCATTTTGATGCTAGTGGAACTACAAATATCCAATAAAAATAATTATATACCACTTTTAGATAACCGAGGAGGTATACTTAGTCATGCATATATAACTGAAACCATGTGAAATTGTTAATGCTTATGATGTTACTATCATAAAAGCACCACAAATGGATAGGAACAGACAATATTTCTCTATGCTACAAGATTTGAAAATGCATTATTACCCACGTATTTTCTGGGAACTTTTTAAAATATTTGAAAAATAGAAAAAAAAAAAAAAAGGAAGAAGAGGACAAAACTTAAGAAACTTCTCTTAGGATTGACTCTTCTTAAGTTCTTGCATTTAGAATATGTTTTCTTGTTGACCGAATTCAAATGGGTACTTGGACGTACAAATAATTGTACACTAATTAACTTAATTAATTATCTCAACCCACCTAGGAGGACGATGGAATGGTAAAATTTGGCGTCCATTACTTAAATGGTAACTTAACTATCTCAAATTATTTTCTAAAGTCACTTTTTATTTTATTTATAACAATAAAGTCACTGAACTATGCATATTGCACTCAGACGATCACTCAACTAGGTTTCCCAAAATTTGAATTGCCAAATACTTATTTTACCCTCTAAATTAAAAAATTTATCTTCTTTTTATTTTTTAAAACTGTTTTATATTATATTTTCCCCCTTTTAATTTAAATTATGAACTTACCTATAAAATAAATAAATATTATTTATAGTAAAATAAATAAAAATATTTAAGCATATATATTGCTAGAATAACAAAATAATGAGCATGATAAAAATATTAATTAGAATAATTTGTTAGTAAAAATAATTTTAGTATTAACAACAAAAAATTAAAAATTTTGGTACACAATTCATAATGAAAGAATAAATATATTTCATGCACGTAATATAAAAATAATTATTTAAATAAAGTAGTTTTATAATATATATTATATATTCTTGAAAATTATGCTCAATTATATTATATATATTCGATGCACGACTTAACATAATATATTTTACCCTGTAAAGGAATGCCCTCTGCTTTCTGGTGGCATAACCTTATGTCGTCGGAAAGTTAGTATAAACATAATAATATAATTGAGCATAATTTTAAAGAATATATAATTGTATATAATAAAATATTTTTATTTAAAAACTAATTATTATATTACTTGCATGGAATATATGATTTACAACATTTATTTTATTTCATTCTGAATTGTGAAAATAAATTTTTGAATTTTTGTTGTTAATACTAAAATTATTATTACGAATAAATTATTCTAATAAATTTTTAACTATGCTCATTATTTTGTTATTTCTGCATTATAAATGTTTAAATACTTTTTATTTTTTTTAATTTACAAATAATATTTATTTATTCTATGTGTAAGTCTATAATATAAATTAAAAAGGGAAAAATCACAATATTAAAAAGTTTACAACAATAAAAGGATGATAAATCTTTATAATTTTGAGGGTAAATTAGGTATTTTGCAATCCAAAATTTAGAAAATCTAGTTGAGTGATCTTCTTAGTGCAATTGACATAGTTCAGTGTCTTGTTGTAACAAACGAAAGAAAAGTGACTTTAGAAAATAATTTGGGATAGTTGAATAACTATTTGACTAATTGACTTTAAAAATTTGTGCACCATCAACTAGAGGGCTCGGGTTAGAATTTTAGAAATGGAGTTTCTATGATAAAAACATTAAAACCCAGATAATTGGCTTTTTTATGATGCAATCTTGAATTAGTTAGACTAGTTAATTTCAGACACTAAAAGGTTGAAGAAAAAACTTAATTACCTAAATTCATTCAAAGACCGATTTGTAGTCTTTCGTGCAGTGTTTATGATCAATCTTATTTTCTAAGAATAAACGGATGCAAGGGCGGAGCTGTCGGAAGGTATAGGATTCATTTGACCCTAGTATTTTTTACATGGAGTATAAGTTTCTGATTAATATTTTACTAAACTTGTAATAAATAGTAGATTGAACTTAAAACTTTAAGAATATAATGGATCGAATTTATGCTAAAAATCTTAAAAATTAAATCCATAAAACTTATATTCTAGGACAGCCTCTAATATAACCTCAACGAATTTTTAGACTGACTTGGTCATAATAAAAGTGTAACTACGAATGTTTACCGCAAGAAATGGAACATTTTGTGATGATTTTTAGTGGTGACCTAAAGGGTAGTTAAAGGTAAATATTTACCTGCAACGAGTGTTTACACCTAACTATATTAATTTATAATGGTTAATTAATTTAATTAGATGAGAATGCATATATTTATCATGGTTAAATAATTGAAGTTCATATGTAAAACACAAGTCATATATCTATTGGTTTGGTGTAAACACCGGATGCGAGTAAGTTTTTGCCGTAGTTAAAAATAGTCTAATCGCTGAAAGTTATGCGTGAAGATCCCAAAAAGTCGTTATCATTAAAAAGTTACGTAGTGTTCAAAAAAACTGTCACGGCCCAAATTTCATACCCGGTCGTGATGGCGCCTCTCGTGAAGACAAGGCCAGCCAACAACCCCAAATCCTCTTTATTACAACTATCAAACATAAATGAATAGAAATTTCAACTTATTGGCATTTAAAACTATTAATTTCATCACAATACAACAACCAGGATGGACCAAGTCACGATCTCCAATGGTGCTCTACCTCACGCTCAGGTCCAGTGTGCAAGTCACCACAATACAACACTATGATGTGCAAATCCGGGGTTTCAAACCCTCAAGATATCATTCCCAAGTATTACTCACCTCGAAGCGCCGAAATCTCAAGTCTGTGACGCTTTTGCTCCTCAAATCGGCCTCCACGTGCGTCGAAACTAGCCAAAAACAGAGCGAATACATCACAAATGAGAAAATACCCAATCGAAAACAATCGAATTATAGCAAGAACCTCGAAACTAGCAAAACTCGAGCTCTGGGCACACTTTTCGAAAAATTACGAAATTCACATCTCCGAAATCCTCGTCTCACCACAAATCCATACATATAAAATACACAATAATCGGAGTCCACTTGACCCCTCAAATCATCACTTTACTCGCTCTTAGGCTACAAGCCATAACCTCCATTTTTACCCTTTGATTCCTTCAATTTTCAGTGATGAATTCATGTTTTTTCACTATAATAACATAATCCAAGTCCAAATATCCATACTTGATGATTCTCCTTCGGAGCCTCTTCAAATCGCCCAAATATCGCCTAAATCCTTAGTCCAAAATATTTTCTCACTTCTGAAATTCGAATACACTGATTCACTTAACCCTTCTGCGATTTTCAGTTTTGCGGTCCCGCTTGCGCTTCAGCGGGACCGCTTCTGCGGCCTTAAGTCCGCTTCTGAGGCTTCACTTAACTCTCACGACCGCTTCTGCGGTCTTAAACTGCTTCTGCGGAAGCCGCTTCTGTGGTTACCCTGACCGCTTCTGCGGCCTTAAGTCCGCTTCTGAGGCTTCACTTAACTCTCACGACCGCTTCTGCGGTCTTAAACTGCTTATGCGGAAGCCGCTTCTGCGGTTACCCTGACCGTTTATGCGGTCTCAATTAAATAACCTAGGACCGCTTCTACGGTCAAATACCGCTTATGCGGTGTCCGCTCCTGCGGAATCCTTCCGCTTTTACGGTAAAGCCACCTCTCCACCAGGACCGCTTTTGCGATCAAAGAGTCGCATATGTGGAACCGCTCCCGCGGTCCTATTTCTGCAGATGCGGAAATACCATAAGCTTTAAGAACAAACTTGCTACAACACTTCAAAATTCCCGTTTAACCTTCCGAAATCATCCCGAGGCCTCCGGGACCCCAACCAAAACCACCAACCTACTTCAAAACATCATACGAACTTGTTCCAATCATAAAAACACGTCCTTTAACACCAAAATCATCAAATTACGACGGATTCAAGCCTAAGTTCAACTAAAACTTTCGAAACACATATTCAATCAAAAACCCGACCAAACGACGTCTGAATGACCTGAAATTTTGCAGACACATCCAAAGTCACCTAACGAAGCTACTGAAACTCTAAAAATTTCATTCTTACTCCCGGATGAAAATTTCACCTATCAACCGGATTTCGCCAAAATTCCAACTTCACCAATTCAAGTCTATTTCTACACCGGACCTCCAAATTTGATTCTGATCACTCTCCTTAGTCACAAATCATCCCCCGAAGCTAACCGAACCACCGGAATCCACATCCGAGCCCTCTAACCACATAGTCAACTTTCGGTTGACTTTTCTGAAACAAACTCCCTTCTAAGAGGTTGTGTGCCTTATTTTCAACCAGAACCAATTTAATTACACCCGATTGACTCTACTACTGATATAGAAACATGAAGCAACACAATAAGGGGGAAAACGGGGCGGTAACTCACGTGACAACGAGTCGGGTCATCACAAAAATTTATTACTCCCTCCGGTCCAAAATAAGTAAGTTTTTGGCGTTTTTCTTGTAGTCCAAAATAAGTAATTTTTCGAAATTTCAAAAACAAATTAATTATTTTTTACCTACATTATCGTTAGAGTAAATAGTGTTGGAATATGTGTTAGGAGTGTTTATGTGAGATTTTTATGATCAATTTCATTACTAATTAATGCTAAAAGGTAAATTTCTTAACTTACGTAAAAACATAAAAAAAATCACTTATTTTGAACCGGAGGGGGTAGTATTTACTCCATTCGGTTCACAATAAGGTCAAAATTGCCTTTAGCACGCTTATTAAGAAGATACTAAATTTTATACAAAAATACTTACTATGACTAAACTACCAATAATTAAATATTTAATATGAGGGGTAAGAAATTTTTTTAGGGATATGTACATAGGGGTTATTTTTGTACAAACAAACTAAATTCTTTCTTGATTACCTAATTGGATATTTATTTTGAACCAAAATAAAAATATAAATTTGACACTTATTGTAAACCAAAATAAGTAGATTTTATCATTCGAAAATATAATAAATAAAGGTCTAATGAACAATATATACATATATATAAAATTCAATTGTGGATATGCTGAAATCTATAATTTGTCACATCGGAGAAGGGGTGAGAGGCTGTGTGCGTGCATATTGATATAGAAGGATCCTGAATATAGAAGAAGAGGAAGGGCCAAAACTACATGTGAATCGAATAATTCATTTAGTTAGCTTCTATCTATTTCTACTTCTTCTTTTTTCAAACTATGCTGCTATATCTGCAAAACCCAACCTCCCATGTGCCTTCACTTATTGCCGTCTTTTCCTCTTTTTGTTTTTTGTTTCATTATTAAATTATTGCTACCATTTTTTTTTCGCGTATGATTTTTATTTATTTATGCTTACACTCTCTTTATGGTTTTAACTAGGGTCGATCTGGTTTAATGAGACTCAGAACAGTGGCCAAAAGTTACTAGTAAAATGTACCTATAATGCTGTATTGTCACGTCTAGTATAAGCATGCACGGACCTTTTTAGAATTACCGTTTATATTTGATTCACAAAACAAAAAGGTAGTAAAATATCAAAATATTTAAAGCCCGCGGACAGAATTCTGTTAGTGTGATTCCGAATACTAGTAGCGTGCTTTAAAATTTTAGCAGGAAAATTATTTATCCAAAAATTTTCTTACCAGGGTAAAAAAATAAATAGTGCACAAAAAAAAATCGTATATTTGCAATTTTTTTTTCTATCAGCATAGTACATTTCTCTAATCATGGTTATTTACTTAAAATAGAAGCTACAATATCTTTCTTGCAATTGTTAAGCTCTCAACTTTATCTGTTTTTTTATTTGGTCATCATATCAATACATAAGCAAAATCGAAAATATGGTGCTTGTCTTAAAAACCTTGGCGCCCATGAAAATTTCTTTTATATGTTATATGGTGCGTATATATGTGAAAATGGTGTAGACATGCAAATAAAATATGAAAAATCCTGTAAAAAAAGCCAACTGTATTGAAGAAGTGAAAAGAAAGAGGACAAGTAGCAGCCATGACCAACCAAATCTAGGAAATCTGCCAAATCATCACAAAAGGCTTAAAAACCAAATATTGCCAACAACCCTCAAAATCTTACAAGCCCATGAGTCATGACCATTATGGCAATATGCATGTGAATTTGTCACCAATTATATCTAACCCCACCTCAGTTATTAGCTATACCACATTAAGACTATCAACTGTAAACTCTTTTCACCCTCCTCACCACCTACAGACACCCTCTTACATAGGAGTGTGAATGTGTCACCAAATTATATATACATTTAAACAAAAAAATTAATATATATATACACACACACATACATAATCCCTCCGGTCTAAATAAGTGATTTTTTAGCTTTTTTCTTGTAGTACAAAATAAGTGAATTTTTCAGAATTCAAGAATGAATTAATTATTTTTTTCTACATTGTCCTTGGAGTAATTAATGTTGAAATATGTGTTAGGAGTGTTTATGTAAAGAGATAGTAAAGGTTAATGTGGTCAATTTTATTGCCAATTAATATTAAAAGGTGAATTCCTTAATATATGTGAAAACAACAAAAAAATCATTTATTTTGGACCGGAGGAAGTATATATATAAGCTGACTTAGAATTTGGTGATCGAGGGGCACCATAACATTCAATATAAACTTTATTAATGGTCATAAAGATAGGTAAGGAGACTTATGCTAATATCTGACTATTTGTTGAAGACATTTGCAAGTATACATGAAACTTTTATCGAAGTTTCTGAGTGCCGGCGACCCCTCTTCCTATAGTGTGCATCCGTGATATATATATATATATACACATTGTTTTAGACTAGCGCAAAGTAAACATCAATTTAGGAGAAAAAAGTAAAACTATAGGGGTCGTTTAGTTACCAGGGTTAAAAACTAGCTAGTCCTGGTATAATATAAAATTTAAGATTACATTTTTTCGCTGTTTGCTTATCAAAATTTTGATATAAATTTTATATCAAAATTTTGGTTTTTCTATCCGATGCATACTGGATATAGGATTATAATCCTGAAATTATCCTTGTTCCGAACCAAATGACATCTTAGAACTTCTGTAATTTCAAACCAAAATCTCTACATTTAAATTTTATTGTGATAATATATTGATCGATATGAGTTGCACAAAATGTTGCATACGCTAGTAGTGTTATACCCCACACGGCCCTTAACCCAGCCAATCCTAGTGTGCATGTACACGTGTAGACATGTGAACTATAAACCAACCTCCTTACTGCTGAGTGCTAACCAAAATTTATTAGGCCTCTCTGCTTCTGGCGGTTGTCAGCTGAATTTATGGTGGCTAGCTGAGAACACCCACCTTGTTGTTTTCATCACTTTACTAACGCAGATGCCGGACAACCCTAAAAATAGAATGTGAAAATACCTCGTCATATGCTTTCAATTACCTTACACTTCAGTAGCGGCTACATAAAGTGCGGGATCTAAAGCTAAATCGTTATTAGAGGTATTTGAAGACAAAAATATTAATATTATTTATTTGTTATAGCTTAACCAAATTTTCCCTGTAAAATAGCATAATATTGAGAACTATACCATAATGATTATTGATATAGTAAATAATTTATCACAAGATTTACTTATAATTATAGTAATAATTATTAAAAATATACTTATTATATATATATCATGAATAAATTTGAGGCCCTATATTTTTGGGAGCCTAAAACCGTGGCTTTAGTTGCCTTGGTGTTGAGCCGCCTCTGTTATACTTATCCACAAATAACAATACTGCGGATGGTACACACTTTTAGAAATAGTAGAATACAAGTCCTCTAAATTTACTACTTAGTCAAACTTGAGTCTTTAAATTCGAAAGACTATTCTCCCGTAGTTCGTCGTGTTGTAAATGAATACGAATATACATATTTAGAATTTAAAATTTACGGGCTCCTATAATAATATTAAGTTAATATGTAATAATAATAATAGCAGTTGGTTTTAGTGTCAAATGTTTACGAATATTTTGTGAAATTATGAGTAATCGTGAATTCATAATTTACAAGTTAAATCCGCCTTTGTGAACAAGTTATCATCTGAAAGTCATTTGCATGACATTAACTTCGAAAACAATGTGACACGTATATGAAAATAACCAAGCTGTTTTTACAACTGTATGCAGACCAAAGACTGAACAGGTAGTCTAGAGGAGTAATTGGTATGACAGAATATTTTTAATTGTCTCACGATTAACTTCATATTATTGTTTTAACCAGCATTTAATTAATTTTATCAATCTTTAATGCTCAAAATCTCATCTAAACATTGTCTTGTTTGCTACTGTTACTATAATCTTCAATAAATACTTTTTTTTATTATGCAAAAATATTTTCCGCTCTTCAGCCAAATTCCGAAAAATATTCTCCAGAAAGATATATATTTTTAATAAAATAAATCAATATATTAAAAAATTAAGTTCTATCATATCAAACAAAATCAAACACATAGTGCTGGCAAATTTTCACCGAGCAGCTAACATTGTAAAGCAATTAATACTACAGATTGTTATGTAAGAAAGACTCCATAGATGTGATAGACATCGAAACTAATATCCTTTTATGAACGTTGAAAAATAAATTTTGATCCTACTTTATGACCACAAAGATTCAAATTCAAACATTGAAAAGTAATTTAAGACTATTTATTAACTGCTCAACTAACCACATTGTTGCTCATTACACGCATTGCAACAAGAATAATGCGGGAGTAACCTTTATTTTATGTAGATCGTATCTGTTTTATTACTTGAGCGTTAAAAATTTATGTAGTATTTGCCACTCAACGTTTAGGGTAGTATATTTTCACCAAAGAAATTCAAAAAATAAAAATAATATATGAAAAAGCTAAAAGGTTCAATATCTAATACATATGTACATGCAAAATTGACTTTATTTATGTACAAAATATAATTTTCACGCGAAGAGGATTTGGATCCGCTTCTCTAGCACCGCCCCTACTTATCACTTAACAAAAAGATCAAAATTCTACTATCAGGTTCTCTTATTCTATCTTTCTCTTTCTCTGTGAATGACGGAACAAGCCCTAATAATTAAGCATAAATATAAAGAATTGAAGAGACGATAAATAAAAAAGATTTATGGTTATTTGAGATTATAATAGCCTGAAAATGTTAGTCAAAATAAAAACATCAATAAAAATAAAAAATAAAACTTTTTTCTACGGTCAAATAAAAAAATAAAGAATCGAATTCAAGAAGCAAAAGAACCCACAAGTCTACTTAGTTAGTTGTAATGACTGTTAGTTAGTTGTACTGATTGTAACTAAGTTTACTATATGGTTATTGGAAGAGCTAGTTAACTATATCTAGCAGTAGAGTTAGTTTTAGTTTCATTCATATACATATACATGTACAGTTACACAAGATATGTGTCATGAGATAATAGAATATTCTGTCTCCACCTTCTTCCTCTGCTTTGCCGACTTACTCAAGCTCATCAGATCAGTTTCTGTAATGATCTGGCCGTCGTTCGGAGAATGTAAGCTCCGTTCTATGGCATAAGGTCCTGAACAGCTTCATATTACGTTTATCGAGTTGCGTGCATGCTTGAATTGAGTTAAGGATGATTCGGAGTTGAATTGGGAGAAGGAATCTAGTTTTGGAAGCTTAAGCGGTGAGAATATGACCGGAATTGGACTTTTGAGTAAACGGCACCAGAATGGATTTTGGGTGATATCAACAACTTCGTATGGTAATTTTGGACTTAGGCGCGCGTCCAGATTAAGATTTGGAGGTCCGTAGGGTAATTTGAAGCATTTCGGCGGAAGTTGGAAAAGATGAAGTTTGGAAAATTAAGAAGTTTGACTCATAGTTGAATCGGAATTCAATTCCAAGAGTTGGAGCAGCTCCGTTATATCAATTTGGACTTGTCTGCAAACTTTGGCATCATTTCGGGTTGATTTGATAGCTTTCGGCGCGAGTTTTGAAAGTTGGAAGATTTGAAAGTTCCTAAGTTCGATTCATGGTGTGATTCGTCATTTCAACGTTGTTTGATGTGATTTGAGACCTCGAGCGAGTTCATGTTAGGTTATATGACTTGTTGATATGCTTGGATAGGGTCACGAGGGCCCCGGGTGTGTTTCGAACGAGTTGCGGATAATTTTCCATGGTTTTGGAGAGCTGGGTTCAGGTGCATTCATACATGCGGGCCCTAGGTACAGGTGCGATAGTCGCAGGTGCGAGAGGAGTTGGTCTGGGCAATCTCTGCAGATGCGTAGAATTGGAACACATGTGCAATGGCCGCAAGAGCGGATCTCTGGGCGCATAACCAAAGTGGAGCGCAGATGCGATGGGTCAGGCACATCTATGGTTGCGCAGATGCTGTCAAGTTGGCCGCAAGTGCGGAAGTTTTGGCAAAATCATATAAGTACGGTATCCCGGAAGATTCTTCTACTCTGCATATTTACTTTGGGACTATGGACCTGTATTCTGGGAGATCCCCCTACACATTTACATTTGGCACTATGGGACGGTATCTCGGGAGATCCCCCTGTACTGCATATTTACTTTGGGACTACAGAACGGTATTCCGAGAGATCCCCCTCTACATTTATGATTTGAAATACGGGACGGTATCCCGAGAGATCCTATGTATATTTACATTTGGGACTATAGGATGGTATCCTCACAGATCCGCTGTTATTATCAATGTGTTATGAGTTGTTATTTTCATTGATCCTATCCATGTGTAAATAGTATATGTGCTATCCTTATGCTTACTAGCGTGTATGAACTATGTTAGGACACTTGCACAAGTGCACACGTGGATAGGAGGCTCCTTGATATTGCAGAGTATAGACGCACCCTTGTTTATTTGCCTTCCATGTGAGAATGACTCTTTTAGGCACGTGAGTTGTTAGTATGATTATGAGGTGTGAAGAGGGAACATGATGCCAAGTGTTTGGGTTTAGGTATTGAGACTCGTATTGTATGATTATGAGATGAGGTGTCACAAGGTGACTTATATTCGAGGGAGATTTTTTCGAAAGGGGTATATTCGAAAGGTATTCATTTTTAGAGAACTATTTTGGAAAAGGAATATTTACTTGAAGGAAGTATAGTTTGAAATATTTTTATCAACTGAAAGATTTGACTAATCGACTGAAGTTGTTGGATGTGACCTAATGTGAAAGCGACCGTAGTTGCTGAGTTATGACTTGTCCTTACCATATTTGTGATTTAGAATATGGGTTGTATTTCTGTTCACTTTTATGTGCTTTATTATGGTGTTCCGATGTTAGTTGATATTGTCTTTCTTTATTGTAGTTACTATATTGTTAGCAATATCGCTTCGTCTTTATATAGATATCATGTTCGGTTGTTTCTATCCTTATACTCGTTCTGCTTATTAGACCAATGGATGTCTTGATTTTTCCTTGTCATTACTCCACCGAGGTTAGTCTTGATACTTACTAGGCACCGCTGTGGTGTGCTTATACTACACTTCTGCACATTGTTTTGTGCAGATCGAGATATTGTTCGATAGTACCTGCGTGGATTCTTGCCGAGGAGACTCAAGGTAGCCCTGCCACCACATTCGCAGTCTTCGGACTCACCTTACTATTTATATTCACAGTGTTGTACTTATTTCCATACGGCTGTGTATAGAAGTTTTAGCAAATCTCTATAGATTTTATGACTTATACTATCAGATTTTGGGAATTATAAATTTTGTAATTTTTTCTGTTTCAAGACTGTTAAAACTCAATTATTACTATTATATTTCATTATGAGTTAGGCTTACCTAGTCTCTAAGACTACGTTCCATCACGATACCCAAACGAAGGGAAAGTTGGACAAGTTGGTATCAAAGCTCTAGGTTCATATGTGCTACAATTCATAAACGAGTTTAGTCGAGTCTTGCAGATATGTACAGAGAAGTCTGTACTTATCTTTAAGAGGCTCTGGAACTATTAGGACAATCTCACTTCCTTCATTCCTATTGTGCAAGCTTATTGATCTTGAAGTTTGAACTTTTATCCTTCCATTTTCTCGCCGATGGTAAGGACGTGAGCTGCAGTTATCGATGGTGTTGCTCCCGGAGCAGATGTCGCTAGAGGCAGAGGCAGAGTCTGATGAGTAGTACGTGCTTTAGCTAGGCCATATTCCATAGCAGCGAGTTCACATTGGTCAGGTTCCAGCTGTCAGGGCGACCCAGTCTATGGTTGCAGTTCAGCTAAAAGTCAGGGTAGCAACACTTGAGGAAGAGCACTTTAGATTTGCAAGGTTTAAGGACTATGATCCTCCTACATTCAGTGGTTGGGCTTTAGAAAGGGCACGAGGTTTATTAAGGAGTGCCATTGCATTCTCCGTACAATGGGTATTGTTGAGAGGAGTGGGGTTGTTATTACCACATTCTAGTTTAAGGGAACGACTTATCAGTGGTAGCGATCATATGAGTTGGGTAGCCGGCTGATGCAACTTCACTTACATGGGTTTAGTTTTCAAAGATGTTTTGAGAGAGTTTGTAACTCAGTCACTTCGGGATGCATGGCACGCAGAGTTTGAGCAACCGCGTCAGGGCACCATGTCAGTAATAAATTATGCCCTCAGACTTAAGTATAGTGTGTCTGTGATTCATTAAGGGGATCAGACATGATATTTGGTTCAGTATGGATCCAGAGTTGGAGTCAGATGTTTGTTTCTGCAGGTGGTAGGGATCACTCACTAGTTAGAGGTCATGTGGGAACGGGAGCGAGATGATAAAAGAGATCGGGAGAGAGAGAAAGAGTACAGAGAGGCGAGGAGGCCTCGTAGACAGGAGAAATTTGATGGTTCTTATTTTGGAGTTAGCGTGCGACATGGTAGAGGTTTCGTGGATCATCCATTTCAGTTTCTGCTCCAGGCTTCACATAGTGATTCAGGTGTTCATGGGTCTTAGAGTGACCATATCGTACAATTCCCACAACCATGCCCGTAGAGGGTTTGCTTTGAGTGTGGAGATACTAGCCACATGGTGAGAGATTTCCCCATATTTTGGGCGAAAGTGTCACAACAAGGTATTCAGGTGAGTAGAGGGTGCCCAAGAGCGGGAGGCCCGACCCATTGATGTGTTTTATATATTAGGCTTAAGGCCGTTATGCGAGATGATGTCATTCAGGTATGAGTTGATTTATTATAGAGGAGCACTATCCGTAGTTCATTACAGTTCTGCTTATCGGGATGAGTTTCCCTGTTTGTTGCTCCACTTATGGGTGCGTTAGATGATTTGCACTTTGTTCATGTGTTACCCTGTTGAGAGATTCTATGAGTGATAGCCGTGTCTATTATCTGTTTTTATTCATTATTGAGAGTTGTGAGACTAGAAATACACTCCTATTTTTCGCTACGGTAGGTTTGATGTGATTTCATAGTATTTTAGCTACGAGCTGTGATTTTTGAGCTCCACCGGTGTTCGGGCCATCAGTTGTTGTAAATTGTGACGAAATCGAACTAGTGAGAGGTTCCAGCTAGTTTGATGCATATCCTACTTGTGATTCAGAGTTGAGGGTCATAACCGCATGATTTTATGTGATTTGATGTGTTGAAACCAGGCTGTGTACCGCGGTGAAAGTTATATCACTATGAGGTCCTTGTAGTTTGTACATATGCTTTAATTCGTTCTTGTTATATTGTTTTGTAGTTTAGTGATGATAGAGAGTTGTGCTTGATGAACTTGTTTGATAGTTCCCTTATGTGTTTCTCCTTCAATATTCAGTCATTATCATTTTATGCTTCTTGAGTTTTAGCTTGTGGGGTGTGTGCCTGGTAGTGTTAGTTGTGACTTGTTAATTCGGGTGTTAGTCATTAGGTTTCGTGGTTTTGGCATCATCGTAAGTGTTGTGGAGGTTTGAAAGAGGTTCCTATTAAATATAAGGCTAGTGGTCGGTGTAGGAATTGATTTCAGGCAGGTATTGTTATCAGGAATGTGATTGTAGGCCTATGTATGGTGTTTATGTTGTGTGGTCGTACTCTTTGAGTATAGGCATAAGCAGTGGCAGAGGCAGGATATATATTAAGGGTGTTCAAAAAAAATTGGATTGTAGCTCACGGGAATTGAACCTGTGATTTTATGCACATTTTGAACACCCTTGACCACTAAACCAAACATTTGCCTTGTGTCAAGAGTGTTCAAAAGTTAATATATAGTGATAAAAAATAGATTTTGCCTTATATATATCGTATAATTTTTCGGCGAAGGGTGTTCGGGTGAACACCCTTCCGCCCCCTTGCCTCCGCCCCTGGGCATAAGTGGTTGCAGCAAGTTGACACTGGTACCAGATGTAGATTTAGAATCGGGTCTTTGGGAAGTGAATGGGAGGTGAAAATTTTGGCTCTAAGGCTTATTCGTATTGGTAGAAAGGGTAAATTTAAGTTAAGATGGTGCCGCCAGGTTTATGTGGATTAGGTGATATGGAATCACCCGCGGCCATATGTTGGAAGTGTGTATTCAGTGATTTGAGGACTTCGAGGCGAATCTTGGCAAGTTCGAGGATGAACATTTATTTTAAGAGGGTGAGATGTAATGACATGACCGGTCGTTTTGAGAAATTAAGCTCTGTTATGCTGTGTCTGGTCTTGAAAAACTTCATATTATGTGTATCGACTTGAATTCGTTGTTGAATTGATTTACTAAATGATTCGAAGTTGAATTGGGAGAAAGAATATAGTTTTGGAAGCTTCAGTGGTGAGAAATTGAATGGAATAGGAATTTGGAGTAAACGACACCGGAATGGATTTTAGGTGATCTCAACAACTTTTTATGGTGATTTTGGACTTAGGCGCGCTTCCGAATTCAGATTTGGAGGTTCGCCGGGTAATTTGAGGCATTTCGGCGAAAGTTGGAAAAGTTGAAGTTTCGAAAATGGAGAAGTTTGATCCGTAGTTGAATTTTGTGATATCGAGGTCGAAATGCGATTCCGAGAGTTGGGCAGCTCCTTTATACCAATTTGGACTTGCCTGCAAACTTTGGCGTCATTCTGAGTTGATTTGATAGGTTTCGGCGTGAGTTTGGAACTTGGAAGATTTGAAAGTTCCTAAGTTCGATTCATGGTGTGATTCATCGTTTCGATGTTGTTTGATGGGGTTTGAGACCTCGAGTGAGGCTGTGTTAGGTTATATGAATTGTTGATATGCTTGGACGTGGTCCCGAGGGCCCCAGGTGTGTTTCGGATGAGTTACAGATAATTTTCCATGGTTTTGGGGAGGCTGAGTTCTGGTGTAATCACACCTACGGGCCCTGGGCGCAGGTGCGAAGAAGGAAATACAGGTGCGAGAGGTGTTGGTCTGGGTAGTCTCTGCAGATGCGGAGAATTGGAATGCACGTGCAATGGCCGCAAGAGCGGATCTCTGGGCGCAGAACCAGAGTAGAGCGCAAATGCGATGGTTCAGGCGCACCTGTGGTTGCGCAGATGCGGTCAAGTTGGTCGCAGGTGCAGAAGTTTTGGCAGAATCATATAAGTCGAGGATTTGTTCATTCTTTCATATTTTTGATTATTAAACTTCGGATGATGGAGCTATTTTGGGGTTTTTTGAGCAAAACGATTGGGTAAGTGTTCTTCACCTAGAATCTAAGAAATTCCATGATTGTAACATCATTTTCATCATTTAATTTGTGTGTTGAGTTGAGAAAAATGTTCGTTTTGGAAGAAAGTTTTCAAAATGAAAAATAATGATTTGAGAGACCAAATGATAGTGGAATTTGATAAATTTTGTATGGTTGAACTCTTATCGGAATGTGTATTTAGTTTTTGTAAAATTTGTTGGGTTCACAGGTGCGGGTCCGGAGGTCGACTTTTGGACCGATTTTTGAATTTTGTTAAATATTGAGACTTTGTGATTCTGATGGTTTCTTATGTGTTTTATTTATGCTTTGAAGTTTATTTGGTTAGATTTGAACCGTTCAGAAGTCTTTTCACCTGAGAAGTGCATTTTAGAGTATCGGTCTATCGTCTTTGAGGTAAGTATCTTGCCTAACCTTGTGTGGGGGACTTCCCCTTAGGATTTGAGTCTTCTATGTTGTTTGTAGTTTGCGTATGCAAGGTGACGAGTGCGTTCTCGGACTTGTTTGTGGATAATTGGCCTTTTAGGGTTCCTAGGTCCTTATATTCAATGTGTATATTGTTGTTCTTGATATGGCTGAGTTCATGTTTCTTAGTTTCACCTTTACATGCTTAACTAGAATTAACTGCTTCACGATTCACTCTTATTGCATAATTGACATCCCATTTGATTTAACTGAAGAATTTCGCCTCTCCTATTGTCATGCTATCTTTTCATAACTGCCTGTGTTATTGAGATTTATTATCCTCCCTCCTATAATTGTTTAGTCTTAAGTAGAGTTAAGATTATCTTTTCTTAATTGAATTTTCAAATTTCCTTGTAATTTTCCAACCTTAAAAGGAGTTTAGATAACCTATATCTTTGTTTCCTTGCCTTTATTTGGGGACTACTGGACTTGTGTTGTTTCCCTTGGTATTGATTTATATTTAGTAGGATCGTTGCTACATATTAGTTTTCCCTTGGTTGAACTACTCCTTTTATGACATCATTCTTTTTATGTGGTTATTTTTTGTGAGCTGGTTCTACCATTTCTTAGTGATTTATAGTTCTTGAGTTGACTTACTTGTCGTACCTTGTATTGTTGTCATTGTTGTTGTTGTACTTGTTGTGGTGATGTATGAGTTTTCTGCCGTGCTGTAATTTTATTCTCTTTTGGTTGAGCTGCATATTTATGTTTGGGACTACGGGACGGTATGTATCCCGGGTGATCCCCCTATTCTGCATATTTTCTTTGGGACTACAGAATGATATTCCGTGGATCCCCCCTGCACTTTTATATTTTGGACTACAGGACGGTATCCGGGGAGATCCCCCTGTTCTGCATATTTACTTTGAGACTACTGAACGGTATTCCGAGAGATCCCCCTGCACATTTATGCTTTAGACTACGGACGGTATCCCGGGAGATCCTCTGTACATTTACGTTTGGGAGTACGGGACGGTATCCTGGGAGAATCCCTGTTATTATCACTGTGTTCTGAGCTATTATTTTTATTGATCCTATCCATGTGTATGTGTTGTCATTATGCTTACTAGTTGGTATGAACTATGTTAGGACACTTGCACAAGCATACACGTGGCTAAGCACCCTTATCGGATAGGAGCTCCTTGAGATTGCTAAGCATAGATGTGCACCCTTGTTTATTTACCTTCCATGTGAGAATGACTCTTTTGGGAACGTGAGTTGTCAGTAAGATTATGAAGTGTGAAGAGGGCACATGATGTCAAGTGCTAGGATTCAGGTATTGAGACTCTTATGTGTGTGATGAGGTGTCACAAGGTGGCTTATATTCATGGTAGATTTATTTGAAAGGGGTATATTCAAAAGGTATTCATTTTTAGAGAACTATTTTGGAAAAAGAATATTTACTTGAAGGAAGTATATTTTGAATATTTTTTTCAACTGAAAGATTTAATTAATTGATTGAAGTTGTTGGCTGCGACCTAATGTGAAAACTGTTGGAGTTGCTGAGTTATGACTTGTCCTTACCATATTTGTGATTTCAAATTTGGTTTGTATTTCCGTTCACTTTTATATGCTATATTATGGTGTTCCGCTGTTACATGCTGTTGTTTTTCCTTATTGTAGTTACTATACTGTTAGCAATATCGCTCAGTCATATAGATATGTCTAGTTGTTCCTATACTTATATTTTTGTTGCTTATTTGACTATTGGGTGTCTTGACTGTTCCTCATCACTACTCCACCGAGGTTAGTATTGGAACTTACTGGGCACCGTTGTGGTGTGCTCATACTGCATGTCTTCATATTTGTTTTGTGCAGATCCAGGTATTGTTCAATAATAGCTGGGTAAATTCTTGTCGAGGAGACTCAATGTAGCCTGCTACTGTGTTCGCAGGTTTCAGAGTCACTTTTATGTATATTCACACCGTTGTACGTATTTACATACGGTTATGTTTAGAAGTTGTAGTAAAACTATGTAGAGCTTATGACTTGTACTACTGGGTTTTGGGAATTATAATTTTTTTAGAAATTTCTATTTCGAGATTGTTAAAACTCATTTATTGTTGTTATATTTCAGTATGACTTAGGCTTACCTGGCCTAGTCCCTAAGACTAGGTGCCATCACGATACTAAGTAAAAGTTGGGCCGTGACAGTTTGAATCAGCTAAGACTCCACAGCCGATCTTCATGAATAGCTGATTTTGACATGGTATTAGAGCCACACGACCATTAGTGTGGTCTTATTGTTTTCAATTTTGTCCAATTTAGTCCTCTTCAAGCTAATTTGGAGGATCAACAATGGCGACTATTGATAATATTGAACCAGAGAAATTTGGTCATAATCATTTGCTTTTCCTCAATTCAAATGATTATTCAGGAGTTGTGTTGATTTCGTTACAATTACGAGGACCAGAAAACTTCTCTATGTGGAGCCGGGCTTCGAAATAAGCTAGGGTTCATTGACGGCACATGCAAAAAGGAGAATTACAATACAAATCTCGTAGATCTCTGGTAACATTGTAATACGATTGTATTATCTAGGTTGATGAACTGCATTTCTCCAAAATTGTTGAGTGGAATGGTATATTCGTCAAATGCTAATGAGGTATGGGATGATTTGAAGGAGCGATTTGATAAGGTGTATTGCTCTAGGAATTTTCAGATCCACAGAGAAATTGCTACTGCTAGACAGGGCACTAGGTCAATTGCGACATATTTCTCAAAATTAAGAGTGCTTTGGGCAGAATTTGATAGTTTGACACCAATTCCTGGTTGTGATGATGCCAACTCTCATGAATATGTTCAATTTATGGAGCGTCAAAAGCTTCTACAATTCCTAATGGGACGAAATGAGTCTTACGAACAAACACGTTGCTAACTCTTGATGATGATTCTTGTTCCATCGGTGAACAAAGCTTATTCTATGTTAATGGAGTGTGAGAGTCAAAGGACAATGTCCAACACCTTTACCACTGTTAATAGGGGTGAGATGGCGGCGCTGATGACGAATAGGTCTGTAAATTAGCAGAGACCATAGAAAACTTACAATCTTCAGTGTGATGTCTGCCACACTAAAGAAACTTACTACAGGGTTGTTGGATATCCAAAAGATAACAAATTCAGCAAGAAGTACAATTCACAGGCAATAGCTAATTTTGTAGCTAAAGATGTCCGAGCAACAACAACTAGTTCTACTCTTGTGGCTCCCACATTAACTCTAGAACAATATCAGTAGATTTTACTACTCCTTAAAGGTAAGGAAACTGAAGTAGAAGGTAGTGCAACAGAAATGGATTCGGGTATTATAATGTCCTTAATGTCTAACTTGGATCAAGATGTTTTGATTGTAGATAGTGGTTCCTCTAACCACATGGTTTCGAAGCTAGAAGCACTAGATAATCCAAACTCATTCCTAAAACCTAATTCAATTCATTTACCAAATGGAGATCTGGCTGCAATTACACATAGTGGATCAACTATTATATTCAAGCACCAACAAATTAGTGGTGTTCTTTATGTTCCAAACATTAAGTATAACCTACTGTCAATTTTAAAAGTGACATAAGAGTTGCAATGTTTGGTAGCTTTATGATGTGTGGCTATAATTCATGGTTTAGCATATTATGCCTTGCATTTTACATGCTTTAATAATAAATTACACTTTTTTGCATGTAATGGTATCTATTTTATGTGAGGTGAATTGGAGATGAATGTAGAGCGAAAGAAATACTTAAACGTCAAAAGTGCACTCGAGAATGATGAAAAGGAGAGGGCATGCAAAAGCTAGCTCGACCAAGCTTTAGCCTGGCGAGGCCAGGCTTAACCATGCATTAACCTGACGACACCAGCCTAAGGCCAGGCTGAACCATGTTTTAGCCTAGTGAGGCCAGACAAAAGCCAGACAAAGGCTGGCGACGCCAGGCCTAAGGCCAGGTCTAGTCCGATTTTTGAAGACTTAAATTGTTTCTCGGCTTGATAATGATTTTACCTACACATTTAGTGATTGCCGTAAAAATATAAATAGACCTAATAACTCCACTTTGAAGGACTTCTACAACTGGAGGCAAGAATAGCTTATGGAACACTACTTGGGAGTTAGAATCATCGATTTCTATATCCATTTATCTTTACTCTGTAATTTAATTATGCAAATTACTTTGGATATTGTTACTATGAGTATGAGTAGCTAAACTCCTAATCTAGGATTCTGATGGAACCTGTTGAAGGATGATTTTCTCGTTTCGTTAATATTGATTTACCATAGAATTCTCTATATTTGTTCAACTATATGCTTATTGTTATTGATTAAAGGGTCCATAATTAATTGTTCCTATTTACCATGCATTACTCGAGAGAGAGTGCAAATTTAGGTAGTTGTTGAATAACATCACTCCTAACATATATGAAGGATCAATACGAAGGGTTTAAAGGTGGGTTTAGGGATAACGAAACATTAGTGCGATCTAAGTAAGCTATACTTAAGGCTAGCTAGCATAGTTTGGGAGAATATGTTTAGTATATTGTTGTTATTACTCGGGAAAGAGTTACGACAGTTAAAATGCTCATGATCGATAGAGAAGACTAGGAAAGTTTTTAGGAAACAAAGCGGAAAGGATTTCGACAAGAGGGGAAATCAGAACCTCAGATCATTCCAATTCTTGTCTACAACCCGTTCGTAGTTAGTTCTCAATTGTTGCATTTTTATTACATAATATTTAGTTAGTAAACATCCAATTTATTACTTAAATATATCTGAAGATTGAGTACCTGAATTTGTAAGAGTTTAATAGCTGTGATTAATAGGTTAATTTCCTGTGGGATTTGACTCCGATTTTGTTAACCGGAATATATTTGCAGCGACCGCTTTGTCCTTTCTATATGAAATAATTGGGCATGATCACTTTCTTTCCTTATATATGTGTGTTTCGGGATATTTACACTGAGAAGGTGTTGGGGATTGATAGTGACACAAATGAACTGTACATACTCAAAAATTACATATGCAGGTGGAAGCTTACTATACCAACTGTACATACCACAATCATGCCTACTTCTATGTGAGTTAGTCAAGATTCAATAAAACTGGAAACATGGTACTAGAGAATCAGTCACCTACCTATGGAGGCACTTAAGAGGACTGACAACTTCAAAGATCTCCACACTAGTAGCAGCAACAGTGATTGTCCAATGTGTCATGTTTGTCCATTAGCTAGGCAGACTCGATTGTCGTTTTCAGCTAGTGCTAGTAGAGCTAATGCATCATTTGATCTTTTGCATGCTGATATATGGGGACCTCTAAGAGTACCTACTTATGATAGAAAAAGAATTTTTACAGTAGTGGATGATTTCTCTAGAATTACTTGGCTTTTCCTGATGAAATGCTAAAGATGCGACTTGTTGGTTAATGAAAAAATTGTTTTCTATGATCATTACTCATTTTGATTGTTCTGTTAAGATCCTGAGAATAGATAATGATTCTGAATTTGTTAATTCAAATATGAAGCAGTTATTTGAGATATTAGGAATTACACATCAAACTACATATGTTTACACTATTAGAATAGCATAGTGGAAAAAAGAAAAAGATACATCCTTGAAACAGCTAGAGCTTTGAGATTTTAATCTGCAGCACCCTTAAGATTTTAGGGTGAGTGTGTTCTTACAGTAGTACATATAATAAATAGATTGTCTTCTACAGCCTTGAAATAAAAGCCCCACATGAAGTATTCTTTAATGTCTCACCATCATTAGAGCACCTTAGGGACTTTGGGTGTTTATGTTATACTGTAAATGTAAGAAAACAAGACAAGTTTTATGTGAGAGCATTGCTAGCAGTGTTTAGGGGATACTTACCAACAAAGAAGGGATATAAACTGTATGACTTGCAATCGAGGCAGTTTCTAATCAGTAGATATATGGTGTTTAAGGAACAAGTGTTTCCTTTTAAACTGATGAAGATGTTGCCTAATCCCTTATTTCCAGATCTTGAATTAACTGACGAGCATTTAGCCTCAACTCCTTCTGATGTTGTTAAGGAGAATCCACTTATGCCTACCAATGACTTTGCACTTAGTGATGCTAATTCACCACTACTCCTAAAGCACAATTTGAGATTTCTGCACCATAGAATGTTGAAGCTGCCCATTATCCTTCACATGTAGAAGTTGTTCAACCCATTGCAGTTAGAAAATCCCAAAGGACATCAGGTCCTCCCAGATCGATGGAATATTTTGTGACAACTTCTTGTGGATATCCAATGTCCAATTCTTTGAGCTATGATGGGTTATCTCTTTCATATATAAAATGTCACACTGCACAATCAGTCATTGTTGAGCTAAAATGTTACGTTGAGGCAGCCAAAGTGAAAGATGGGTCACTGCTCTACAACAAAAATTCAATCTTTGGAAGACAACATGACTTGGGATATAGTTGATCTTCCTAAAGGTAAAACTCCTATAGGATGCAAATGAGTATACAAAGTCAAATACAAAGCCAAAAGCGAGGTGGAGAGGTTCAAGGCTAGGCTTGTAGCCAAAGGTTTCAGCTAATAGGGAGGTTTAGACTATAAGGAGACTTTTTCTTTTGTAGCTAACATGGTGACTGTCATATCAGTCATAGCTATAGCTGCTTCAGAGCATTAGCACATCTATCAGAGGGATGTGCACAATGCATTCTTGCATGGGAATCTCTTTGAAGAAGTATACATACATCTTCCTTAAGGTTTTGGCACCAAAGAGGAGTCTAGAGCCAAGTTGTGCAAGTTGAGAAATTCACTATATGGCCTCAAGCAAGCATCTCGACATTGGAGCTTGAAGCTCACAGAGGTTCTCCAAGACTTGGGATTTGTTCAAAGCCATTTTGATTATTCCCTGTTTACACATTGGAGAGTTGATGCTTTGATTGTTGTCCTAGTTTATGTGGATGATCTTCTGGTGACAGGTATTAATCAAAAATTTATTCAAGCTATTAGAGATAACCACCAGAAGAAATTTAAAATGAAAGACCTAGGGGAGCTCAGATTTTTCTTAGACATCGAATTTTCCAGAAGTAAGTCTATAATTCTAATGAATCAATGCAAGTATGCCCTTGATTTGTTATCTGATTCAGGGCTAGGGGGAGTAAAACCTGTGTCAACACCATTGGAAGTCAATCAGAAGCTCACATCAGTAGAATTTGATGAAGTTACGAAGACTAATGATGATGGGGATACTGTTTTGGCTAATGTTGAACCCTATTAAAGGCTCGTAGGAAGGTTGCTCTACCTTACCATGACAAGACCTGATATAGCCTATATGGTTCAAGTATTGAGCCAATTCATGAATATACCTAAAAAGTCACACATGAATGTAGCCCTAAGAGTCATTCGATATGTGAAGAATGCTCCAGGTTTGGGATTACTGATGTCTTCTGCACACTCTTATTCCTTGGTTGCTTATTATAACTCTGATTGGGCAGCCTGTCCACAGTCCAGAAAACAATCACAAGGTACATCATGAAGTACGGGAATCACAAATTTCGTAGAAGTCCAAGAAACAAAGCACAATTGTCAAGAAGTTAAGCAGAGGCAAAGTTTAGAAGTATGGCTTCAACAGTAGCTGAATTATCATGAATTACGGGTTTGTTTAAGGAGTTAGGCATCAATGTGAAATTGCCCAAAGACCTCTTTTGCGACAGTAAAACAACTATATAAATAGCTGCCAATCAAATATTTCACAAGTGGACTAAACATATTGACATCGATTGTCATTTTATACTGGAGAAGTTACAACAAAGTCTCATCCAAACTCATCATGTTAGTACTAATGATCAACTTGCAGATTTACTTACCAAAGGCCTTGGGAAAGCACCACACTATCATCTATTGAGCTAGCTGGGAGTAGAAAACTTGTTCGTACCCTCCAGCTTGAGGGGGAGTAATGAGCCAAGCAATGTCACTTAGTTAGTTGCAACGAAAGTTAGTTAGTTGTACAGATTGTAAGTTAAGTTTACTATGGTTATTAGTAGAGTTAGTTAAACCATATCTAGTGGTAGAGTTAGTTTTAGTTTCATTCATATACATATGCATATACATGTATAGATACACGTAAGATAATAGAATTTTTTAGAATATTCTCTCTCCACCTTCATGCTCTGCTTTGCTGATTTACTCAAGCTTATCAGATCAGTTTCAATTAGCTAAGACTCTATGGGTGATTTTCATGGATAGCTGATTTTGACAGATTATTCAGTCCAAATATAGTTACAAATGTTATAAAACTTTTAGGTTGTACTTATATCTCAGTTCTCAGATATCATGCATGGTAACATAGAGAGAAGAAACTTTGTAGCTATCGTAATTTTCACCCTTAATGTGAAAGCCGACTGAAAAGCATAAATGGTAATAAAATGGCAACAATATTAGGATGTTGTACTACATTCTATAACTTATACGATACGTATTCATATTTCTTCATAAAAAGGCTTTTGCTTGCGACTGAAGCTATAATCAGTGGCGAAGCCACATATTGATAAGGGTGACCAACTGACCACCCTTCTTCGAAAAATTACATTGTTTACATAGGTAAAATATTACATTTTAGAAGTATATAATATATATTGAATACCCTTTATTAGAATTTTTTTCACTTCTTTTAAATTTGAACACCCTTGTAGAAATCCCTAGCTTCGCCACTGGCTATAATAGAAATAGAGGATAACATCATGAACATCATTAAATTGGATTTTCAATGACTAGTAATGCGTGTGCTAAGCAAATTATGAATTAAGATATGTGAAGGCAAATTTAAAATTTAAAGTTTATGAGTATTCCTAGCTACATTAATCTCAAATTAACATATAATAATAATTGGATTGACGTTCGGGGTTTCAAGCTAAAAAATTTATATATTAATGAATTCCATAAAATAAATACAGAATTTAGAAATATATTATTGGATTCACATGAACTCATACCGAAATAGTATAGATCCGCGCCCTGAGGATATCTATATCTTTCCTATCATAACTTGATTCCCAAACAATGAGAAGTCATTTTCTCTGTCAATATCAACTACCAACTTGCGATAGCTAAAGTAGTTAAATGTAGTTAGTTTTAAATAATCAAAGTCTTTATATCATATAAAAGTCAAAGTTCTACGGATTGAGGTCCTTTTTACCTTTTGGAAATCCAAATTAATGGTGTGCGTCGTAGTTTAGTTATTAAAATGTCGAGTTGACGTTCGAATTAAAGGCTTTGACTTTGTATAAGCAAGTTCTCTTGGGATCTAAAATCACATGCAATCGAATGATTTTTATTGTTTTAATAGAATAAATCATTATTAATTAATTTTGTGCCCTTATTGTATTTACGTACTTTGTGAGCAATGCTCCCTTTTAAGTAATCTTCATCCATCATTAGATCGAATTAGATAAGGTGCATATTGCCATTCAATCATAAACTAGAGTCCAATTAAAGTTTTCTTGCTACAAGTTGCTACTCCAATTAATTAAACTTAAAATATTATTTATTATCTTGACGTAAAGTTAATTTCTATCAATTAGAAAAATAAAAGTTTTTGATTAACCTGCACTTCCAACCGAGAGGTTGTGAGTTCGAGTCTCTCCAAGAGCAAGGTGGGTAGTTCTTGGAGGGAAGGATGCCGGGGGTCTATTTGGAAACAGCCTCTCTACCTCAGGTTAGGGGTTAGGGGTAAGGTCTGCGTATACACTACCCTCCTCAGACCCCACTAAGTGAGATTATACTGGGTTGTTGTTGTTGTTGATGCTGCTTAACCTACATCGATCACCTTTTTATTTTCCTTCTACACTTCGAGTATAGTTGAATTTCTTCATTCATGCTTATATTTCGAATGACTAATAATGCCCTGATTTCTCTTTAGAAATGCTTAATAATAAAAGTTCAAATTAGAATAATGTCCAGTTATAAAATAAAGCATAAAAGAACAATCTTGTTCATATGCATTAACCTTACATATTAGAAAGATGTGATAAGTAATAAAAAATCTTATCCTTCTTACTTCTGTATTATTCTTTTAAAAAAAGTAAAAACTAATTAAAGAGAAATCTGATCATAAGATGGGCGGAGTATTCAACTTGTGGATAATTAATCCCTATAGGAAAAATTAATATAAAAAAGCAACATTTAGATATCTTGTGCCTGACATCTTATTGAATGCACCCACCAGACTAATTATTTCATTCAAAATTCTTGCTAATCATAGAAAAAAAAAATAATACTCTAAGTCAATCGTATAAACATTCCTTAAAGAACATGTTTTATTAATTTAAGTTGGTATATATACAATTAATTAGCGTTAATGTGTTTACTAAGCAAAGGACTTGTAACGACCCAGCCCGTCGTTACGAGAGTTATCGCCCCATTTTCTCCATTTAATACTTCAATATGCTAACTTATATGTGTTTGGAAAGTTAGAAGCAAATCGGAGGGAATTTAGATAGAAATAAGGCCATAAATCTCTTTATGAGAAGAACATGTTGGAAAAGTCAACCGAATATTGATCGATGAGTTAGACAGCTCGAAATGGAAATCTGATGATTTGACTAGTTTCGGGGGATCATTTATGACTTAGGAGAGCAATCGAAATCGAATTCGGAGGTCCGGTGTAGTTTTAGGCTTGAATTGGCTAAGGTTGAATTTTGGCAAAATTCGAATGGTAGGTGAGATTTTGATCCGGAGCTTGGAACGAAATTCTGATAGTTGCAGTAGCTCCGTTAGGTGATTTGGGATATGCGTGCAAAATTTTAGATCATTCGGAGGTGTTTATGTCGAGTTTTAGATCAAATGCAAGTTTCGAAAGTTTTGGAAGAACTTAGGCTTGAATCCGATGTAAATTTGGTGTTTTGATATTAGTTTTGGTGTTTTAAGAGTGAAACTAAGTTTACATGATCATATGTGGCATATTAGTATGTTCGTATACTGTCCGGAGGAGCTCGGATGAGTTTCAGATAGGTTTGGGTTGCGTTATGCTCGTTTTTCTTATGCTTCGACATCGTTTTTTCAAGCATAAATGATATCATATTGAACAAATGAGCTTGGATTATTGTTTTGAATGAATAAATAGATCCGTATCGTAATTACGGACCCGTAGCAAAAAGAATCATCGAATTTGGACATCGTATGAGGATTTTATGGCCATTTTACTAAAGCTGGCCAGATTTTCAAGTTAATGACGAAACTGCCTCTGACGGCGTATTAAAAACCTGCACTATTTGCAAATCTTAAAACCTACATATCTCCTTCATTATAAGGTCAAATTGAGTGATTCAAAAGCCTAAATTCATTAGAATTTCACAAGGAATCCATTGGGAGCAGTTAAACGGGTGAACAGTATACCTAGAACGAGCAGGTCGAGGTTTCTTCCAATTTTGGAACGGGAAGAAGCTTCTGAGGTGATTTTTAAGAGAGAAATCAATGGGTAATCGCTGGAGGTAATATTCTTGACTCAAAAACATGATTTTATGCTAGAATAAACACCAAAATTCCTGAAATTGGTAGAATTTGTGAAGAACTAGGGCCTAAATCATGAAAACGAATTTTTGGGTTTTGAAAGGCCATTCGAACTCCGATTTCGATAAATTTTATATGCACGGACTCGTGGCGAGATGAGGAATCTGTTGGTATGAATTTCGGAATTTTTCAAGAAGCGGGCCCGGGGTCCGGGTTTTACCAACTTGGTGTATTATTGCGTATTTGGTATAAATTGAATTGGGTTATGTTTCTTTGACCCGTATTTGATATAATTGTTGTGTTTGACTAGATTCTACGCACGAGGCGGCAAATTTGAAGGGAAAAGGTATCGCGGACGAGTCTACGGCCGGCTAGAGGTGAGTAGTTTGTGTATATGGTAGCCCTGAGGGTTCGAAACCCCGGCTTAGCACATTGTGACGCTAGTAAGGCGTGGCTCGCACCCCGTGGCAGGTGCGGGACTGATTGTGACTGGGGATTGAGACTTGGTTCATCCCGGATATGGAAAATATGCTATTAGTGATGGAAATACGCTGTGTTTGACATATTTATGGGTTGTAAGCCTTGTTTGGGGTCTTGTGCCGACCTGTAGTATCCCTAGGGGATAGTATTTATATGATAGCTATACTTGCTTAATCATTGATCTCAGTCCTGGAATTTGAAATCACACTATTGAAATGTTAAGTCACCGGTTTTTGCAAATTAAATAAAAGTTAAAGTACTTTCGTAATTTATGAACTAGGAACTGGAATTAAGAAAAATGAACTGTTTTTGTGACTTATCTGATTTATGTGGACTGAGGATGGATCGGGCTGCACGCCGCAGCGGTTTATATGAGGATCGGGCTGCACGCCGCAGCGGTTGATATGAGGATCGGGCTGCACGCCGCGGCAGTATTGCGCTTGGGCTGTAGGAGCCCCTCCGGAGTCTGTACACACCCCAGTGAGCGCCGTCGACGTTAAATGGATCGGGCTACACGCCGTAGCGATTATGTGCATTGCATTGCATCTTTATTTGTTAAATTATTCTGTGGTAGCTGTATTGTACTGTTGATGCTAGTTCGTAGGAGATTCGGACTGTAGTTAGCTTCATACTGTGGTATTCTGTGGATTTCCTACTTTCAGCTACTTGTATATATTTATTACTCACTGAGTACTTAGTACTCACCCCTACTCCCTGCACCTTTGTGTGCAGATTCAGGTACACAGGAGGGATAGACGAGCACTCTAGCTTTTATCGGTATTTATCCGAGTTGCTGAGGTAGCTGCTGGCGTTCGCAGGACCTGGCTTCTCTTTTTATTCTATTTTTTTCCTTTGTATATCAATTATTCAGACTTTAGTATTTGGATTATATATTGTTATCCGATCTTGTTTAGAGGCTCCAGACTCGTGACCCTAGATCTTTGGGTGGTTATACAGTTATGCTTTATTGTTGACATAAATGTTCAGGTAATTGATTTGAGCTTCATGCTCGGGATGAGAGTGTAAATGGTCGGGCTTGCCTAGCAGTTGTGTTGGGCGCCATCACGACCGGGATTGGGGTCGTGACAAGTTGGTATTAGAGCCTAGGTTACTAGGCCTCATAAGTCTTGAGCCGGTTGGTAGAGTCTTGTGGATCGGTACGGGGACGCCTGTACTTATCCTCGGGAGGCTGCAAACCTTTAGGAAACACTTCACATTTCTTGGAATTCTTATCGTGCGTACTTGATTCAACTTGAGATATAATCTTTTAAATTCCTTCCACACGTCTATGTACGCTCAGTAATATAATTGCCTTGAGGGCTTGTGATTCCCTGATCGAGGGGGGAGATATAATCTCTACGAGTTCATGTTGGGCCAGTCGGGAGGACTTGAGGCCATATCTTTGTCTATGACATGAGCACCAAAGTGTTGATTTTACAAACTAGTATTATGAAATTTCGTATGATCGGTATTGTTCCTAACTGTGGAAATGGCAGCTTAATAATGTACGAGCTGTCAGGTGTTAGATCCTTATTGTAATCTGTTGTGTAGCCCCGAGCTATGGGCGTGGTGAATATTTATCATATCTCTTAGTTGGAAGGTAAAGTGCCTTACGTGTAGTAAAACGAGTTTAGACTTAGGAAGACTAAAGTGATTATGCTATGTATATCCTGGTGGAAGGTGTTGTACTGAAATACTAGATTGATGCAAAGTAGGTGGGTGGATTTGGATGTGTAATGATGCGAGCAGGTGTAGTGGAGGTTCAGGTATAAATTGTGATAATATGATTCGTATAGTATTGAGATTTAATGTTGTTGAAATACATTGTGATGTCTTGTTGAGTTGTGGATGTATTGTTAGAATGGTTTGGTGATTCTCTGGCAGGTGGATAGGCCAAATTACAAAGGAAACTATGTCGAAATTTTTGTAAAATTTGGGACATAGAAAATATTTCTGTCACTTGGAGAGTAGGCTTAAATGTTGAGTGTGAATAAATGCAAGAATTGTAGAAGAGTTAAGGTCTCTGATGATTCGAGTCTCTGTCAAGGCTTGTAAATGACTTGAGTTTAATCTCACTGTAATATTGTGGCATCATTTGAGTAAGAATGACATAGGCAGCTAAAAGTGCTTTTATGTATGGCTCCGAGCCAAGTTGGGGAGGTTGTTATTGATTAACTGATTGCACTGTTATATGCTATGTTGGTGTTGTCTCTAAGTATGTTGGGAAAATTCTGATAAAGGTTATGGTGCTTCGTAGATGTGAAGAAATACTAGGATGATTTGAACTGCTGTTGGTAAAGAATGTTCGGTGTATAGGAAAGAAAGATAGCTAAATGTATATGTATGTAATCATGTTCTGCGGTGCCAGAGTTCTAACAAGGCACGAGTGATTCTGTTTAATAAGACAGTTAAATTATAATTGAATAAGGGTGAATAACGTCCGAGAATGGTTTTGCGGTGTTTAATATTCTGCTTGTAACAGTCAGGTGTATTAAGATTGTGTATATGGCTAAAGACGGTGGTTTCGTTAAAAGAAATCAAGACTTGTGTTATGTTATGTGAATGATGGGATTCTATGTATCCGTATTGGGAGGTAATGATAACGAATTCCAAATCGCAGGAAGTTCTTCAAAATAAAGCATTGTAGAATATGGTACTTCTGGGAAACGTTGAGTGAGTATTTAGCGGCCTGTGAGCCTGAGACCGTGTAGTCTTATGTATGAGTCTCGTGTGGTAAACTGAGTTGAGGTATTGTGGTGCTACAGTAAAGACTAATATTAAATTAAAGATGAATTAGAAAGGAAATTGGTTAAATGGGACAGCTTGATAATGAACCAAAACGGTGTAATAAGGATAAGATTAATTCCTGGCATGTGTTCGAAGTAATGAGTCTTGCAGGTATTGTGCAACAAAGCTCTTGCGTGCTGGCAGTTTGCTTAGCTGGGTTTGGGTAAAAGGGACTCAGTCCTGGCAGTTCATCTTGTGCAATAAATTAGGAGAAAGAGTATGTGATGTGTTCTATCGTGGTTTGAAAGGGAGTATATTTCGGTCGGTATGTGAAACATGGAATGTGTAATGAGTTTTCTTCTATATGGGATCATGAAGGTCCTTGGCTAGTTGAGTGCGTCGATGTTTGCGGCGTAGGAAAGGGATAGAAGTTTCCATGTTATCTTAGTGTGGTATGGTATATGCTATGTGCTATGGAAAGTTGATAATGGCATGTTCAAGGTTTTGAGATGAGTTCATAATATATGAGAAGTCATTAAAAATTATTGAGCAGCGCGGGCAGCTGCAGGTGATTTAAAAATTGATCTTTCTGGTGATTAAGGGAAAAATGGTACTGCTATTCTAGTGATATGGCAGGGTATATGGTCAAAAGGACAATGTAATGTAAACTGATAATATCTAGTGGTATGGGGGTATTCTCTTGTTGGATCGATGGTGATGATTGAATTGTTGATGGCATAGGAAAAATTTCTGAATGACTTTTGTGGTATGAATGGATGATTGATGTGTGTTAAATATTCGTACAGTGGAATGTGGGATCAGGAATAGTGAATCATGTGTTATATAGGTAATGGAGACTAGAAGTTCTCGTAATCCGCCTATGCAGTGGTTGTATATCGTGTGTATCGGCACCGTTTAGCGATCATTGGAAATTGGAACCCCTAGTGGCTCTCTCTTAGCTTGATAGGATGAATTTGCGTTATGATACTTGATTGTAGACTGGTTGTCATAAGTCAGGTCGTCTAGACTAATGTGATATGGACTATGTCAGAAACGACACAAATTGCATAGTAGAGTGCATCAAAGTATGCTCCATCAGGGTAGTTGTACCAGGACCAGCGGACGGCTGGTAGGTATTGCTTTGTCGGTGGGGCCTTCATGGCGGATATCGGTGTAGAGGTCTCTACCATTGATTCAGTTCTGGTATTGAGGAACTTTGTAGGATGTGTTTCTTGTGGCCGAGCTTGAGGCTATATATATGTTTATTGTAATGAGCAATTTGACTCGGTGTGCATTCCTTTTTGCGAGATTTACGCATGGATCGGGTGGCACGCCGCCACAGGTTATTTGGATCGGGTGGCATGCCGCCACAGGTATGGTATCTGGATCGGGTGGTACGCCACCACGGGTATGCCATTTTGAGCAAGTTGCACGCCGCAACCGTGTAATATGGAGCATAGTTTTTTTTCCATAGGTTACCTTGCGTACTATACTTCCTAGTCTCTGAGGAAAGTCAGTGTTAGGTGTCGCTCGGCGACTGGTGCATCGGTTATGTCCTTACAAGATTTGATGGCGTATATTAATTGTTTCACCGTGGGTGAGATTGATTGCTTGAGTTCAGACCTAAATCTGTGCGTGGCTGACTGTTTTGAGCATGGTGACTTGAGGTGCTTCAGGAGTAATAGTATTTGGATGGAATCATGAGCCGTGGCAAGGCCACGTGAAGTTATGACCTTTCGAGGAGGATTCAAGTACTCTAATTCTATGATGCGAGACAAGATCTCAGTTATGTGTTGTGACGGTATTCAGGAATTTGAAGTACAGCTCCTTGTTTGAGGTAGTTGTCATGATTTGAGTATGTTCAAGCGTTCTTATTGGAGCATGTGTTGTGCTCATTATGGCTTAGGCCGGTGTTGAGGTGTCATATCACCAGTGCGGTGTGTCATAATCGGAATGATCGTTGGAGCCATTAATGAGTGCGGACATATATGATTTCAGCTGGTTAGAAAGGAATACATCAAGGTTTGGCTCCGAAATATATTGTAATGTCGGTCAAAAAGGGAAATGGATTCATGAATGGATGACCTGAGAGATGGATTCGATATATCGTGTGTTCGGTTGCCTTGGGCAACATACATGAAGGTGTTGGAATAAGACTTTAGCTAACGAGAAAGGTTTTTCGGTAATATTTGGTTATCGTGGGAAATTGTTGTGATTAGAGGGCATCATCTCGAGTGATTGAGTTGTTTGGTACACCATAAGATCTCACCCGGAGTGGCGAGTATGGGCTATTACAGTTGGTTCGAGTGTATTCTGAATATAGACGTAGGATTCCGATTTGGTATATGATTTCGGAGGTGCAATGTGGTCTATGTTTCAGATGGACTGTGAAAGTTCAGCTATATTGTGTTATCAGACTTATGATGGATAGGGTGATGTGGTACCACCCCGCATATATGCTTGGTAAGGTCAGTCAGGTATTGGGTTGCTTCTAGTACAACTCTAGGTACGCTCGAGGACGAGCGTTTGTTTAAGTTGGGGAGAATGTAACGACCCAGCCCGTCGTTACGAGAGTTATCGCCCCATTTTCTCCATTTAATACTTCAATATGCTAACTTATATGTGTTTGGAAAGTTAGAAGCAAATCGGAGGGAATTTAGATAGAAATAAGGCCATAAATCTCTTTATGAGAAGAACATGTTGGAAAAGTCAACCGAATATTGATCGATGAGTTAGACAGCTCGAAATGGAAATCTGATGATTTGACTAGTTTCGGGGGATCATTTATGACTTAGGAGAGCAATCGAAATCGAATTCGGAGGTCCGGTGTAGTTTTAGGCTTGAATTGGCTAAGGTTGAATTTTGGCAAAATTCGAATGGTAGGTGAGATTTTGATCCGGAGCTTGGAACGAAATTCTGATAGTTGCAGTAGCTCCGTTAGGTGATTTGGGATATGCGTGCAAAATTTTAGATCATTCGGAGGTGTTTATGTCGAGTTTTAGATCAAATGCAAGTTTCGGAAGTTTTGGAAGAACTTAGGCTTGAATCCGATGTAAATTTGGTGTTTTGATATTAGTTTTGGTGTTTTAAGAGTGAAACTAAGTTTACATGATCATATGTGGCATATTAGTATGTTCGTATACTGTCCGGAGGAGCTCGGATGAGTTTCAGATAGGTTTGGGTTGCGTTATGCTCGTTTTTCTTATGCTTCGACATCGTTTTTTCAAGCATAAATGATATCATATTGAACAAATGAGCTTGGATTATTGTTTTGAATGAATAAATAGATCCGTATCGTAATTACGGACCCGTAGCAAAAAGAATCATCGAATTTGGACATCGTATGAGGATTTTATGGCCATTTTACTAAAGCTGGCCAGATTTTCAAGTTAATGACGAAACTGCCCCTGACGGCGTATTAAAAACCTGCACTATTTGCAAATCTTAAAACCTACATATCTCCTTCATTATAAGGTCAAATTGAGTGATTCAAAAGCCTAAATTCATTAGAATTTCACAAGGAATCCATTGGGAGCAGTTAAACGGGTGAACAGTATACCTAGAACGAGCAGGTCGAGGTTTCTTCCAATTTTGGAACGGGAAGAAGCTTCTGAGGTGATTTTTAAGAGAGAAATCAATGGGTAATCGCTGGAGGTAATATTCTTGACTCAAAAACATGATTTTATGCTAGAATAAACACCAAAATTCCTGAAATTGGTAGAATTTGTGAAGAACTAGGGCCTAAATCATGAAAACGAATTTTTGGGTTTTGAAAGGCCATTCGAACTCCGATTTCGATAAATTTTATATGCACGGACTCGTGGCGAGATGAGGAATCTGTTGGTATGAATTTCGGATTTTTTCAAGAAGCGGGCCCGGGGTCCGGGTTTTACCAACTTGGTGTATTATTGCGTATTTGGTATAAATTGAATTGGGTTATGTTTCTTTGACCCGTATTTGATATAATTGTTGTGTTTGACTAGATTCTACGCATGAGGCGGCAAATTTGAAGGGAAAAGGTATCGCGGACGAGTCTACGGCCGGCTAGAGGTGAGTAGTTTGTGTATATGGTAGCCCGAGGGTTCGAAACCCCGGCTTAGCACATTGTGACGCTAGTAGGGCGTGGCTCGCACCCCGTGGCAGGTGCGGGACTGATTGTGACTGGGGATTGAGACTTGGTTCATCCCGGATATGGAAAATATGCTATTAGTGATGGAAATACACTGTGTTTGACATATTTATGGGTTGTAAGCCTTGTTTGGGGTCTTGTGCCGACCTGTAGTATCCCTAGGGGATAGTATTTATATGATAGCTATACTTGCTTAATCATTGATCTCAGTCCTGGAATTTGAAATCACACTATTGAAATGTTAAGTCACCGGTTTTTGCAAATTAAATAAAAGTTAAAGTACTTTCGTAATTTATGAACTAGGAACTGGAATTAAGAAAAATGAACTGTTTTTGTGACTTATCTGATTTATGTGGACTGAGGATGGATCGGGCTGCACGCCGCAGCGGTTTATATGAGGATCGGGCTGCACGCCGCAGCGGTTGATATGAGGATCGGGCTGCACGCCGCAGCGGTATTGCGATTGGGCTGTATGAGACCCTCCGAAGTCTGTACACACCCCCAGTGAGCGTCGTCGACGTTAAATGGATCGGGCTACACGCCGTAGCGGTTATGTGCATCGCATTGCATCTTTATTTGTTGAATTATTCTGTGGTAGCTGTATTGTACTGTTGATGCTAGTTCGTAGTAGATTCGGACTGTATTTTAGCTTCATTATGTGGTATTCTGTGGATTTCTTACTTTCAGCTATTTATATATATTTATTACTCACTAAGTACTTAGTACTCACCTCTACTCCTTGCACCTTTGTGTGCAGATTCAGGTACTCAGGAGAAGTAGCCAGCACTCTAGCTTTTATCAGTATTTATCCGAGTTGCTGAGGTAGCTGCTGGCGTTCGCAGGACCTGGCTTCTCTTTTTATTCTATTTTTTTCCTTTGTATATCAATTATTCAGACTTTAGTATTTGGATTATATATTGTTATCCGATCTTGTTTAGAGGCTCCAGACTCGTGACCCTAGATCTTTGGGTGGTTATACAATTATGCTTTATTGTTGACATAAATGTTCAGGTAATTGATTTGAGCTTCATAATTGGGATGAGAGTGTAAATGGTCGGGCTTGCCTAGCAGTTGTGTTGGGCGCCATCACGACCGGGATTGGGGTCGTGACAGGACTGTACTCGGGCTTCCACTTGTTACGTTTCGTATTTCTTAATTTGCAAGGTTAAGGACTGCTAATTACTTTGCCTTTTTCGAGAATTTAAATTTTGTAAATACATTTTGTTAGAGTTAGACCTATAATATTCTCTCTTTTTTTTACAGAGTTTAACTTTTACACTGATAATGTAAAAGAATAACTACCTATCAAGTCACTTAAAAAATATTGACAAATTAAACTATCTTAAAAAACCGAGATGTTACTCGTAAAACACCTAAAAATTGTTTTTCAAGTTTGTCAAAAACTTGAAGAAAAAAAATCAAAGTTTTGTAAAGAAAGGTAATATTATTAAAGGAAAACAATTTCAAAATTTTGACAAAATCATTGATAAAAAGGATTGCACTCCATGATCGTGCCAAACGCTACCTTATCGTTTATTAATATTCGATAATATAATTTCTTCGTTTTTATTACCAAAACCTAGTAATTCGAAATAAGACAAGATTATTTTTTTGAGGTCAGGGTGATTTTTTTTTTTTTGGGGGGGGGGGGTGGTTATTAGTAGTTTCAAATCAAGAAGGAAACAAAGTTGCATGGTAATAACAGGAAAAATTGAATTATGAGCATGTGAATAAACCCCCCCAAAAAGGAGACAGGAAATTGCAGAGATATGAAAATTAAATGATCCATAAATCTTGCAAAGCATTTTATTTTCAAGTAGTAACTATCACTTATGGATTTTTCACATTAATTTCCCAGAAATGTTGTCCATGTTTATGTGAACATAACCAACACAGAACATGCATGAAGGTGGGGACTAGAAATATAGATAGATTGATTGAGAAATGGACATTATTTATTGATATTAGATATTGTCACCATCTAGTATTTAGATCGAATTGTCACCATCTTATTCATCCAATTTTGTATATGTTTTATACTTAGCTATTTGAAGCAAATCATTTCTATCTAAAGATCCACACTTACTTTAGAAGAAAATGAAATAGGAACAGTGTGATGGTCGTAATAGATCGGCTTTTATGCTAGTTTATGCTCCGGCATGAAAGTTCTATTCTGAGAAGAATAACGTACTATGATACTCATGTTTTATCGGATCCTACTTTGGTGCTAATTACTATTATCACACAAAGGTACAAAGACAAGAACTCAATGTGAATTATTTGCTTATCAATTTTGCTCATCAAGTTCTTATTTGATCTGCCGCTATGATAATAAACCAACAATAATCTTCTATTTTGGGATTAGTAGTCTCAGTGGTGAACATATCATTCAATTTTGAGACTGAAAGGCTAGTACAATTGCTCCATTATTCTGTTATCTTTTTTGGGTTAAAGTTTATAGATGTCATTTAAGGGAAGGAAAACGTTTGTCAAAAGCGAGTGAAATTAGAAGCTTTCTGCATTTTTGCTAAAGTGGTCTCCTTGGAATAAGTTAAAGGAGAATGAGAAGTGTGTATTTAGTAGGAATTAATCCGTCTTTCTTTAGTCAAATAACTCAGCATTTAACTAAGTCCACCATAATTTTATCACCCCTACCATGGTCTATCAGAAAAAATAAAAATAAATAAGGTCACTATTCAACTTTTTTAGAAGCAAGGAGACTATAGATAGTAAATAATTCAACTTCTTCCTATTGCTAAATTTAATAATTATTATACTCAGCTAAGATTTACCCCTTGTTCTTTTAAATTGATTTGTTTAAAGGGATTTCTATATTTTTTGAGTCAAATAATTTGGCGCCGTCTGTGGGGATTTCTATAGCTGAAACTATAGTTGTAATTATCTTGATCCTAGAAGACGATAACCTATCCTTCCTCATACTCCATAAGAACTAACAATGGATGGTAAACAGGAAGCAAGGTTGAAGACGATTATTGCAGATGTCTCAAACAACTTCCCGAGCTCGCTCAACGAAGCTGGTAGAGAAAACCCCAAGAATACAACACCAGGAGCCACACCGGAGGGGGAGAACTCACCTTTTCCACACAGAGGTCTAACGATCTTGCGCATTAGAGGAGCCTCGACGTCTACGGTGGGGGAAGCACCACCATCAGTCAAAAAACTGCTAGAAGTATGGTTGACGAGTGCTCTGAGAAACTTGCTTGAAAGACATCCCCAAGGAGATGTTGAAAAGTTGCCACCTACAGAAATCGCAGCCACCACCAACGAGCCGAGCTCTGAACGAACGAATAACACTTGCGCTGTCACTAATGCAAGCGACAATACACTTATAGCTATCCTGAAGAAAATGGACGATATAGAAAACGAGAACAAACCACTCAGTGATCAAATGAGGGAGCATCAAGAAAAGGTTGACAAAATACCGGGCGCTCCTAAATTGTTACCAAAATGGGATGTGGGCCAATTCGTTGAACAGCCATACTGCAACGAGGCCGCTCCCCATCTCATTCCAAAAACCTTCAAAATGCAACCGTACTTGAGAATAGACGACGGGACCATGGACCCGGAGGATCATCTGATCCATTATGTTACCACGGTAAAAGGCAACGATCTGTTGAAGGAGCATGTACCATCTATGCTGCTGAAAACGTTCGGTGACACTATGACATGAGGAGCATTGATGTGGTACTCCTAGTTGCCAGCACGATCAATATTAATGTTCGAAGAAATGGGGGATAAATTCGTCACCGCTCATGCAAGTGGAAAGAAAGTTGAAGCTAGGGTCAATTATATCTTCACCATCAGGGCAATAGGCAAACGGCGAGCAAGGGACTTCGGTATTTCCTGGCCCGATTCAACAGAGTAAGGATGAGCATGCCAAACGTATCAGAAGGGGTGGCAGTAGCAGCTTTTCAAAACGGGCTAAATAGGAACAGAACGAAGGCAACCAAAAATTTTCTTAGTAGACTCATGAAATACACCTCAACCACATGGAAAGAAATTCACAACGCATACTGCACCGAGGTAAGGGCAGACGAGGAAGACCTGAACGGGCCACTCCAATGATTGACATCAGTCCAGAACGAGAAAAGGTGAGACCGACGTAACGAGGGGCAAAGAGATCAACCACCACATTTCAACCGAGAACGGAACCAGCCCAATATCCGCACAAGCAAGTCACCGCTTCCGTGACACATAGACGATGTACCACGGCACACTGCCCCTCTCCAAAATGAAAGAGGTATGCCTCCACTACTTTATGCTCATAATTTCTTTATTTCCCCTTCAGAAATAGTGTACGCAATGGAAAAGTTGGGCACAAAGGTACAGTGGCTGCAAAAAATTAAATCAGACCCAAGCACCAGGAGATCTAACGTTCTCTGTGAATTCTACCAAGAAAGAGGACACAAGATCGAGGATTGCATAGGTGTGCGGCAAGAAGTAGTTAGAATGTTAAACTAGGGGTACCTAAAGGAACTATTAAGCGATAAAGGAATAGCCAACTTTGATCGAGAGCGTGACCCTTCTCAAGGACCTCCAAAGCCACCTTTGCCAGCACATACCATACAAATGATCATCAGCGGCGGCGATGATATGATGATCAACCATGTGAAGTTCACCACCACTCACAAGCTCAAACGGACAGTCGCCCATGAACGGTATGACGACCTTAAAGATAGTATCGTCTTTGATAAGTAAGATACACATTGTTTATATTTTCCTCACTATGATGATTTCATTATAACTTTGTGCATCGCTGATACTGACGTAAAAAAGAATCATGATAAATGATAGAAGCAGAGCGTGTATTATCCACCCGGGAGTCCTCATGCAACTGGGGCTCGAGGACAAGATAATATCGCGTTGCATAACACTAACGGGTTTTAATAATGCAATAGAGCGGACGTCCAGAGAATTGGTGCTACCTGCTTTGGCAGGAGGAGTCACCCTGGAAACAACATTCCATGTCATGAAACAGGAAACAACTTATAACGCCATTATAGGACGACCATGGATATACTCCATGCGCGCCATCCCATTAAAATTCTACCAAGTAATCAAGTTTCCCACCCCATGGGGTATACACAACATCCGAGGTGAACCATGTACTGCCCAAGAGTACTATTGAATCGCTCGAGACTGTACACATACCAAGCAACTGAAAGGGGAAAGTGCGGAAGCATAGCAATCAGCCATATCGGGCACCAAAACTCACGTACAGGCCGAAGTCATCAAAGACCCCAACATTGTGGAAGCCTGCAAGGAAACTATAAACCTCATACAATAGGGCAACGCCGATAGCACAAAAAGTCTTACATCGGGCATAAACTCTCAGAGCCAGGTAAGTATCGTGAGTTTTTAACTAACAATTCCATTTTGTTTGCTTTCTCCCACTCAGATATGCTAGGCATTCCAAGGGACATCGCCACCCACAGGCTGAACGTCGACCCACTCCATCCAACGGTTCGACAGATAAGGAGAAAATTCAACGCCACAATAAATGAGGCAGTTAAGGAGGAAGTTGATAAATTACTCACTAAAGGTTCCATCAGGGAGTCAAAATATCCCATTAGGTCGCCAATGTGGTCATGGTCAAAAAGAAAAATGGATATTGCGGATGTGTGTGGACTTCATCGATCTCAACAAGTCATGCCCAAAAGACTCCTTCCCGTTACCTCACATCGACCAGCTTATCAACACAATAACAGGGCATGAATTGCTAAGCTTCTTAGATGCTTATCCCGTCTATAACCAAAATTTGATAGCTGAAGAAGACCAAAAAAAGACCACCTTCATCACCCATCAAAGAACGTACTATTATAGGGTAATGCACTTTGGGCTCAAGAATGTAGGGGCCACATACCAGAGGTTAGTCACCAAGATAGTCAAAGAGCAACACGATAAGACCATGGAGGTCTACGTCGATGAGATGCTGGTGAATTTGGTAAAGAAAGAGGACCATATTGGTCACCTGAAAGAAACCTTCAAAATATTGAGGAAGTAGGGGATGAAACTAAATCCTAAAAAATGCGCCTTCGGTGTAGCTTCCAAAAAATTCCTCGTATTCCTAGTATCAAAACCGGGAATTGAGATCAACCTAGATCAAATCAAGGAAAATAATGCCAATCATAAACACTGACCAGTAAGAAACAAGTGCAGAAACTAATGGGGTGCATAGCTGCCTTGTCAAGGTTTATTTTGCGATCCTCAAACAGATACCATAAATTCTTCAACATATTGAGGAAGGACCACGGGTTGCAATGGAATGACTAACGTGTCGACGCCCTAAGAAAGATGAAAACGTATATGTCCTCGCCCTCCACTACTTGTCAAGGCAGACCCACGCAAATTCCTACTAGTGTATCTAGCCGTTTTCGATGTCGCAGTACGCGCAGTCCTGGTCCGCAAAACCAAAAGTATGTAATCATGATTTATTATGTCAATAAAATTTTAATTGATGCCAAGACAAGGTACCCTCGCCTGGAAAAATTAGCTATCATTGGTGGTAGCTTCACGAAAGCTTAGACCATACTTCCAATGTCACCCCATAAAAATAGTGACGATGTTTCCCCTAAAGGGTATCCTGCACAAATCTGAATTATCGGGTAGGATCGCCAAATGGGCCATAGAGCTAAGCGAGCATGATATAACGAAACAACCGTGAACCGCTATTAAGTCGCAGGTACTCATAGACTTTGTCATTGATTTCAGCGCGGAGATATGTCCCAAGGTAGAACAGGAAGCACTAGGCACTTCTATACGTACCGACCTCTGGATCATCTACATTGATGGTGTGTCTAACATCTCGGAATCGGGACTGGGAATCGTTCTCAGAGTCCCAACCGGTGAAGTAATTCTCCAGTCCATACGATTCCTTGAGATGACTAATAATGAAGCTGAGTATGAGGCTGTGATTGAAGGTTTGAAGTTAGCTCTCAAATATGGCACTCGTCGACTCGTCCTCCACTACGACTCCCAACTCATGGTGAATCAGCTCATCGGGACTTTCTAAATCAAAGAGCAAATGCTGCAAAGATATGAGTCGGTAATCCACAAACTACTTCCAGAGTTCGATGAGTTATGCCTTGAACAAATACCTATGGCACAGAATATTGAAGCAGACGACCTCGATAAACTAGCTGCGGCCACTAAGAATATCAACGCGGAATGTGTAGTCACCCTCTTCCGCGATAGAACAAATCAAGGTACACTCTATAAACTTAACTTGGGACTGGCGTAACCGCTTTGTAGCCTATTTGCAAGATGGAACACTGTCGCATGACAAAAAAAAAGCCAAAATAATCTGGGTACAGGCATCCCGATACAGCCTAGAGAACAGTAATCTCTACAAAAGAACATTCGGCGGCCCCTTAGCCCAATGCCTTGGACCGCATCAAACTACGCAAGTACTAGAAGAAGAACAGGAAGGGCATTGTGGTGCCCATACGGGAAACTGTTCCCTTAATCAATGTCTTATCCACGCCAGGTACTACTGGATCACCATGAAAAACGAATCCACCAACTACGTCAGGAGGTGTGAACAATATCAAAAATACGCCCCTATGATATATCAAGCAGGATAACTCCTCCACCCTGTCACTTCACCATGGACGTTTATAAAGTAGGGAGTGGACATAGTCGATACCCTCTTAGTTTTAACTTACTATTTCTCTAAATGGGTTAAAGCACGTGCGTACACTCAGATACGTGAACAAGGGGTCATCGCCTTCATATGGAAAAATATTATATGTCGTTTCGGCATTCCCAAAGAAATTAGTTGCGACAACGGTCCTCAGTTCATCGGGAAAAGAACGATCGAGTTTTTCGAAAAATGGCATATCAAACGAATACTCTCTACGATGTACTACCCCACCGCCAATGGTCAAGCCGAATCCTCCAACAAAATAATACTGAACATATTAAAAAGAATCTTGAAGAAACTAAAGGGCTATGATCCGAACTGCTACCAAAAGTATTATGGGCATACTGCACCACGCAGAAAGCTGGCACAGGAGAAAGGCCATATCCATTATTCTACGGGACCGGCGCAGTTATATCCGTCGAGGTGGGGGAACCCAGTTTAAGGTACTCCCACGAAAGCGGAACAGGTAATGACGAAAGTGGGCTGCAGGACGTAGACGAATTCGAAGAGGAGAGATAGGGCCCATGTAAAAATGGTGGCTCAGAAGCAACAAGTAGAAAGATACTACAACAAAAAAGCCAAGGTACGACTGCTCAAAGTTGGAGACTACGTCCTCAAGGCTAAGACACAAGCTTTCAGAGATCCCAATGAAGGAAAACTGGGAACAAACAGGGACGGGCCATACAAAATCATAACCACGGCAAGCAAAGGGGCATTCCAGTTGGAAACAATAGAGGGAAAAATACTCTAAAACAACTGGAACGTCGTCATCTCAAGTACTTCCACTTCTGAGAGAAGGCGTCGCCTAAGTCGCACTTTTTTCCCTTAGCCAGGCATTGTCCCAGTCGGGTTTTCCCGGAAAGGTTTTTAAAAAGGCAGCAAGGAAAGAGTATCAAGGGTCGGAGTGATGTTCATTACCTCGACCCGTCAATAGGTTCTCCAAGGCGAAGTAATGAAGGGACTAAGTATATGTATGTGGACCTCCATTGTATATACGGAATTGGCATAAAATTTTCACAAAAACTTGATCAAATTTCCATTATATGTGCAGAGAAAACATGTGATATTTATCTCCATTGTATAAGAAAAATCATGGCTCCCTACGGGAACACGACCGTTTCACCAACGAAGAATGGCCAAAGCCATCGACAATATCATAGGTTCGACCTAGTTCGAACCACAACGGGATTCTACTTCGATGACAGTCGAAACAATATCCCAATGGCCAAAGCCATTGACAACAACACAGGTTCTACCTAGTTTGAACCACGATGGGATCCTACTTTGACGATAGTCGAAACAACATCCCAATGGCCAAAGCCATCGACGATAACACATGTTCAACCTAGTTCGAACCACGGCAGGATCCTACTTCGACGACAGTCGAAGCAACATCCCAATGACCAAATCCATCAATAATAACATAGGTTCGACCTAGTTCGAACCATGACGGGATCCTATTTTAATGACAGTCAAAGCAACATCCCAATGGCCAAAGCCATCGACAACAACACAGATTCGACCTAGTTCGAACCATGATGGGATCCTACTTTGACGATAGTCGAAACAACATCCGAATACCCAAAGCCATCGATGACAATACAGGTTTAACCTAGTTTGAACCACGATAGGATCCTACTTCGAGGACAATCAAAGCAATATCCCAAAGGCCAAACCCGTCAACGACAACACAGGTTTGACCTAGTTTGAACCACGGCAGGATCCTACTTCGTTGGCAGTCGAAGCAACATCCCAATGGCTAAATCCATCGATGACAACACAGGTTCAACCTAGTTCGAACCACGAAGGGATCCTACTTCGATGACAGTCGAAGCAACATCCCAATGGACAAAGCTATCAACGACAACACATGTTTGACCTAGTTCGAACCACGACAGGGTCCTACTTCGATGATAGTTAAATCAACATCCCAATTGACAAAGCCATTGATAATAACATAGGCTCGACCTAGTTCGAACCACGACGGGATCCTACTTCGGTGATAGTCGAAGCAATATCCCAATGGCCAAGGCTATCGATGAAGATTTGAGTTCAACCTCGTTAGAACCACTATGAAATTAAACTTCGGCGATTGTTCGAAATAACATCCCACATACGCGATAAGTATAGGAGAAAACGATCCAACAAAGGTAATTTTCACATTTCATCAAAACATGATTTAAATTTTGCCTTTACAAAAATGGGGGTGCAAGTACGACCCGTAAAAAAATTACCAAACAAAAGAAAATGCAAACTAAGTTTGACTGTTGTCCCCAGTGGGATAAACATCCACATAACTTGAATTTGAGGCAAGGTGACCTGCATCGTTGGAGTTGATATCGCCCCCATCGGGAGTATAAGGTTTATACCCATAGGCCTCACGAGCCGCACTAGCTGTGGTATGAACAGCCTCAAGTTCCACCATGGTCACCCTTCCCTCGGCAAGAAAAGCCTTATACACGTGGCCTAAACATCAACCCATAGCTTATATTGATGGCGAGGTACGGTAGGGTCGACTATAGAATGAGATGTGGAGGGCTGAGAGCGTCGGCTCACCTCCTTTTCCCTCAGCGAGGTCATTTCATCATTCAGTGTAGCCAGATCCACCTCGAATTCTTTGACGCGCCATTCAAGTTATGAAACCCGAATATCAGAGGCTTCCCTCTCCCCAATCACTTCCGACCTAGAGATACGGAGGAATCTTCTAAAGACATTGATTCAGAAATGGCTGCCACTAGCTTATCGGTGCTAACACTCAGCTCGCCCTAGAGCCCCTCTATCTCCACCATCCTAGCACTCAACTCAGCGGTCAAGACGGCAACCCTCGCCTACAATTCGGCGCTCATCCATTACCCCCTGCTCAATACAAGCTCATCCTCCTTCGCCTTGAGAGAGGTTTGCAACTCACTATTACGAGCAACGACCCTCATAAGCTTTTCATCCACCTCTCTCAACTCCTCTATCTGGCACTCCAACTGGCTTTCTTATTGCTTAATCCCTCCACAAACACTTGAAACTGAATGTCCTGATGATAAATATCAGACATCGCCCGATGCTTGGTGCGATACTGTTGATACTTGGATGATATTTTCTTGTAAAGATCAGTCCTCCTCCCCATTCGACGATCTTCTCCGCCTCCAGGATGAGAGTGACAAAATAAAAGGAAAAGTTAGAAACAAAGTGTAAATCTACGAGTAAGATATCAATCCAATGACATGAAAAAGAAGAAAGGGGAAAGAAAGAAAGGCAGCCACCTGCAGGGCCATACTAGCGACCTTCCTAGATAACTCCACAACACTTATCGCCCTAAGCATATCACTTTCAGGAGAGGCACACAAGGGATCCAGGGCAAACGCCACATGCTCGGTATTTAGCAATAAGTTTTAATTTTCCAGGAACGACCACATGACGGTCAGATCCGTCTGTCCTTACCTCCACGCGGGTATGACGACCCACAAACTTACTAACCTTCTCTAGGTCAATATTGGAACTAGATTCATCACCCCCAATATGGGATCCCCTGATATTAATGATGCTCCGTCCTCAATGGGGCGTGCCGAACCAACCCCTGGATCAACTCCTTCCACTCGGGGAGATCGGCCCGACAAAATGGTATCGGCCATAAACACGAACACTATGTCTATTCTGGATGCCTTGTTGCCATCAAAATCTGTGGACACACCTTTCCCTAGCTCCAGTCTTATCCTCTTTCTCTCCAACAACTCATCCCCAACAGACGATTCACCCAACAGACGTAGGGCCGGCACCGAGGGAGCTCCTTCCCTCGTGGCTACAATTCATGATGAATTTCCCAACTGAATGGGCTGAGGACGATCTTCCCGAATAGATTTTCTCAAGATAAATTGCAAAGTTGCTGCAACAGCAGCCTACATAAAGGCAGGAATTGGCGTCCTATGCCTAGAATCTCTTCGACCTGTCAACACAAAGGATCATACCATTAAAATACGTTCATGCGACTAACAAGGCAGTAAAGTACGATATTTACCTGAAGAAACTTTTGGGTCGTACCATTTTACAAAGGCGGACTAGGTTCGAGTTTCTTCTGCATGGGGTAACAGACGGGCTACCCAATCTCTGAGGCCCACAATAGGGTGAGGTGGATGACCCATCGCTACAAAACGGCAAGAAAGTGAACTTCACAGCAAATAAAAGAGAAAAAAGAACAAAAAGAGCAACGACACATATGTTTCCCATCCCACCACTCTGGAAAACCAATGGTAGTAGAGGCAACATGCTCAGTCTTGACAAAGAAATACTTATGCCAAAACTTACGGCTCGCCCGGTCATCCATCCCAACCATGAGACTTTTCGTACCGCGAAGCCTCAAATTCACCATGGTACCCCTGAGAAAGCTAGGCATGCAGGTGCAGAAGGTGGTGGATAGAAACGTCACACACTGCCAATTCTGTATATTTGGCCAGTAGCAGAAGTACATTAAGCATATACGGGGTTAGTTGTGTAGGGCAAACCTGATAAAATATATAAAATTCCTCTACTAGAGGGAAGAGAGGAAGAGTGTAGCCAATTATGAAGGGATACTCATAGAAAGCACAATATCCCGGCATGTGGACATCTAAATAATCCCCTCCCGCCAGAACCATTTTTACATGGGCGGGAATGCCATATTTTATACAGAGAGTATCAAGATGGACATGGTCTATCTCTGAGATTACGGAGCTTGGAGTGGGAGGATGGTCCTTAAGGAAGTCACTATGAGATAGAGGATGTCTCGGTAACAGATCCCTACTGTAAGAGGGTTGTCTCCCTCCTCTACCACCACATCCCCGTTGTTAGAGGGTGGCACTGAGGATAACGGAATAGCCTCAGAAACCTCTTCATGAGGACGAAAATTTTGGCGAAATAATGGTTAAGATAATACTAATAAAGAAGAAGAAGGTAGAAGCTTCAGATCAAGAATGAAAGAAGGAATAAATTTTTAAAAGAATTTTTTTTCTGAAACTTTTATGGAAATTTAAAATGACAATGAATTAGAAAGTGTCGACATGGGCCTGTATTTTGGTTTCGGCACCCTGTTCAGGTCTTATATGTGGTTTAAGAGCTTCCTTTAAAATTTGGTCGAAATCGGAATTCGTTTGACGTGTTTCAGACTTAAATATCTAAAAAATAAAAGTTTATGGAATTTGATGAAAAAGTGATGATTTTGAGGTTTGATTCCTCGTTTATGATGTTATTTTGGCGATTAATCGCATGGTTAAGTTCGTAGGATGTTGTTGCGTTAGTGTGTGTGTTTGGTTAGGAGCCCAGAGGGCTCAGGTGAGTTTCAGATAGGCGTCGGAGTGTTTTGGACTTAGAAAAATCTGGTGTTTTTGCTGGTTGCTGGTGTCCAGGTTTTGTTCTATGCGATGGTATAGGGATGTTCGCGATCGCATAGAGTTAATTTTGGTAAATTTATTCTATGCGATCGCATCGACCCTTCCGCGATCGCTTAGAGTTAATTTTGGTAGTCATAAATTTGTTCTATACTATCACATTGATTCTTCTGCGATAGCATAGAGTTAATTTTGGTAGTCATAAATGTGTTCTATGCCACCGCATTGATTCTTCTGCGATAGCATAGAGTTAATTTTAGTGGTCATAAATTTGTTCTATGCTATCGCATTGACTCTTCCGCGATAGCATAGAGTTAATTTAGTGGTCATAAATTTATTCTATGCGATCGCATTGGTTCTTCCGCGATAGCATAGAGTTAATTTTGGTAGTCATAAACTTGTTCTATGCGATCACATTGGTTCTTCCGCGATCGCATAGAGTTAAGTTTGGGAGGTCACAATTTGTGCTATGCGATCGCATTTATCCTTCCGCGGTCGCATAGAGTAAAAAATCTTCCCAGTTATTTAAACTCAAAAACAGAAGCCATGGGATTTTTACAAAATTTCCAAAGTATCCTTTTCTTCAAAGCTCTTGGCCGATTCTTGGGGCATTTCTTCACCAACATATCTTGCGTAAGTGTCTCTTAACTCGTTTTCTTAATTTTCCATCAATATCATTTGAATTTCTAGGCCTAAATCATGTGAAAAAAAGGTAGAAATGAGAGAATTGGGTAGAGGTAGGGTTTTCAAATATTTCATGAATTAGACCTCGTTTTGGGGTCGAACTTGAAAGCAAATTATATATTCGGGCTCGTGGATGAATGGGTAAATTTATTTTGGTTCGAACCTCGGGTTTTGACCACGTGGGCTTGGGGGCGTTTTGGGAATTTTTGAGTAAAACTTTGGGAAATTCATTTTCAATCATTCAAAATTGATTCAATTAGCATTTGTTGATACATTCAAGTAATTTTTGACTAGATTCGAGCGGTTTGGTGGTGAATTTGTGGGGTAAAGCTATACTAGAGGCTTGAGTTGAGTTTTGAGCATTCGAGGTAAGTGTTTGGTCTAAGTTTGGCTTGAGGGAATAGGAGTAGAGTCTTATTTGCTAATTGTTAATTGTCGAGTACAGTGTATATGCATGGTGACAAGTATCTATACAGTGGTGTCGAGCATGACTGTGAGTCCTAAATTGCTAAATTTTCGGATTATTAATTGTTCTTTATGAGAACTGAGTTGGAAATTTGTAATACGAAGCCAGTAATTACTGAGACTAAGTATGGATTTTGATGGTGTTAGGTAGAGATTGACTGAGTTTGGTTATAGCTGGATCTCCTTTGCGGGAATAGTTTATTTATTATCTTATTCCCTTTCCGGGATAGTTTATTTCATTATCTTGTTCCCTTACCGGGATAGTTTGTTACAACATCTTTCTCCCTTGCCAGGATTATATTGTGTATTGTGTTGAAAGAAATGGGATCGTGTGGCACGCCAACCACGAGATATTATTGAAATGGGATCGTGTGGCATGCCAACCACGAGATGTTATTGAAATGGGATCGTGTGGCACGCCGACCATGAGATATTATTGAAATGAGATCGTGATGTACGCCGACCATGTGTTATTATTATAATGGGAGCGTGTGGTACGCCTACCACGAGGTGTAAGGAAATGGGATCGTTTTCCACGCCTGCAACAAGAGGAAATTGAAATAAGTGAAAATGGTTTGTTTTCCTTTATTCTGTGTTAGAAAAATCATATGTAGTTTCTTTTGTTATTCCTGATATTCTGATTTATCTGCTTCCCCATAAGCATGCTCCCCCTCCCAACTTTAATTGCTTACTTTCTGCTATTATTTTGTTGTACTTGTATATATATATCTACACAGGTTTTTATGGTAGTCTGGTCTAGCCTCGTCACTACTTCGCTGGGGTTAGGTTAGGCACTTACCAGCACATGGGGTCAGTTGTGCTGATGCTATACTCTATGTATCTGGTCATAGTACCGGAGCAGCAGCTTCTGGATAGCAGTAGGAGCATTTGGAGGTGACTTCAGTCCAGAGATCCTGAGGTAGCTTTGCTGACGTCTGCATGGCCAGGAGTCTCTCATATCCATATTTTAGTTTGTTATCCTCTGTACCAGAACAAACAGTGTATTTAGCATCCTCTAGACGTTCGTGAGTTTGTGACTCCAGTCATTGGGTAAAGGATTCGGTTAAACGTTCGTATTTCTTTTAGTTAATTATATATGTTGAGACTTCCGCTTTATATCATTATGTTTGATTGTATTAAATGGTCGATAAGGGTTGAAAGAAGTAAATTAATTTGGCTTGCCTAGCTCCTATTAGTAGGCGCCATCACAACTCCCGAGGGTGAGAAATCTGGGTCGTGATACTATCGATTTATTCTTCCTATTGCTAAATCTAGTAATTATTATACTCAGCTAAAATTTACTCCTTCTTCTTTTAAATTGATTTGTTCAAAGGGAATCCTATATCTTTTGAGTCAAACATAGTTGTCGTCCAATAGAGAAATTAGATTTGAGTTTCATCTTGTTGAAATTTCATGTGCCTACCTTAGACATACGCAATGGTTATTCCCATTTAGGGGTGTAACTACCTAATGATCTATTCGTGATAAACTTTTGTCTCTTTACTGCTTCTATCCATCCTTGAATATTTTATTTTGTTCATTCCAAAGTTGATGTATTTTATGCAAAATGTGCAGTTATTTTTTAGGCTAGATTGTTCTTCAATGTAGATGATTAATATTGGTACTTAGTTTTAGCTGGATAAATTTATTTCTCATCTTTCTATGCAGTATGGATAAATCGATTCCCTCTTATAAAGAAACTCGCACTTAAAGATTATAGATCGAGTAGCTTACCCTTCCTCATAATGAAAAACTTGGTTAATCCCTTCTTGCTGGAAACAAATATATCATATTACATCATAAAACTATTTTTTCGGTTAAAAGTCGCTGCCTTGACCTTGCCTTTTTTTAAGGAAGGTAACAAAAGTCAATGCGGCCTTTGAGTTGTGTAAATAGGGAAATATTTATATTACTTTCTATAACATAGCAAATTTCATCATATTGCAAAAGTAAATTTTAAGCTAAAAGTATTTGATCTGCTGGTGTTTTTAGCAGCTAAAAAGAAAGATCATTCACCAAAAATACATAATCTTGCAATCTATGTTCTAAGAAGCTCCCGATCATCCTGCACCCGTGATAACATTATAAATTTATTTGTATCAAACTTTGTTTGATCCATATATGAGTAAGAGATCGTATTTAAGGATATTACATATGTTATATGCATTAAAAGTAGGACCAAGTATTACTTTTCTAGCCTTCTTCGTACAAACTTACAAACGCTACAACACTTTTGTATTCATATTCAACTCTCACCATTTTCCTCTGGAAATTAATGTCCAGCAACACTAGAGATCCAAATTCTGATGACAACAAATAATTAGAGTGCGCCTGAAGCTTTTTCTTCATGTAAGTTTACTATTTCACTCACACTAGAGCTCTCTACCCCAATATAATCCTTTGTTTTTAGGTTTGGAAGTAAAATTAGGAATTTTTAGGATGCACATTTAAGTTTTTATGATTCTCTCTTTTCATGGTATATTTTCGGGTTTTGATTTTTTCTTTTATGTTCGATATTCAATCTTTTAGCACTGGCAACGGCTGGAGTCTACGTTGTTCTCATCGCATTGAAGGTTCGATTCAGATTTCCTCTCGCCGTAGGAAAGAGTGTGGCTCCTTCTATCCATTATACTTTTAAGCTTTTATTTTGGTTGGAGCTTGGGCAAGGAGCTGGTTGTTAGGATATTTGAAAGAAAAAATAATGCTTCGTTATTAGCATTTTCGAGAGTTCATGGTCATCCATCTTCTAAAGAATTCCCCGGTTCACACAAGAGACTATATTTGGAAAGAACTATGTCACTAAGAAAATCAATTGCTTATTGACATTAACAACAAATAAATATAAGTATTTACACTACCAAAAAATTATAATATCTCCTTAGTATTATTAATATAACTATCCGTTTTAACCAAAAGAATTCACGTATAGGATTTTCACATTTTTGCTGAAATTGTCAAATTAAATCAGTTTTTGTAATTTATAATATAAATATAAGTGTTGTTTTAGTATACTTTACAAATTAAAAAAGTTAGAGCCCTATTTGAAATAGATGGACCTTGATTAAATCAACTTTTCTTTTAGCAAGTATGACTAACCGGAAGATTTTATCAAATAAATCCTTATCCAAATATTCAAATTTTGTCAATGCTTCGCCGTTGACCTTTCTTTTTTTGGGTGAACTTCGCCATTAACTCGATCCCCTACGTATATGTTGCTATAAAAACTCTTCATGTCTGTTTTTTCTAATGTTTTCGGATAGACTCTTAATTTCAATTTTATAATTTTGGAATTTTGTATCTGAGAAAATCTGTTTGATAATTATCTTCTCGTCTGATAAATCATCTAATCTTTTGTGACTGAAATCACTGTTAATGGAGATCTAAATTTTGTCACCGAGTTCTGTGAATGAGATGAGACCGTTTATTGAGCTGTCAGTGAAAGCATAGAGGGTGCTTGATAAATTATCCTTGCAAAGTTTATATCAAAACCTCCTACTGGGTATATTTCAAAGTCAATTTTTACTACAAAGTGAAAGGAAAAGAACTGACTCAGATGTACAATTCGAACTTCGAAGGGGATTTTCATTGTATTTTGGCTGCAATTTTCACTATGTATTGTAGTGGCTATGTGCTCTGTTGTGGCTATCATTTTGGAAGCTAATGCTAAAAGAAATGCAAACAGAGCACAAATTGGAAGGAAAAATGAACAAGAAGCCGACAAAATACTTCGATGTTTGAACAAGGGTGTAATGTGGGCCGGTCCCGGACCGGGACCGGGACCGGGACCGCGGGCCTGGCGGTCCCACGGTCCTGGTGGGCCGGTCCTGCCGAGCCGGTCTTCAACCGGTCCTAAAGCCCGTGACGGGCCGGTCCTTACCCTTAGGACCGCGAGACCGGGACCGCGAAGACCGGGACCGGGTAGCGGTCCTGGGCCGGTCTTCGCGGGCCTGGCGGGCCCCAACCGGTCCCAATCGGTAAAAAAAAAAAAATTTTTTTTTTTTTTTTTAAAAATGGCCCAACGGCCGATTTAAAAACTAGCAGTTGGAGGTCAAAAATAGCCGTTTTTGGCTATCAAAATTTAGCCAAATGGTCCCCAAACTTTAATATAACCCCAAACTTTATATAATTACACTTTTTCCCAATTCTCAACTATAAATACCCCTCATTATTTCATTTTAACTCACCAATTCATCAATCTATCTTAATCTCTCTCAATCTCTCTCAATTGCTTATATTATTATTCCAATTTTGTGAAATTTTGTGAAGTTGGTGAATTGAAGTATTCAAGTCTTCAAGTCTTCAACAATTTGCAATTTTGAATTTTGAAGAAGTTGTTCGTCAATTCGGTAAAGTCGTTCCAACTCTTAATTTTTAAGAATATATTTTGTGTTATTTTGTTTGCATAAATATAAATAAAATGGCATTTTCATTGAAAAAAATGTTTAGTGCTAAGGAAAAGCTAAAATGGGTGAAAGTAGTCGTCAACCAACTAACCTCCCCCCCGGTTCCCCGACCTACCCGTCCTAGTGGTCCAATTATTCTTGATAGTGATAATCCTTGTTTTCAATTTAGCGATACTGAATTTTGTCATAATATTTCACGAGAAGATCAACTAGATAATGAAATTATGATTGCTCTTTATCCTAATTTACAACTTCGTAGGCAATTGGATTTTGATGAAACCCAAGAGGATTTTGATGAAACTCAACATGATGTAGATGAAACCCAAGAGGATTTAGATGACACACCTACTAGTCCGGCTAATAACCCAATTGAACCACAACACCCACCCGTAAAAACACCGACTTTTAATAGACAACCTTCTAAACGCCAAGAAACCTCATTAGTTTGGCAATTTTTTACTCAACTAAGAGATCAAAATAAGGCTCAATGTAAAAATTGTAAGAAATTGTTGGTTCATGAATATACGCGTAGTGGCACAAGTACCTTGTTGTGCTCATTCCATTGGGGGAGAGAAGATTAATAAAGATATGTCATTTTTAGTAATAAAAATTATTACACAAGTTTTTGATTTATCTCTTAATACAATATATATATCTATTTCATACATATACATATAATATATATACATAATATATATTATATATATACATAACATATAAACTTAATACATATATATAAGTTAAGTTTATATATGTTAAGTATATATATATATATTAAGTTTATATAATACTTACCATATATATATATATATAACTTAACTTATATATATAACTTAACTTATATATATAACTTAACTTATATATATACTTAATATAAGTACTTATCATATATATATATATATAACTTAACTTATATATATAACTTAACTTATATATATAACTTAACTTATATATATACTTAACTTATATAAACTTAATATATATATATAGTTAACGTAGATAAACTTAACTTATATACTTAACTTATATAAACTTACTATATATATATATACTTAACATATATAAATTTAACATATATAAATACTAAACATATATATACTTAACATACATACATATATATATATATATATATATATATATATATATATATATATATATATATATATATATATATATATATATATATATATATATATGTATACATACACTTAACATATATATAGTTAACATATATATACTTATTAAATAATTTTTTTTTATTAAAAGCTCACGAAGCCCGCCAGGCCCGGACCGCCAGGCCCGGGACCATGTGGGCTTAGGCCCGTCACGGGCCGGTCTTACCCACCAAGCCCACGAAGACCGGGACCGCCAAGACCGGGACCGCCAGGCCCGGGACCGTTTAGGACCGGGACCGCCAGGACCGGGACCGCGAGGCCCGTTTAGGCCCGGGACCGGCCCAGAATACACCCTTATGTTTGAAAAACTAATAGCATATCTATGTAATGGCAGTTCTTGAAAAACTAATAGCATATCTAATATAATAGGAATATAAATAAGTCCTCCACGAACGCTTACTCAGATTGGAAGAAATATGATCTCAACTCTTAAAGCCAACGTAAATGAGTGCAAGCAAGAAAGACAGCTTGACATATCTAAAATAGTGAAGAGGAACAAAATGAACAGCTTATAATATTAACTTATAAATTCCATGCATTCTTTACTTGAATTGGGAAGTATGATGCAAAGAATGAGAAAATACGTCTTCCATTCTGTAGCTCCATGAGCACAATGAGGTTCACAACAATAGAAGAATAGTGTATGGAATGAAGACATAATGGGTATCATATGTAGGAGAAAATTGAACATTTATGCATTTACAATTTTACATACCTGTAAGTTGTTTCCTTTCCCTCTCTTCCCTCTGGAATCACTTTGCTTATATTGATACAACAAAGTAACAACTGATACATTGAATTCAATCTATCTCCACATTGCTTGTAGGCAGAGACCAAATTAAATTGAGACCTATCCTCTATGAAAATCCGACCATCACTGAACTTCCTGATGAAGTAAGAAGAAAAGACTGACTGAAAACTTGTACATATTGACCAAAATCTGTACAGCTCAGTCAAACTTCAATAACATAGATGGCCGATACTCAAATTCCGCTGCCCATATATGATCAGCACTTCAAAGCTCAAATAAAAACAGCTAGAAACGTCATTGGCCTTGTGTGGTTGCATCTCCACCGTGTATATAAACTGTAACTTGCCATTGACGTGAGCATCATTATAAGAGCTTCCGGAGTCCCTCAATCGATTCTGGTTATACTGATATATCAATCCCAAGGTATGAACTCTTTGAAAGTCCAGACTAGAGAGAAGTCATCTAAGCATATACACAAGGAACTATTCCGTTAACTGTTGCAACTAAATGCTAGGAATGCTTGTCTCCGTCATAAGCTCTCTGGTCTGAGCAGGCAAATCCTATACCGCCTCAACCTCCTTAAGAGAGAGAACATCATCACGCGGATGAGCTTCTTCAACTTGCACATCTACTTCATCACCAATTTGTACACCAAGAGACACCCAAGAAGACGCTTGAACTCCAATCTGCAAAAGGTTTGAATAGATTAAAGTAAAAAAAAAAACAGCAAAAGTACAATAGAGAAAACACCAGAGACAATTAAGCCCGAGGAAAAACATGGGAATATCTTTTGCTCCTAATATACTGTTAACTATGCTTGTGTCTGAGAGAAAGGGAGGGGACAAGTCGACATTCCATGTTCATGTCCAGGGGGGTAGTTGTAAAACTTGCGCTAAAAAGTTTCCAAGTGTAGTACATTTTCAAGCACCAAATCTGGCACATATTAAGTCAAAAAAAAGATCAATAGAGGTTAAAGAAAAAACATGACTTGGTGAAAATAAGCAGCAGTTAATCATGACCCCTCTGTTGATTCGCATTCAAAGAAGCACTAGCGTTACTTAAATCTGTGGCTTAATGATCCAATACAATACAAGATAATTCTTTAATAACCAAGAAAGCCCTGAGTACCAGCGGCGCACGGGCCGAAACATGGCAGATAATGGGCCCGCCCCTCCACCCTTCACTTAAATACCAGGCTTGTCTCCAGAGGATTTGAACCGGTGGCGCGCGCCTAACCAACATGGGTCCTTTGTGTCCTTACCACTAGACGAAAGCCCTGCGGCTACAAAATACAACACACTTTTGACTCATATATTGCCTCTCGGAACATATCTGCTGCAATCCTTCGAAAAAAATCTGAAGCTGGGGTAGTCTCATACTAATCCTAAACGACATAATATGATTCTTTGAGGGGCTTAGCAGTAAATTCATCAAATTCAAATGCATACAGAATGGAAGACACTATCATGCCCCAATTCCTCATATAGGGATGCGCTTCTTTCAACATCACATAAATCTAGATAGAACAGGGACCCCTCAAAGATTGCCTTAAAAGCGGTTTGACTTTGAGAAAGAAAAGGGACGCCCCAGCAGTGATGTAGAAACAGTGATAAAAAGCAAGAAAGCGCCAACAGCGATTCGTGTTAAACATGGGTCCTCTAGCAAACAATTATAGGCCATATCTCAAACACTTGGCACATGCTGAAGGAATGACACACCAATAATTTCAGCTTTGTTATTCAGCATAGTTTGAAGCAATTATTATCTCTTACCTCCGTCAACAGTATTGCGGCTATTCGGTCTTTGATGAATCTAAGGACCAGGGCGCGAAACCGTTTCCCTTTCGGTTGCCTTCTCAAGTACTCCAGTATCCAATAGCGAAGACTGCTGCTGGAGAGCCTTCTTACAACCCTGGTTGTCATGTTTACTGTAGACGCAATGCCTTCCAGCTCCCCAGCTGAGAAGGGAAGAGAATCACCTCTAAGAAAGGCTTTTACCTATATACACAACAAAATGAGCATCAGAACCTCACAAAACTTTGTTGCCATTTTAGTCATGCAAACATTGCTTAGGCTCTGCATGTTGCAAAATCATTTCACTAATGTGGTAGGCCAAAGAGAAAACAATCGCATGCATAATAATTTACTTGATATTGAGACCGAAAGCATCAACCATTGAGAAAGCAAGTACTTCTACACTTGCATGAACAAAAAAAAAACTCTACATAGGTTTCTATCCAGGTTTGATTAAGTGTAAAAGACAGTATATCTCATAGGCAATGCCAAGTTGCAAATTCAAGAATGCCCTATGCCTAATAGATACTGCAGACAATTTCATTTATATGAACTGCAGAAATATTAGCAGCAATAGCAGTTTGAAGTTTGAAGAGCTTGCCTGGTAATGGGCTGCAAGATCCATATATCTTCGGATAGGGGAGGTAAACTGAACATAGCCTGGAAGTCCCAACACTCCATGGCGTATAGGATTCCTGAAATCCATTTCAGCTGCACGCATAATTCGAACAATAGCAGAACTCCTGACAGGTCCCTCAGGAAGGTGTTCAAATGCAGAAGTGTCGATATTAGATTGAGGCTGTCCTCTGTATGGTAAAGGGATGTTGTTATGAGAACCATAAGTGGCTATAACTTCCCCACAGAGTATCATCATCTCAGAAACAAGCCTCATAGCTGCATCAGCCTGGTTTTCAACATACAACTTGATTGATGGCTCTGGATGATCTGGATTGGTCACCTTAATTCGTGTTTCTAAGGTGCCTGTGTCTATAGCACCCTGCAGAAACATTCATTGTCAATCTTTGGATCTTGAAAATCAGAATACGCGGCAGCATGATAGTAGACAATCTTCTTAAAACACTAGAGCCAACATGGATAGTATCATGCAGTAGTAGTAAATTGTACTACAAGAATGCTGGAAAAGTTTTTAAACGTATGAAAATACCCCATACAACATTTTTTATTTGAAGCTCCAGAAGAGCAGCTTCAAATAAAAGAAGCATGGCTGATAGGTGCAAACAAAGAAGTCAAAATTCAAACATCAATATAGCAAAATTGTGAATACAATCATGGGCCAGATATAACTCATGATTTATTGAAGTAATGCGCAAGCATCTGACTGCAGCAAATGCAAAATCAAACATGCTCAGATAATATACAGCATTTGTGCAAAACACAGCCAACAGTATACATGTAGCTTTCTGAGAGTAGCTCCTCTAAGCCAGAGTTCGGTGGAGAAAGGTGAAACTTGTTCTTAATTTCCATCAATGGCCAAATAGCTACCCATAGGAAAGAAGATTTGAAGTCTGGAAAACTATGATGCAACTACCTGTTCCCGACGCCATCTTAACCGGAGTGCAGCTGCTTCAGAAAGAACTTTTAGTTCAATCTCTTCTTCCAGATTCAAATGAAGGAGCTCTGTTGCACTTTCATAGGTTAACATATATGTTGGCTTGATGACTGAGTTTTCCACCGAATATTCTGCAATGCTGCCAAATCCATTAGGTTAATGATTTTCTCCAAAATGTTCATCTCTTAATCTTTTTATAAATCCAAAGCATGACCTCATTTAGAAACAAGTCTTCTTCGAAGCAATAAGTTCCTCATATCGTAACAATCTTCAAGATTAAGAAACTGAGACAAACATTTGAGAATTCATGCCAAATTCATTTTTTAACAGAAGATTAAACCAAGCAGCAACCCCAAAATTGATACACCCAATAGATATACAGTAATCAGGAACCAATATTAAAAGCAGCAAATTCCTAGACTCCGGGATTGATGAGATCTCATGTAACACAATTCCTGGTACAATTGTCATTGATAGCTAACCTGCCATCAGAACGCAGCACAACAGACACAGTGACAGCATTACACAGCCTTCCTTGCTGCAGACTCATGCCTTCCATGGCCAGCCTTTCAGGAAACATTGGATATGTTGCAGTAGGCAAGAATATAGAAGTTCCTCTTCTTCTGGCATCTCTGCAAAGAAAGCACCGTATTAAAATAACACCTCAGAAAGTTACCACCAAAACCAACATTTTAGGCATATGATTATGTACTTGTCTATTATACTTCCTGGCTGAAGTAAACTAGTTGGATCTGCAACATGTATCCAAACTTTAATCCGGCCATCCTGCAGCCTTGTTGCACTCAATGCATCATCAAGCTGCAATGGCTCGTGCTTTAGGAACTTTGAGAATTATATTTTAGAAAATTGCATCTTAGAACTCCAACACACAGTCAAAGCACAAAGGACATAATTCTCCCATGAAACCACAATGTATACCACACCTCATCAGCCTCATCAACATCAATCGCGTAAACCTTCAGGTGAGTCAGGTCTACTCTATCAGCCTAAACACCAAAACAACAGTAAATCAATGATGATAAGATAAACAAGAATTAGACATAAGTGGAGTTTAGAAATAATAAATGCTTCAAATTATTTAGACAATTAACGTCTCCATTATGGTCCTAGACAAACAAAAAGGTTCTCACTGAATCCAAAAAAATTGCACAAATAGAGATGTTAAAAAAAAGGGGGGGGGGGGGGGGACAAAGACATTGAGTTCCACTTAACTTCTCCCTCAATCCTAATATAGAACTTGTGCAACTGTGAGCTCACCATGGCTTATCTGGCATGAAGGCAATAATGTAGCTCATTCCACCTCTACAGCTGCTGGAACAGTTTCTCATACGCATTAATAAAGCTAGTGGTCACCTCCCTCCCTCGCTCCCCCCCCCCCCTCTTCTCTCTCTCTCTTTGTGTGTGTTTGTGTGCACGCAAGCTTTTTGATGAGTATGTACAATTGGGCTATTGACAGATAGGCGTAGAGATAAATGAAAAAAAGAATTTGCTCATAGAGACAGTTGGTTTGTTAGATAGTTGTGTGTAAATAGCCGTCGTCCGATATGTAGTAGGAGTAGAATATGTCCTAGTCCGATATGTAATAGGAGTAGAATATATCCTAGTCTCATATATAATAAGAGTAGAATATGTATTGTATATAGGGCTCATTATATCATTGTTAATAATTAGATTTTTCTCTCATGCATTCTCATATGGTATCAAAGCTTCGGTAAGAAAAAATCGTTGTATGTCATTCCAGCGAAATCCGGAAAGAAAGATCTCGTTGCCTTGCAATTTTCCAGCAACTTCGCCTTGTTCCCAAGGTTCATCACTCCTACAGTGGTACTATGTATACCATTACCACTATCGGATCCGAAACTCTTATGCGATAACCCCAAGTATTCCGGTCCCAGCGGAACAAAAAAGTCAGTCACCATGCATATTTCGATGACTCAAGATTGATTTGTTACCTCCTCATCGGTAAGTGTTGTGCGAAAACCAACACTACCAACTTGTTTGGAAACAGTTAATTGCTCCGGCAGAAAGTCCCTCACGCGCCTCCACGCGCCGCCAAACTAGGGTTCCGGCGAGCTACAGTAACTTTTTCAACACATGTGAGCCATTCCGTCTTCTTTAGGACTACTCGTCCAGTGATTCTAAGCCTACCCATATAAATAACATCAAATTTTGACGTCTTTAATATTTTTGCCATGAATCGTGCCCTTTTTCCGGCGTGAACTGTGATTTCCCCGCGTGAATAGTAATTTCTAAAAAAATTATGTGTCTCTAGTAGTGTTTTAGAACCTATTTTATATTATGGAATTCAGCTTAGTCTCACTATTTTCCGACGACATTTCGGCCAACTTCTATTTATCAGCAACCACCTGTTTGTGTTGCTCGGCGAGAGTCAATGGCCTTGTATGTCGAATGATCAGCTTGCACATATGTTTACCAAGACCCTCACTGGTCCTCGTATAAGTCACATATATAACAAGGTCGGTACATATGATTTGTATGCACCGGCTTGAGGGGGAGTTACATGTAAATAGCCCTAGTCCCATACGCAATAGGAGGAGAATATGTCCTAGTCCTATATGTAGTAGGAGCAGAATATTCATAGTCCCCATATGTAATAGGAGTAGAATATGTATTATATATAGAGTTCATTGTATCATTGTTAATAATTAGATTTTTCTCCGTGCATTCTCACATCTTTCTAACAAAATAACTTCTGCATCACGTACACTGCTTCTTTGAAGGATAGTCTTCAAACTCATCAAGAATTTTGATAAGTTTGCTAGAAAAACTTGGATGTTATATAAACTAAAATAATGTCATTGATTGCACACCAAGATGGCGTTGGGAAAATAGCAGTGTTCAGTGGCTCAACTACCTTACTTAACATAATTGTCACAATTATCTATAGAAACAGGAATTTTCTCTTCCGACAAAAAGAATATGAAATAAGAAGAATTTGGAAATATAAAAAATGCTTTTGGGAAGGAACGCCAGAGAAAGCTAGATTCAGAGGAATCTGGACTCAATACTGCATGTTTATAACAGCAAGTCAGTACGCATAACTAAACTTATTGACATATTCTACCTATTCCAGCAGCAGCTTCCCCTCCCCGGCAATTGATGGTTTAGATCAGGACATGCTTACAAGTCATTCATAAAGACAAATGGTAGTCCTTAGAGGATCACACAAGGCCGACACTTTCCCCAAATTCATGGTAGAAAGAGGTAGTGTCTAGTTATCTGCTGCTCATGCATTCGATATTTAACAAACCACTTCTAGGAAAACTTGACAGAAGACTTCTAAGGAACATAAAGGGAAGTTGGCAGAGTGTCATAACTCCATCTATTTGTTCAATGTCATTGAAGTCGAGGAGGATTAGTATTTTTGTCTTCTTAAGTCAATGAAGTCAAAGGTTGAGTTCCAAACTAGAACTTCAATCCTGAAAACTACGCATTAAAAGGTGCTTCCTTCCTTCTAACTCGTTGTATCTCCATATAAGTACTTAATAAGAAGTCCAGATCAAACAACAACAATAACAACATACCCTGTAAATCTCACTGTGGGGTCTGGGGAGAGTAGAGTGTACGCAGATCATACCCCTACCCAAAAAAGGATAGAGAGGCTGTTTTCTGGAGACTCTGGCTTATCAAGAGAGATAATAATAACAGAAAAAAAAAAGGCATGTAATAACAAAAGATGCCAGAAAGAAAATAACAACAAATAAGTGAAAGGGCAATAACACAAAACTATTCAAAACAACAATGTGAACACAACATAGACCGCTAACAAACCTAAACGAAACTCTATCAGACTACCCAGTACAAAGAGGGAAGAACTCTCGACTACCCCATAGCCTACCACCCTAATGCTCGACCTCCACATGTTCCTATCAAGAGTCATGTCCTCGAAAATCTGAAGTGGCGTCGTGTCCTGCCTGATCAGCTCGCCTCAATACTTCTTAGGCCGCCCTCTGCCTCTTCTCGTACTTGCCAAAGTCAACTGCCCACACCTCCTAACCGATGCATCTAGACTTCTCCTCCGCACATGTCTGAAACACCTAATTTGCGCTTCCCTCATCTTGTCGCCCACGGGAGTCGCGCCCACCCTCTTTCAAATATCTTCATTCCTAATCTTATCCAGCCTAGTATTCCCACGCATCTATCTCAACATCCTCATTTCTGTTACTTCTATCTTCTGGATATGTGAATTCTTGAAGGGCCAACACTCACCTCCATACAACATGGCTGGTCTAACCACCGCACTATATAATTTACCTTTGAGTTTCGGTGGCACATTCTTGTCACACAGGACTTCAGACGCTAACCTCCATTTCATCCACCCCACCCAGTACGGTGCGTAACATCCCCGCCAATCTCCCCATCTCCCTGGATAATTGTCCCTAAATACTTAAAACTTTCTCTCTTAAGGATGACTTGTGAGTCAAGCCTAACTTCCACATCGGCTTCCCCCGTCACGTCGCTGAACTTACATTCCACATATTCCGTCTTAGTCCTACCCAACTTGAAACCTTTAGACTCCAGGATCTGCCTCCATACCTCCAGTCTCCCATTCACGCCGCCTCGCCTCACATCAATCAGAACTATATCAACAGCGAACAACATACATCATAGCACCTCTCCTTAGATATGATGTGTCAGTGCGTCCAGAACAAATAAGAACATGCTGAGCGCAGATCCATGGTGTAACCCCATAACAATCGGAAAAGGATCTGAGTCACCTCCCACAGTCCTAACCCGGGTCATAGCTCCATCATACATATCCTTTATTGCTCTAATGTAAGCCACCAGTACACCATTCATCTCCGGACACCTCCAAAAGACGTCCCTGGGGACCGTGTCATACGCCTTCTTTAGGTCAATAAACACCATATGCAAATCTCTCTTCCTATCGCTGTATAGTTCCACCAACCTCTTGATAAGGTGGATAGCTTCCGTAGTAGAACGACCCGGCATGAACCCGAACTGCTTTTCCGATATAGACACCGCCCTCCTTATCCTCCCTTCCACCACCCTCTCCCACTTTCATGGTATGACTTGGTAACTTGATACCCCTATAGTTGTTACAATTCTGGATATCCCCTTTGTTGTTGTACACCGGAACCATTGTACTCCACCGCCACTGATCACGCATCCTCTTTGTTTACATTAAACAGCCTCGTTAGTCACTCCAAGCCTGCTATACCCGCATATCTCCAAAACTCTAGTGGAATCTGGTCTGGTCCAGTCGCTTTGCCCCGACTCATCTTACCCGCCGCACCCACAACCTTCTCAACTTTAATGTGCCTACAATACCTAAAGTCTCGATGACTCTCGGAGTGCCCCAACTGTCCTAACACGATGTTTCCATCCCCATCTTCATTCAGAAGTATATGAAAGTACGACTGCCATCTTTGCCTAATCTGGGCCTCTCCATCAATACTTGACCGTCCTCGTATTCGATGCACCTCACTTGATCCAGGTCACGAGCCTTCTTCTCTCTCGCTTTGTCCAATCAAAATAATTTCTTGTCCCCACCTTTGTCGCTAAGTTCCTCATAAAGCCGACAAAAAGCAGCAGTCTTAGCCTCTGTTACCGCTAATTTCGCCTCCTTCCTAGCCTCCTTATATCTTTCTTTATTCGTTCTCCGCTGATCCTCGTCGGTGCTCTCTACTAACTTAATGTAAGCCGCTTTCTTGGCTTCCACTTCACCTTCGACCATGTCATTCCACCACCAGTCGCTTCGGTGCTTGCGAGAGTAACCTTTAGAAAATCCCAACACCTCTCTTGCTACCTCCCTTACACAGTTCATCGTCGACCTCCACATAGTGCTAGCGTCCCCACCACTCTTCTAGGCACCCATATTCGTCAGTCGCCCCTCCAAATCCTGCGCATTAACCTTAGACAAAGCTCCCCGCCTGATCCTCGACGGACCCCGTACAAACCTCTTCTTCCTCTTCATCAAGATACCAACGTTCATCACTAAAAGCCTATGTTGAGTTGCGAGGTTCTCACTCGGGATCACCTTGCAATCCTCGCACAACCCCCTGTCAGAATTCCTGAGGAGGACATAGTCAATCTGAGTCCTAGCCACCATAATCCAGAAAGTAACCAAATGTTCCTCCCTTTTCGGCAATATAGAATTCACGATCACCAACTCAAAAGCTCTAGCGAAATCCAACAGTGAGGTACCGTGCACCTCACCATGGCCACTAGCAGACGACCCAATAAGACCATTGAAATTCCCTCCTATGAAAAGCTTCTCCGTACGCGGAATACCCCGTATCTACCACAATGCCCACTCTGTTCTTGCCCTTCACGACTCCGGAGAACCAGAATTTATACCTGTCAATATTCCTCGCATCGATCCTACCCACCTAGTCTCCTACACACACGCTATATTGACCCTCCTCTTCTGTAGAATCTTCGCCAGCTCTTCAGACTTACCCGTTAACGTCCCAATATCCCACGATTCAATTCTCAACACACAGGCTACCTTGTTCCATTTACCCCATTTGGGCCCCGTCCCACCCCCCTGACCCTTGCCCTACCCCCCCTCCCCACCACCCGACTTCCCCGAGGACATGACCTAACTCTGCCATTACAAACACACTCTCTATACCTATGATTTGAAAATACCCAAGATTTAAAATTTCGTTGTAGCCAATCTGTAATACCCAAGTCAGTAACAAACCCAATGTAATCTCACAAGTGGGGTCTGGGAAAGATAGTGTATACATAGCCTTACCCTTACCTTGAGAAGGTAGAGAGGTTGTTTCCTATAGACCCTCGGCTCAAGTAACTGTAATACCCAAGTCAATGAACAAAAAAGTATAGCTAGAAAGGCAGAAATATAGATGCATATGTTGATATTATAAGCAAAAAACTTAAAGGCAACATTACCTCATCAAGGTCTGTTGGTGAAGACAAAATACTCTTTGCGACCGACAGAATCTCGTCTCGGTGATCAGTAGGGATGTTTAACTTTAACAAATCAAGATTTACATGTACAGGAAAATACCCTATATCTATGAGGAGATTCACTGCTGCAGATGAGGTCTTCGCCAGTCCCATGGCCTTCAAAATCTAAAAGAGAGGGAGACAAACAGCGTGATACAGTTTTCTCTTTAAGTTTTCCATCTTTTTGGATTAAGAAAAGATGTGCATAACTTAGCAACTCAACAGGAAAGACCTTCAGAAGGCAGGAAAGAGGTGTCTAATGTAACCAAGATAATAAATGTTACTCAACTAAACTTCAGAGACTTTTCATCCAATAACCAAAGGTTAAGATTGATTACCATCCCAGCTGTTCTCTTTTGATCATCGTTTTTGCAAGCATCAATGGCAAAAGCTTCAAGAGACTCAATTTTGTGCCAGATTTTCTCTTCAGTCTTCCAGGAAGATCTTGGCGGTTTGTCCTGAGTCGGCATTTTTTTAGCAGATCGCAGTAACTGTATAAGTTCCTCAAACTCCTTCTCTGCAGCCTCTTTAGCAAGCTGCCTTCGCAAAAGTTCGCCCACCTAATTTTTTTTAGGCCAAGCGGTTACTTAGCAAACTGAGGCATTTATATAACAAAGAGAGAGAAAATAAGAAGCAAAAAGGCCACGAAGCAACCATGAACGATAGGAAGTTTTGAAGGCAAGTCTTCATGTAACTCTCTACAAGATCATGAGAATGAATGGAACAAGTAAACATGTAAGTTAACGCATGTGTGTTGCACATGGTAGTAGCAAGACGAAACACAAAAATACTTCATTGATCTTACCCAAACATTTAATACACACATAAATTATGTCAAAAGACATTAATGTTGAAACATCAGGGAAAAAGGAAAATACTTGATGAACTCACTACCATAGAGGATGCATTCTTTACTTTTATTGATACTACGCTATAATACTGATATCGAAAAGATACAACAACAAAGGAACCCAGTGTAACCCCACATGTGGGGTCTGGGTGATATCAACAAGGTGTTACAATTATTTATGCTCCTTGATTTAAACACTAATATCCACAATATGCTCTTTTATACGATAATAATTTAAAATTTATGTAAAACATATTGTACTAAATTAAAATAGATATGTCCGGAAAAAAAAATAGATAAAGGAGAGCAAATTTCTAAATGTAAATTTTTGTGATTTTATTAGTTTCTTACATAATATCAGATTGGACTATGCTTCCTGTCTAAAGAGTTTGTGCAAGGGTGGCAGTTCATGTGTAAGCATACCTCCTTACAACTTTACTATTGAACTTCATATTCTAAAGGATCATTAGAGTATTTACCTAATTGAAATAATTTGATTGGGGATCATGCTAATCTAGTTTCTAAGACGATGAAGGGCTTTATATGTTCACTTACAAAATTAACTTGAAATTTTCATTATCTCTGACGAATTGAACTATGAACTTTATCTGAGCAAAAGCTATTTTTTCAAATATAAAGCTACTTTCTTGCTTTTGCATATAGTTAACAGATGAGAAGAAAATTCCTATATTTACTAATAATAATAAATAGACATCTTCTTTTCCTTTTTTTTAGATTAAGATTAGTCTTAACCTTCTTTTTTTTCTTTTTGAAAAGGTAAAGTGTAAGATTAGTAAACCCTCAGGGAGTGGCAATTGACTTGAGCCTTGGGGTTTGCTCCCTTTCAAGGTCTCAAGTTCGAAACCCACCGGGTGCAAACAATTTCTGAGGGCCATCGGACTGGGTAAAACCTGAATTAACCGTGGTGCACTTGCGGGAAACTCCTTGCCGAGGGCCTGTGCACCCCCGGGATTAGTCGGGCCTCGAAGAGACTCGAACACCCGGTGCCAAATCAAAAAAAAGATTAGTATTAACTATTACCTTGTATAAAAAAATTAAGATTGGTCACACGCTCTTAAAATTTCAAACTGGGAACCTCATTTCAGAGTAAACAGAACAACTGCACACATCTAACAGATGTAGATGAAAATGCCGCTTTGTCCTCATTCCTGTGTCAACTAACATGTCGGCAGATCGGCTGAATGGATTTTATCAGGTTTCAAAGACCAAAAAACAGATGATGCATTCTTAGTAAACAAAAATAACTGATGGAGGACTATATATTATACCTGGGTAGCAGTCCGAGGTCCATAAACAGGAGAAAGACCTTTTGACTCCAGAACTGTGAAATACACCTCATCTCTCGATAACAGTAGGTGCGCACAATAGCTTTCAAGAGGCTCCGCACTACCAAAAATCATCTGGTTGAATGAGCAGAGGTCATTAAAAGAACAATGAATGTCGACATCATAAATTCCAGATCGATTACCTCAGCCAGTTCCTGAACTGTTACGGAATTATTTTTCTCAACAAGCTCATTCCATGCAAATTCAAGTAGTGCTGTATCCTATCAGTGGTACTCAAAAAGTCAATCTTTATCCTAAAAAGGGTAGAAAATTCTATATTTTGTCTCTTTATCGAGTAGCTACTGCAAAGTTCTGTTAAAAACAGCAAGATGAACCAACCAAGTTATCCTGAGCTTTCTGGACAAAATCTGATATTTCTGTGGGCTCAAAGTTTTCAGCACCAGGAACAATAAAAGTTACTTGCTGTGGCTTAATGGAGGTCGTAATCCCATTCTGCATCATCAAAAACCAAATAATGTGCATCAGTGCCTAAGCAGCAAATAAGCCTAATAAACTAGTAAACGAACTCATTAATTTGTTTTTGAGTTTAAGGTCATTGTATTGATGGTGCAAAACCAGGGGCGGATCCAAGGTATAAGATATGGGTTCTCGGGAACCCGGTAACTTTTGAGTAGACCCTGTATTTTTATTAAAAAAATTATTAAATATCTATAAATATCTATTTGTGAACCCAGTTATTATTGTATATTAATTTGAAATTGCGACAGGAACCCATAAACTTAAAATCCTGGATCCGCCTCTGTGCAAAACAATATTTACATCAGGTCACTTAAAAGATAATTGTAAGTAATCCAATTTAATAAGCATTGATTGATAACCTAGAATAAATGAGAGATAACACATTATAATAGGCTAAATTACACTGATGGTGTATTAAATTCACCTGATCAGAGACCATCCAATTCTTTTTGCCATCAGGTTTAAGAGCAACTGCTAGCAACACCCTTTCAGAATCCTTCTTGAACTCCAGCAGTAGTCCTTTCTGAAGTGTTCCTTTTTTCAACTTGTCCTCAAGAAGTTCTCCTGTGCTTGCAAATTCCAGCCTATAAAAGATTCCGCATTAATCATTTTACACCTGAAAGCAACAACTCTTATCTATCTTATATGCTATTATAAAAGCATGAAACTCTAACAAGAGATGTTGATTGACTTTCGTATCCTTCATAAGTGCATTCTTCGCTGGACAAAATTGAAATTATAACTAATTTTAAAAACTTCATTATTTCCTGTTTTAATTGTTTGGCCTTTATATTTTTAATTAATTCAAAGAACCTCATTGTTTCCCTGTACGGTTCTCCCAAGTTTGCATTCGAAACTAAAACCCTTCCAAAACACACACTTTCTTGTTTCTCTAAGTCTTAAATTAATTCCTATATAATATGAACATTCAATTAAAGAGTTTAAGTTATATGCACTATCACTGTAAGGAATTTTCAACCATCAAGTCACTTTTACTTGTTGTAGCGGATAACTTATCCTAGTTTCAAGATTACAAATTTCACATTTTAAGGAGACTTATACGTAGATATTCTCTGAGTGATCTGATAATGCAAAACATTCCTTATATAGGTGTATATAGCCTAAACTTCTAAATTATTGCTTTGGATACAAATTTTGCACTAATTATTATGAGATATACGTGCAGTGCACGTATATAAAGACGAGTATATTATAAAAAGAAGAACCAATGAGAAAATTAAAGTAGAAATAACAACAGTACTACAAAATGAGCAGAAGGTACTTGCTAGTAGCACGAACTCTGCCACGTTTGCGAATGGACGCGAGCTCTTCCATGACCATTTCGACGAGGTTGTGAACTGAATAGCTCCGAACAGTGACGTGGCTAAGAGGATAAGGCGTACAACGGAGAAATGAATGTAAATTCAAATGCTTTCTATTTCGGGAGGTGGTGAATTGACGGACACAGCATCCGCGTGAGGCGGCGAGCGGTGGCGTCGCGGCTGAACGGAAAATGACGCAGCTGTTCATGGCGCGAACCGCCATTGGGGTTTGGTTGAAAGCTAAAAATTGGTGGTTGTGATAGTTGGAGATGTTATGTAGCAAATGGGGATTTCGTTTGTTTCGGTTTTAGAAGAGGCTTTGGCAAGTTCCCTTTACTTGTTGTAAGAGTTATCGGATTTCTGGTTTTACCAGAATGCCCCTGTTATTATGGTTTTATTGGGAAAATAACAATGCTCTCAGGAAAAATATTTTTTTTTGTTATTTTTTGTATATATATTCATTTTGTATGTTATATACAAAAATTATACAAATTTTATATACTTTTACGGCTAGCAAATCTAAATAGTTTCTGGTGAGAGCTAGAAATAACAAAAAAACCAATTAATTAGTATCCAAAAATAATTACTCACATTCCCTGTTTATATCAAATATATTTATGTGATATATTAAAGTAAAGTATATTAATCAACTATAGTTAAATGATAAAAGTCTATTTAAAATACAGATGTCAAGCAATTATTGGTTTTTGTATAAACTTTTGGAAAATATTGGATTATAGAGAATTGATTTAGCTTAAGGTGTGTCAAACATTATCCTTAAGGACATTTTGCCACATAGGGATAAATAAAATTAGGCATATTCTCCAAGATTCGATAAGCTCTTCTAGTATAATTAGGAACACAAACAACACAGATTAACAAAATAAAACCAGCACTAAAAAGAATATATAGCAAAAGTTTTTACCCTTAATTATTTCCACCCCTCGAAGCAAAAAAGACTTGCAATTTATAGATAAGAAAACATCATCTCAATCATATGTCTAGCTTAAAGCAATAAAGTTCCAACGTATATAATATTGAAGAATTAACGGATAATGAGAGACTAATAACTGTTACACAGAAAATTCTTTAACATTTTGTAACTTTTCAAAGCCGTCAAGGCTATTGTTAACGGCAGTAGTTTCAAAAAGAATTTAAAGGCTATGAATGCCAATCAAAAGTTTGTTATAATATTATAATAATGATTATTAATCATGTCTAGTAAAGTATAAAGAACATGTTATAATTTTCATTTATAGATATTAGAATATATTCAATTGATTGGTCTAATAAAGACTAATCAAAAGAATGAACCTAGACATCACTTTGAATATTCTTTTTGATATATTAAAATTATTTTCTTTTTATATTTCCCACATAGCTCCAAAAGAATATTATAATGAAATAAAAAAATTACTGAATTTTTATAAATGAGCATAATGCGTTGGTATTTTTTGGACTATAAACTAGACCTAAATAAAATAAAATTATACTTAAAGAATAACTAGGTGAAGTTTAGAACTTCTATGAAGCAAGAGTTCTTTAGTAAGTTTAATATCTTATCTACCACATTATACATGCGCACACTTTATTGTTTGTCTTGGTTTTGCGCTACTAAGCCATACACGCGCCTGGTTTTCATGAGTTTGCCATGAATTTCATAGGTGCGACCCTACCCCATACACATATAGGTCCATCCGTCAAGTGTATTCTGTAGCATAATACACCACATATAAAAGGCTATGGATTATTAGATTAAGAGTTTAATAACTCAACCCCTCATTCCTTGCAGTCTTGCACTATATACACATACCATATGAAGGGGCATAATGTAATAGTGCACATTTGATCAACTAATGACTTATTTTATCCATATGAACCTACTTCATGGGATCTCCAATCACACAGGTTGGGTTACCATCATTGTTGATATAACTCAAACTCGCAATAGTCTCATTCCCCTTGATGTTTCAGATATTCTTCCCAAAGGTTTAGTTAGAGGATCGGTCAAATTCACTTCTGACTTCATATAATCCATGGAAATAATTTCATCTCTCAATAGTTGCTTTATCATATTATGTCTCAATCGAATATTTTTACTCTTCTCATTAAAGGACTTATTTTTAGCAATGGCTATTACGGCTTGGCAATCACAATGCATCGACACAAAGGCGTCTGTTTTATTCCTAGTGAAATACTTGTCAAAAAGTTCTTTAACCGCTCGTCCTCATTGCCAACTAATTCCAATGCTACAAACTCAGATTCCATGGTAGATCTAGCTATTATTGTGTGTTTAGCTGATTTCCATGCCACAACACCTCAAAGTGTGAACACGTAACCACTAGTGGATTTTGTCTCATCTGAATCAAAGATCCAGTTAGCATCATTGTATCCTTCTAATACGTGAGGAAATCCACTATATTTGATACCATAGTTCATGGTACCTTTCAAATAGTATGAAGTTTATGCTGAAACTAAACAAACTAAGAAATCACGTGCCTTCGTACATAGAGAATCTGAATTATTAAGTCTAATCCATACTAATTTAGGATATTTGAAATAAAGCATGACTAGAGGAGGGAAAAAATTATGTGACATTTATAGACAATTTTTCTAGGGATACAAAAATTTATTTATTAAAAAATAAAGATGAAGTTTTCGATAAGTTTTTAATTTATAAATTGGATAAGAAAATCAAAAAAGATATATCTGATAGAGGTGGTGAATTCATTTTGTTGAATGATTATTGTGAAAAATAAGGCATAATTAATGAGATAACACCTCCATATTCTCCACAATCAAATGGTGTAGCAGAAAAAAAAAATAGGACATTAAAGAAAATGACGAATAGCATGCTTGTTAGTTTTGGTGCCCCGGATAATATTTGGGGCGAAACCATTTTATCTGCTTGTCATTTACAAAATAGGATTTTCTATAAGAAAATTGGTAAAATCCATTATTAGTTGGGGAAAAGGTATCCTCCTAATTTGAAATACTTGAAAGTGTGGGGGCCTTGCCAAAGTTATGTTACTCGATACTAAGAAAAGAAAATAGGATCTGAAACATTCGATTGCCAAAATAGGATCCCATTTGTAGTAGTTCCCAATCACTAATTTTTGTTTAGTAGCGTCTTCAGTAGTCTACTTTGTTACCATTGACTCCCAAATCTCTTTTGCCTCCTTGTAGGAAACGCAAACAATGAACAATTATTTAGAAAGAGTAGAAAGTATAGTATGTCTACATACCTTATTAGCATGAACACATTGATCTATCTAAATGGAAGTTGCTTTAGTTGGCTTAGGAGCAGTAAGGGCAAAAGTAACTCCATGCATATCTAAATAGAATGCACGCGTTCTTGCCAGCGCTTAAATTATCTCCGCCATAAACCTCAATTTTCAAAACATTAGGGAAGGTTTGGCATAGATAATTGGCGATGGAACAGTAACAAAAATAGTGGGTACAACGGGTGTAGTAACATCAACAACAACACTAGCGACGTTATTCTCCATAGTAACAGCGTGGAAGTACCCTTAAATTTATTGGAAAAATATTGAATTATAAAGAATAGATTTAGCTCGAGGCACAAGGATACTGTCCTTAAGAATATTTCGTCCATACCGGAATAAATAAAATTATGCGTTTTCACAGAATTCAACACGCTCTTCTAGAATAACTAAAAGCATAAACAACAAATATTAACAAATAAAAACCCAGCACTGAAAATAATATATAACAAAAGTTTTTACTCTTAGTTTTTTTCACCCCTCAAAGTAAAAAAAAATACTTGAAATTTATAGATAAAAAAATACCTATCTCATCAGATGGCTAGCTTAAAGCTCCGACATATATAACATAAGGACTAACGAATAATGAGAGGCTAATGACTGTTACAATGAAACTTCTTCAACGTTTTGTAACTTTTTAAAGCCATTCAAGGCTATTGTTCACGGCTGTGGTTTCAGAAAGAATTTAAAGGCTATGAATACAAATCAAAATAATATTATAATAATAATTATTAATCATGGCTATTAAAGTATAAAGAATATGTTATAATTTTCAGTTATAAATATTAAAATATATTTAATTGATTGGTCTAATAAAGACATATTAAAAGAATGGACTTAGATATTAATTTGAATATTCTTTTTGTAATATTAAATTATTATTTTTTTACAAAAACAGTGGGTGTAAGTAACCTTTACAGGATAGGAGTAAGGTTGTGTATACACTTCTCTTTCAAAACCTCACGTATGGGATTAAGTTGGGTTTGTTGTTGTTGTTGTTGTTGTTGTTGCTGCAATAGTGGGTGTGAGTAAATTTTTTCAAAGATTGCGTATTGTTAATTATTACGGTTAAGTGATTGTAAAACTTACCAGTGCTAATGTTTATATTGAATAAATGAATACAAGACAAATATTTTTTGTACGTAAATTTATCACTTAATAGCTATGGTCAAATGGTACATGTTCTTACTTTAGTTTTAACTACTAAAATTTAACTATTTAATTTGGTATAAACACAAATACAAATAAGTAAGGGATACTACGATTAAGTGAGACTAAAATAGTCGAACTATTACTACTATTAAAATTACTTATGTTGGACTTCGTAGCCGTTTGACTAAAAAGTGTAACTTTTGGTTAAACCTTTATATTTATATAATATTGGATTAAACCTAGTTAACAATAATATTCTTAATCGTGAATCTTGAAAATACGGATAATGCGGGGTCGATCTAGTGGGGGGTTAATAATGTCATGCATTAAATATTTCAAAAGCATGAGCAATAATGGAGGAGTAACTAGCAATAAATAACAATAAATGTCATTTAAGTAAATAAAATGAATGATTCACCCAGTAATGAATGAGTTAGATAATTGTTCCTCCTGACATTGATGCGTGTCAGATAAATCATAGAATATTCGTATTATTCTCGGATCTAATGGAAAAGCATGGAATAATATAAGCAAGAATATTTGATGAAAAGGTAATGTTTGTATCTTTGCTAGAAAGAGAATCTTATATATATATATATATATATATATATATATATATATATATATATATATATATATATATATATATATATATGACATTCACTCATATATATGTGACATTCACCGGATAAAGAACATCTTTCAGGAGAAGATTCTCTCTCTAGCGTTCATTTGTCATTAGAGTAAATGATTTCTCGTAGTCACTTACAATTTGAATAGAAGAAAATGAACTTGTCAGATCTTTGTGGGTATTTACACTTACGATAATTTGACTAGAAGACAATTATCACTCATATTAATTTTTTAATAAGGAGATTGGTGGAACAGTTTAGGGATAAGAAGAAGGACCTACACATGGTGTTCATCGATTTGAAGAAGGCGTACGACAAGGTCCCAAGTGAAGTGCTATGGAGGTGCCTGGAGGCGAAGAGTGTGCCAGAAGCCTACATCAGAGTGATCAAGGACATGTATGATGGTGCTAAAATTAGGGTTAGGATGGTGGGTGGCGATTCAGACCATTTTCCCGTAGTTATGGGGCTTCATCAAGGATCTGCGCTTAGCCCGCTCTTATTTGCCTTGGTGATGGATGCTCTGACACGCCATATTCAAGGGGATGTGCCATGGTGTATGCTATTTGCAGATGACATTGTCTTGATAGACGAGACAATGGTAGGTGTTAACGAGAGGTTGGAGGTCTGGAGACAGACTCTCGAGTCTAAGGGTTTCAAACTAAGCAAATCTAAGACCGAATACCTGGAGTGCAAGTTTAGCGCCGAGCCGAGCAAGGTGGGTAGGGATGTGAAGCTTGGTTCTCGGGCCATCGCTAAGAGGGACAATTTCCGATATCTTGGGTCGGTGATTCAGGGGGACGGAGAGATCGACGGGGATGTTACCCACCGCATAGGGGCGGGGTGGACGAAATGGAGACTTGCATCGGGGGTCTTGTGTGACAAAAAAGTGCCACAGAAACTTAAGGGAAAGTTTTATAGAGCTGTGGTTAGACTTGCCATGCTGTATGGGGCAGAATGCTGGCCAGTGAAAAATTCTCATGTTCAGAGAATGAAGGTTGCGGAGATGAGAATGCTCAGGTAGATGTGCGGGCTCACCAGGTTGGATAAGATTAGGAGTGAAGTTATTCGGAAAAAGGTGGGGTGGCCCCGGTAAATGAGAAGATGCGGGAAGCGAGGCTTAGGTGGTTCGGGCATGTGTGCGGAGGAACCTCGATGCCCCGGTGAGGAGTTGTGAGCGGTTGGCGGTGGTTGGCGCGAGTCGAGGCAGAGGGAGGCCAAAGAGGTATTGGGAAGAGGTGATCAGGCACGATATGGCTAGTATGCGGATTTCTGAGGACATGGTCCTTGATAGGAGAGTCTGGAGATCTAGTATTAGGGTTGTCGGATAGAAGCCCCTTGTATCTTTCGCACTTCTTTCCCGGTCTGGGGGTTTGATAGGGCTTTCAATAGTTGATTTGTGTTTTGGTTTATGTTTTGAGATTACTGCATGCCATTTTATTTATGGTTTATGGTTTATGTTTTGATAATTGTCTATGTGATTTTTTATAGAGTTACTAATACTATCCTGTTTTTGCTTTTGTTTTTATTCTCCTTTTCCTGAGCCGAGGGTCAATTGGAAACAGCCTCTCTGTCCTTTCGGGTAGGGGTATGGCCTGCGTACGTATTACCCTCTCCAGACCCCATCTTGTGGGGTTATACTGAGTAGTTGTTGTTGTTATTAATTTTTTAATAAGGTGAGGCTAAAACGTACTATCGTTTCTCCAAAAGAGAAAAGCTAGAAGTTCTATGATTCCTTAGCAAATCCATTCTGTTCGTTTTTTAACAACCTTAATCTCTGGTTAATTCTGTAATGATGTTACTGTTTTGTTATTCTTTTAAACAAAATCTCGTGGTAAATATATGCTTCTTTTTGTGATAGCAACCGATGTTAAATTAAAAAAAAAACTATTTATATTAAAAGAATAAAATAAATTGAAAAAGAAAAAAGAGAAACCAATATCAGAAATAGAAGTTTATGTTTGTAAGACGTAGAACAAATGATGAGCCAACCTTTCCTCAAGCTATAAAGATTTTGCTTAATGTTCAAGGGCGACTTGGAAAAATTCAGCTACTATTCAAATATCAAATGTGTATATTTACTATATATAAGAATGTTCTCTAATACAAAAACAGTTGATCAAATGTGATGTATATGCTGAAGCAATAACTATGGCTGCAATGGAAATGGCATCAATTTACAAACGAATCGTATGTGATGGCAAATCAACGACAGAGCTGACTGCACAGCCCCTGGATCTGAGACGTACTTGGATTCGACAAAGAATATGATCTTGTCTTGCTGCTGTTGGAGCATGTCAATGTAAGCTGGTTGTCTGTTTGCTCAGACTGCAAGAACGAATCGACAAATGATAAGTTCTGTAACCACGCAATCGGAAAATGAATGTTTCATGTCATGACAGTGAAGGAGCTTTATTGAGATTCGTGGAACGAGAAATTCAGTGGCTACTTACCATACAGGAAACAGGCTCTGTGTTGCAACTCCACCTTGAAGTGGGTACACAGCTCATATAATGGCACCAAGAACAATGATCGTTTAAATCTACTCCGCGGAGAAGCATGACCAAGCCGCTAGTGAACCTGCACCAAGGAGAATCAACTACTAAGATAACTAAGTTCATCAAATTCAGAATCTTCTTTATCCTGAATCTTCTTTATCCTAAGTTCATAGTTTAAAGGCTATGATTGTCAAAATCATGGAGACGAAACCATGAACCGATCGATCACAGAAGACTACAATAGTAGGACCTGCATCCTACAAATAACATGTCACTTGGATTTTGCGAGCATGGCACATTATGGCAACTGCAGTTGCTTGGCAACTAATAAGTGCTTCACTAAGTAGGGATCCATTGATCAAAAGGTAATTAAGAAGTATCAATCAAGTCCTGGAATAAAAAAAGCCTTCGGTCTTTTTATTAGTAGTAAAACGAAAACAGCTTAGTTTTATAAACATTTAAAGGCATATGCTCCAAGATTAACATCGAGAGACATGCAACGGGGTGCTCCTCCTACAACTACTATGTCCGTGCTATCCCAAAACTAAGTGGGTGGTCCCTGCTACTATGTCCGTGCTATCCCAAAACTAAGTGGGTGGTCCCTCAACCTGCTAGCTTATTGGGCTAAGTAATAAACTCAAATCAGCACTCCGATTCTGGTACTGAAAATTCTTTATGAAGTCACATCGTGGTTCTTGCAGAGTTAGTAACATAAGTTTCATCTAATCACTACTACATGTTACTTTCTCACTCGACTTAAGCACCCATTATATATGACAGCACCAACAGCAGAAACTTGTCTAGGATTGAGCTTTTAGTATGTCAAACTGGAGTAGAAGCCAAATAAAAGAAACGATAAAATGCCAAAAAAGAAAGGACTGGTGGAATAGACAGTTAAAATGATATAATAATGCAAAATGTGTAAATTATTAAATTCACTGTAGTTTTTAAAAAATTTTAAAATTTTTATAATTTTTATGTTTAGATAACTATTTATGCGATTTCTGCCGGAATTACTAATGCTCTTTTGTTTTTGTTTTTGTTTTTGTTGTTGCTTTCCCTTTCCTTCTCTAAGCCGAGGGTCGATTGGAAACAGCCTCTCTACCCTTTTGGGTAGGGGTAAGGCTTGTCTACATATTACTCTCCCCAGACCCCACCTTGTGGGACTATACTGGTTAGTTGTTGTTGTTGTTGTTGTACTGTAGTTTAACACCCCAACCACCAAAGAAAGAAACATAAAGAGAAAAGGTCATTTTTGGCACTTCTTCTGCAGCCTAATTAAAACATGACAGCACAAGAAAAACAAGGTAGAAACTTACCCGATTATCAGAAGAACAAGAGAAATAACCCATAGGACCATCTGATACACCTTGAATTTAGGTTTAGCTGATGTTGAAGAATATCCACTGGATGCATATCTCTGGCTCACCCAACCAAATTGGGGCCGAATCAGAAACACGAAACCAAGAAGAAAACCAGACATAAATCCTCCAATATGAGCGAAGTTGTCAACATGCGGGAGAATTCCGACCGCCAGATTTATAACAATGATGACCACAAGAGTCACTAAAACTGCGAGCTGCACAAAAGGGGAAAACAAGGAGCCAAACGGCTTTATAAGATGATTGGTTCTCAATCAAGTAATAAGCAAGCCTACCATTAATGGCAGGTCTGAACTGTTATAAGAGTTGCTCAATAAATACCTTATTGGCGTATATAGTCCAATTTATTATCAGCTCAGAAAGCATGCTTCCCAGCAACCCAAAAAGTGCACCAGAAGCACCAACAGATATATTTGACTTAATAAATAAAGCTGAGAACAAGCTGCCACCAAGGCCCGCAATGATATAGAGCAGGCCAATGCGTACTACGGAACATAATAAAGAAAAATAAGCCACTGCATTCAGCTCAAACCATATCAACATGTATATAAGCAAAAAAATTAAAATGGATATATATAATAGAGTGCAATCCCACCTCTATTGAGAACTGCAAAGAAGATGCAAACCATCACATAAATCTTTTTAAGCAAAAAGAAAAAAAAGAACAAGATATATCTACCGGAGACTTGAGTATCTAACAGGACAATGCCAGACTAATAATTTAGGGAATACTTAATTCCATAAATATCAAATGTGATAATTGAACAGAATCCTCTTATATAAATGGACATCAAGGGATCAAACGTTATGTACATAATGCAAATGACAAAATAGCACAATTTTGATGATTTTATATCAGCACATTCAGATAAGAGCTTCTCCACTCAATTGGTTCCATTGAATTGTTCAGCAGCACCTTTTACCGCCACAATTTTTAAAGGAGAAGATAATTTTTTTTTATTTAAAAAAAAAGGTAAAAAGGAAATGTTAATTAAGAGTATCTATCAGAGTATTCCCATATATTCCATATCCTTGTCCCATGCTCCGGTCAGTAGTCAGTACTCTGAAAAAACTTCAGAGGGATTTCCTATTGCATGCTTCAAGTGGGACAGGAAATTTCACTTGGTAATAGGGAGACGGTCACAACATGAAAGTGTTGGGGTGGATTTGGGATTAACGATTTAAGGGTTTTAACAAAGTGTTATTGGATAAGTGACTGTAAATTCAGGATAGACGTGAATGCCTTTTGGAGGGAGGTGATCGCAGAGAAATAGGGGATCTTGAAAGAGGGGTGGAGAAGTAAAGATATCACACCTCCTTATAGGTGTGGAGTATGGAGGAATATCTTGAATGGGTGCGAATCAATTAATGGGAATGTATCATTAAGTGAAAGTGACCGGAGCAAGTCAAGTTTTTGGGGACATACGTGGGAGCACCTTGAGAACCACATTTCCAAACATGTATAGAAGTTCATGCCAAAATAAGATATCAGTCCAACAACAGATACGGAGTCTACAATGGGGAGAAGTGCATTACAATTTGAGGTTTAGGAAAACCTTGCACGACTAGGAGGATGCAGAATTCCATAGTTTGATTGAATTGCTTCACAATCAAAGTATTTCACAGGTTAGCCATGATAAATGGAGGCAGGGGAAAGCAAATAATTGTGTCTTCTCTGTTAAGTCCTATTATGAGAAGCTTCTGAGTAGAGAGGATTCAACTTGCCTTCATCTCTCGATATGGACCTCAAGGGTACGGAGAAACGTGTGTTTTTTAATTCACTAGCTGCACAAGGGATGATTTTGATAGCTGAGAATTTGAGGAAGAGAATGATTACTTATTTCAATCGGTGCTTCATGTAAAAACTCAAGAGAAGACTTGAATCATCTCATTTGAAAGATTACGTATTTCAATTGGTGCTTTGTTTGTTGCGGAAAATACTGAGATGGTCTGGACTTTAGTGGATGATGCCCGTCACTGTTAATGCTTAGCTGGATTCTTAGAAGATGGAAGAGAAGACGCAGAGCATGGGATATTGCTAGCACTAATGTAGATCACTCGGAGAGAGGGAGGGAAAGAAAGAATAGGTGATCTTTTAATAGAGTTTAATAGAGTTCAGAAGGATTTTGTACACATGCGGAATAGCATCTTATCCCTTATTTCTTTTTTGTGCACCCACAAGGTCCATATATGTATAGAAGATGGAGTGGCATTCATAAAATACATTTTACAAGGTTTTCTATCTTTTGATATGCTTCTTGAATACGGTTTTTTTTTCCCTTCTTTTAGTGAAACTTTTTAACCTTTATTCAAAAAAATGTGAGATGCAATGTTATCAAGTCAACAACATACTAAATCCAAGTGAACATTTCAATCTTTTTTACTGATACGGAGGTCTTAGATTCTGCTTTTCCAACTTTAATATCAGCTAAGAGAAGCATGAGCTTATAAATCTCGTGACTAAAAAATGAATGAAAGCTGTAGCAAATAAGTCTTAGTTTCTGGAATCTTAGTACTTCTAGAAATGCAACATAACATCAATTGTGAATCTGCGGCAAGATAAAAGTTTTAAGGACTTCGATAGAAGCGATGAGTAGCAAAACCGAAATGTAAATGCAGGTAAGAGCTCTGAAGAATTATAGGAGAGAAACACATTACCAAATCCAAACTCTCGCTCCAGCCGAATGCCAATGACTATCAGACTCAGCATGTTGGCCAGTAAATGAAAAACTCCACCATGCAACCACATGCAAGTAATAAGGCGCCACCCTTCATGTTCGTGGACCACCTTATTCACGTCTAAAGCACCCATCTTCTCTAATCTAAACAAAAAGGAAAAGATAAAAAACTTTTTACATGCGATGTTGGTATTTATATGTTCCAATGTAGCTTACGTTTAAGCACGGAGAATTGATTTACTAGCCTAGAAAAGCAACAAAAAAAGAATGCCGCAAACTAATTCATCAACCTCAATGCGGTAAAAGATCAACAAGTTTCAGAAATTTGATCATCAAATATTAAAGTGTATGACTAGTCGAACGTACCGGCTCATAGGTGATGTGATGATGATTAAATATAATAAAATAGGATAAGTTAGACCTATAATCACATGAAGGTAAGTTTTACAAAAGACCTACAATTTCTTGAATCCATGCAATTTTAAACACACTGGAAATGAAAAACCTGTATAGTCAATACCGATTAGGCTGGGTTAAGATTTAATTGCTATTAGCACACAATAATTACGGTGTTTGACATGAGATTTTTTAGTTTGGCTTAGAGATTGCACGACACTGCAGGGATAGGTATAAAATTCAAAGAACATCTCGGTTTAGGAGAACCTTTAATGTTGTCCAAGAAGATAATTTTTCTCTCATCATCCCATTGGGATAGCCAAAGCTTTCTCTCATCATCTGTGGTCTAAAAATTCCTCATTTGATGCAGTCCCCAAAGGGGTCGTCATTTTACCTGGCTTGGTGCTCGTAAGGTTATCTTCATACAAAGAACAAACCTTCATATGAGGTGAAAAATTTGCCATAAGATGTTGCATGTCTAACAAAGAGGAAGCGCCAGCTTGGGTCGGCAGTTTCTTTTTAATTTTTGCTCTTTCTTGGTACAATATGAAGCTAGAAAATTATGGAAGCTAAGTAAACTAAAGCACAATTATGGAAAAAAAAAAGCTCCTCGTAGCTTGGTTTGGATCCTTGCAAAAAGCGGGACAAAAGAATGCCAAAGAGATACCAATACAGCATTGACGGCAACACAGAAGAGCATGTGGGATTTCCTCTTTTGATCAGGCTTACTTTCTACACCTCCTGTGTTCCTAATTCAATCTGTACCAATAAAATCCTCTTTTCCAGTACCCAAGCAGAAGATTTGGTAGTCAAACCTCACAGGTTAGAGGGATGATAACCATCCGCCCCCTCTCCCCTTCTCTACATAAACCCATCTAAATAAAGCCTACCATAGTGCCCTCTTGACTACTTGATCAAAAAAGGCACACCTATAATCATATTGAGTATTGCCTCGTCTTATTCAAGCTAATTCAAACAACTTAAGCTCGACCACAATATAAGTGAATACAAAAAACTTCCAACTTGTAACAAAATTGACCCTTCCAACCATGGTGGAGCCATGACTTTATACAAGTTGATTCAAAAAAGTTTTATAATGTCACACATGGTATTTGAACCTAGACCTAAAGAAATTTTTGGACTCCTTTGTCACTGCAATAGAACCTTCTCTTATGTCAAACTGGATTCAACAGTTTATACACATATAACCAAAAAGTTATTTTTTTCCCTGTTTACACAGCATAATTTTCCAAAGAAAAGGATTTAATTGAACCCCCTTGGCTTTAAATAGCTCCACTCGTGCCTTCCACAAGCTTCCCAGCCCATCCCTCCCTTAGGCCGTCATGTTAACTGGGTAACCTGCTACAGCTCACAACTATAGGTGCAGGCAAACTTGCACACCAACTCAAACTTGGAATCTGAAGGTTTTCTTTTGTTGTTGTTCACAACGGAGAAATCCCTGAGGGTCAGTGGCACAGGGTTCTAAACTAGGTAGATACTAGAACCGTGCCTTTACCCTTCTCCGCTTAAATAACAGGATTTTATCTGCGTGGTTCAAACCTGGACACATCATGAGATGTGCTCTTACCACAAGACCAAAAACCTAGGGACAACCTAAACGTTTTTCTCCTATTCCTTAAAGACGGGAGCATAGAACAAAGGGCAGTGCAGTGCACTAAGTTCTCGCTATGCACGAGGATCATAAGGGTCTTGTATGCAAAGTTATCCTGCATTTCTGTGATCTTGTGGTGCAGCAACTTAACCACGATGCCAAGGCTACCTTCAAAGACAGGAGCATAGAGTACACCATAAAACAGAGAGATTTCACAAACAAATACTCCATTGATTATCAACTTAAATAAACAAAAAAAGGGATAAGAACGAGATATACATACGTGTTAGAAGAAGGCCCAAGAAGAGGATTTTCACTGAAAGGCTGAAAGGAAAATCTACCCAAGAATCCAGCAACACAAGAAACAGAGTTGTGGGGGCAGTTATTTATATACATGGTCACAAAAAAAGTCACCACATTGGCTATAACGAAAGATGGTATTAACCATGGAAACCATTTCTTGAAATGCTTGATTTCTCTATAAACAACAGGTGGTCCACCTCCTGCTGATGTTCTTGCTGGCTCTACTGGGTGTATTGAGTTACCCCCTTTCTTTGAATTGACCTGGATTTGGATCTCCGGTACACTTCCGGCCATCTCGCCGGAAAATCAAGAATGCTGGCTGGAAAATCAAGAATGATGAGTTTTTGAAGAAAACTAAGGGGTTGGGTGGGTGAAGGAGGGAGTTAACGTGGATTGGGAGAGAGGATAAAGTCAAGTCTAAGGATTAAAAACTGATTGATTGATTCATACGAAGATGTTTTTGCTTTCTTTGCCGACGAACTGTAGTTTCCTACACTTCACCTTTTGTTGTCTTTGTACAATTCTTTTTTCTTATCTTTTCTTTTATTTCTCTCTTTTGACCTATTGCCAACTTCTTTATCGAGGTAAATAATATTTTACACTCTTAATTCTTAAATCACCATTTATATTTACGAGTAAGAATTATTAAAATAAATTAGGGAAAATACATAAGTACGTCACGACGTAAACCCAGATTTCCAACTACATATTTATTTTTTACAGGAATTTTATTAGTCCTAAACTTTTTTTAAATATAATTATTTGCATATTTACGCTGACAATCAAACTCTTAGTAAGTGATAAGGTATAAGCGCCTCCACATATATTTTTAGTACTTTTTTTATTCTTTATTCTTTTCCTTATCATTTTTTCTTATTTTTTATTATTCTTATTTTTTATTATTATTTCATTCTCTTTCTTTTTTTGGTCACCGACGACATATAATAGTGGTCATCGGAATTTCACAAACATCATTTTTATAAAAATGAAACGAAAAAAAAAATTTAAAAAAAAAAGAAAAAGGAAAAGGAAGAGGAAAAAGGTAAAAAATAATAAAAAATAATCTGAAAATCATTTTTTCCTTCTTCTCACTCTCCCAAGGAAGAATGAAATACACGCACTCTGTTACGTCAATGTAAGGGTGCAAATAATTCTTTTAAAATAAATTTATGGGATAATAGAATTTCCGTAAAGTATGTAGTTGGAAATTTAGGCAGAGGTCAAAGGGTTACTTGTGTATTTTCCCATATAAATTATATTTTACAAAAGAGACAAGTTATTTATTATAATATGTACACCTCACCTCATGGCTAATGTTATACAAAATTTACTTACATCTCTTATATTCCTTTTTTCTTTTACTTCAGTTCTAATTCTGAATGTGTACAAATTCTTTAGGCAGGTTGATTTCTTATAAATTAATAATGCAATCTGATTTCCTAATTTGATTTTTGAATTTTTAAATTTCGGAATAAGAGGGAAAAAAGGAGGGGGGGGGGGGGAGGAGGGAACTAGTTTGTGGCTGATGATGAAAACTAAGACTTTAGTCCGAAAGATTTAATAAATCGGAACTCATTCTAAAGTAAAACTAGAGTATTAGATGTAGCTTTCAATAGAAATTTTTGTGTTTACATTTTATTATATGCAATTTCGTTTGAATAAAAGATGTAATACATTCAAACGGACTAAAAGTATCTTTGTTGTATTATTTTTTCTTGTTTGATTTACAAATTTAAAATAATTATTGTGTTTCTTCACTGCAATTCATATAATGTGCCGAAATTCAAATCCATGACTCTCCAATTAAATCAAATTCATTTTTATACTTTCATATCTCTGGCTTTATATCTATGATCACTCTAGTAGTTTGTTATTGCCTCTATAGAGAGAAAGTGTCTTCTGCATAAAAACAATGCACATTACGTAAAATATATCTTCAGTTTACTTATAATTCTTAAAATCAAATTGATATTCGGTTGAAGATGATCACATCGAATGAAGGGACCAAAATATTGGAACATGTCGATGTTTCATGAAGCATTAACAAGATAGATTCCTAAGTCCTAACAGAAAATATGTCGATCATTGTTTGGAAGTATTAAGTATTTTTCACAATAATTGAAAGCATAATAATTGTTTAGATGATTTGAATTAATCGTCGCTGTAAAGCAAATAATAAAAATTGGGGTGTGTTTGGTACGAATGAAAATATTTTCTGGAAAATGTTTTCCAATTTTCCCATATTTGGTTGGCTTAAATGTTTTGAAAAATATTTTCCTTATCAATTAATTTTACTCCAATTGGAGGAAAATATTTCCTTATTAGAAGAAGGAAAAATATTTTCCAAAGCTCCTTCTCAACCTTTATCACCCTCACCAATCCACCACACCCCTCCCCATAATTTTTTTTTTTTTGTTAATTTCAGTTTTTCATTTTTCTGCACCACGCAGCCCCCACCCCTACCCCTACCCCCTTCCCCTAAAAAAATGTATTTTTTATCTTAAATTTTTTTTTTTTTTTTTTTGCAATTTCAAATTTCTGTTTTTTTATTTTTCTACATCACCCAGCCCCCACCCTACCCCTTACCCCTACCCTCTCCCCCCAAAAATCATTTTTTACCTCAATTTTTTTTTTTTGCAATTATTTCTTCTTTTTATTTTCTGCACCACCCAGCCCCCACTCCCCCCATAAAAAAAGTATTTTTTTACCTCAAATTTTTTTTTGAAATTTCAAATTTCTATTTTTTTTTCGTTTTACTGCCCTCGCCCCGCTCCCACCCTCCCCCCCCCCCCTAAAATTAAAATATATTTTTCAACTTTTAATTTTATTACTATTTATCGATTTAAAGACTCAAAATTTTACAAGTTTCAAAATTATGGGTTTGGAGGTTTATGTGTTTGGAAGTTTACGGGTTCGAAAATATGCGGTTTTTTCGTTAAAAAGTAAAGCATCATTGTGTCAATTTTTAGAGACTTAGGGGAGGTGTGGGGGAGGGGTGGGGGGAGGTGGGAGGGGAGGGGTGAGGGGTGAGGAGAGTTGCATAAAAAATATTTTTCTAAAAAAAACTATTTTCTACTCTCTAACCAAACAATAGAACATATTTTCCGAAAAATATTTTCCACTTACCAACCAAACAAGAGAAAATAAGTGATAAAATTATTCATTTTCCATGAAAACATTTTCTAGGAAAATATTTTCCATGAAAAATATTTTCGCTCGTACCAAACACACCCCAAGAGCAAAAGCAAAAAGAACTGGATGGTCCATACTCTTGTTTGTCTTTTTATAAATATTTGTGGTTGTGAGGAGCACAAAGCTTGCAAATAATACATAGTGTACAGTTGAACTGTTCTTGGCAGAGGCGATGTAGCCTTTCGGTCTCAAGTGTCTAACTCATAATTTTCGATTCATGCATATATAAATATGTATATAAAAATTTATTAAAATTTAAAAATAAATAAATTTGAACATATAATTTTAATAGTATAATTAATTCTCTGTAAAGTTAAACCCATTAAACTTTAATTTTAGATGCGCCACTTATTCTTGGAGTTTTGACTCAATTAAATATTTGACATGTTTGTTGTTATGCTTGTTAGATTATTGTATTCATGCAGACACGTTTATAGCCCCCATGACTTGCTCCTTCAGGAATGCCTAATCCATAAATTTAATGCCTCAACTAGTTTCGACCTTTGCCCTATAGCTGATCACGTGATAAAATCAAGGTCGTATTTGTAATATATCTATTAACAAATAGGTATTTACTTGTGTTAGTAAACTTTGATTAATTCCCACAGATTATTTATGGCGAAATATATAGATGGTCCTTTTAAGTTGTCCTCAATTATTACGTAAATATCTTAATAGAGCTCATTTCGAATGACACACCACTGTTTGGTAAAAGTGTGCCTAGTAGATACCTTAGGCCTCATTTGTTTTTTTTTTAAGATTAAGACGTCTGGGTCTGAATATACATTATATCAAGATGTGTATTACGATTAAGACATATGAATTTGAATACACATCTGAATATATTAAGATGTGTATTAAGATCTGAATAGAAATAATTAAGACTGTTTGATTTTTAACATCTGAATGTATAAAATTTATCTTTATTTGAAAATTAATAAACCTAAAATTCAAATAAAATACTGATTAATCTAATATTCTATAAATAAAATATATAGTTTTTTAAAATATGATAGTTGTTAGTGGTGATGGCTAATAGGTGAATGCCGACTAGAGACGGTGGTTGCTGGTAGTTTTGGTTGATGATGGTGGTTCATGCTAGCAGTGATTGGTAGTGGTAAAAATTATGATTGAGGTTGGTGGTGGTGGGTGGTGATAGTTAATAATGTCGGGTGGTGATAGTAATTATGATTGAGGAAGGTGGTGGGTAGGTTATAATGATGGGCAGTGTACCGATTGTGGTTGTTAATGGTGATGGGGTGGTCAGTTGTGGTAGTTGAGGTGGATGAGTGTTGATTGTGGGCGAGAATGATGGTGGTCGGAGTAGTGGGGACAGTGGGTGGTGATGGTTGATAATGTGACGGCTATGGTTGAGGATGATAGTGGCATGGTGGTTGTGGTGGGGTGGTAGCATGGTGGTAGTTGATAATGGTAGGCGGTGACGGCAATTAATAATGAATATGTGATAGCATCTTTATGAAATTAAGTCTCTATTATAGATCTTAATCATATAGACATATTCAGATCCATTAAGTGGCTGTGAAATAAAAAAACAAACACACTTAATAATTAAGGCCTGAATAATTAAAATTCAGACTTTAAAAACAAACACACTTATTGTCTGGGATCTGAATGATTAAGATTCAGACCTTCACTAAATGCAAACAAATGAGGCCTTAGAATGACATGGCACATCAAGTGCGGCTCACCTAAATTTGAGCACATGAACTTATTACTATGTTTGTATGTTCTCTCATTTTTTCGGGATTAAATTTAATTTTAATGTAGGTCCCATTATAATTTTTAATTTTTTCCATGGTACTTTCACTTTCTTAGGGCATCTCTAACCTCTCCATCCATTTTGGTCTTCTCATTTTGGGGGCAACTTACTTTAATCATTCTATCATTTTTTCCCCATAAAGGAGAATATTCTTTTTAATATTCTTCTCTCTCTTCTATATTATATTATGATTTTTTATTTTAATTTTATTTTTTAATTTCCATTAAACAAATTCCATCTTTTATGTTCATTATTTGTGATTTCCATCAAAACAATTCCATAAAAATTATTAAAAAAACTCTAAGAAATTATTATAGTTTAACTAACAATTCAAATAAAAGTAAAATTATTGCGATACAAGAATAATTAAATACATATTACATAACAATAAAATTCATTCGAAATACTACCTAAATATTCAACTCCAACCTCAAGTATTCTCTCATAAATGATCTATTAATACATTACGAAGTGAAAAATGAACATATTTATCCTTAATTCTTCTTTATCGAGCTAAATCATTGATTTTTGTCTACTACCATTTCTACTGTTGGAGGTGGACCTTCCAAATTATATTGAATTGGTGCATTAAGATGGCTACAATGTTTGGATCCCTGATGGTATCGGTCGTCAGGTCAATTTTAGTCATCGACATGGCTAATTGCGATGCTTCCACGCTTGCTCCTCTTAGCTGTCGGGTGTGGGCACAGTCCTGTGTTATCTTGTAACACTCTTGCACGGTGCGCGGCTCCCCTTGGATGCTGAATATCCCCCATAGGGTAGGGAACTTGACCACCTGGTATAAGCTTGAGGGGACTGCTCTCATGGCGTGTATCCATGGGTTCCCAATGATGACATTGTATGTCGTTTCCTGATCCATCACGTGAAAAGTTGTTTCCAATGTGACCCCTCCCGTGAAGACGGGCAGAATCACTTCTCCGAATGTACGTTCCACTGCATTGTTAAAATCG